>CM050167.1:259820268-260190268 GCA_027410445.1 Discoglossus pictus | reverse complement strand
TGTCACGATCTGCTACTTCAAGGGGGCTTGATATGAACCTAGTTCAAACCTAACCCAGCAGAATCATGTAGTTCCTGTTCTCTGTGGCACAAACAATGGCTTCTGAAGAGGGCAAGGCCCAAAGGTACAGGCAGAGAATACTGCATACAGGTTACTAGTGGCCCATGGCAAGACCACTCCCCATGTCAGGATACAACACACAGAAATAGTCTCACACCTTGTATATGTAAAAACTATCTCTCAACCCATTATTGAATGATCAAAACAACATATTTTATACTCTCCAATACCACACCCTTGTGTACATCTATAGCTGGCTAGTTTAAAAACCTTTATGTTAAACTCAAGTGTTTGCTTAGGACTACTTGAAGTACATACATCTGTCTTGACCCAAGGTCTGTATGTGTGAGTGTGCAATGATCTGCAGCTAACTTCTATGCAGAGCATTTCTACCAATTCCACATATGTTCTATATAACATTTTCCCTCTTATAATATATTATAACTAGGATACATAATAACCATGTACAGGTAACATATAACCACACAATAACACATAATCCCAGTGCAACAATGTCATGCCCCCTTGGCCATATTCATAAATTGCTGGCAAAATGAGTCCTTAAATTATGACACACATTTATTTTATTTTAAAATAAAACTTGTTTTCCACGCGCCAGAGCTGCCTACAAGACACAGAGTACCTACCAATAAAAACACTGCATTAAAATACGGATTTTAACTCTTTACTGACGTTCAAGCCAGCAGCAGCTCAATGCAGAGATCTATAGATCAGTGTCTGACTCTCCCTCCTTCCATACAGAGGGGGACTACACATCCCATGATTCCTTCTTGCACAAACTACCATCACTGATTGTTACATTGTATTAAAATGTATACGCTGCCTGTGATTGGTCAGAATGAATTAAGAATTTTAAGCTAATTTTAGCAGGGATTTTTAAAAAGCTGCTGCTTGCAAATTCAAGAGATTTAGCAAACATCAGGGTGAGTTTGTTGATGTTTATTATGGCATTTTGTCATGCAAATAAACTTTTCATACACTAGTAATTCTCCTCTATCAGATGCATTCATATTCAGGAAACTTAGATATGCCTTTAATTGTTGGCAATGGTAAGTTTTTATTTTAGTATTATCTCTTGGGTTTGTGTGGTAGTTCCTGAGTTTTGTTTATATTTTCCACTCCTCTTCGTGTTTGATATATTCTGTTACTGTGGCTGTCCACTTACAGCCCAGATGTATGCCTTAGTGTGACTTCCTTCACATTATTCAGAGGAAGAGTTATGTCTGTAATGTGCCTTTAAATGGCCTCCATGCTTGGTGGAATTGGTAGCATCTGATGCAGTCACAGAGCGAAGCTGTGAAAATGGAAGATTTCTATCTGACATTGGAAGAAGGTAATTTTCACCTCTACTACACCGGGCGTCTCATTGCAATGCCCCAGTAAGCAAAAAGGAACAGTAAAACAGATTTATTATGCGTTTAAATAGCTCATGTTAGGTCCTGGTAGTATTCCATGCATAGTGCAAACATATTAAAGGAGCTGGTTATAACCCAAAGGTAGAGAGCATGGTTATATGAAGAGTGCTGCAAGGTCAGCATCTGAATGTGTCCACAGAGAACAATCATCCACAGGAACAAAGGAGGCAAAGGCTAATCCTAATGTGAGAACAAACGGGGTCTGCTCTTCATAATGAGAGATTAGGTAACATGTCTCGTTGCTATAGAACCTGCATATATAGAGATAAGACATAGGCCCCTTATTTTACTGTGAAACTAGTTCCTCTTGTTATTGAAATAACTGTATTGTTTGTATTTCTTTTTGAGTCTTATATCTATCATAAGAGATACAGGGCTAGCATTTTTGTTTTTATCAGATGTATTTAGTAAGGACTGCAAATTTCTTTATTTACTTAAATGGTTCCTTATTAGTTTTTTTAATTACTTCAGTTTTGTCTGCAGCTTCAAATAGCATTTATTCAGACTCTCAATGTTGATACATGGATGGAATTTTTCTGATCCACGCGGTAGAAGTGTAAATTGTACTAGTGACCTGTACTCATAATGCACACACCATTGTCCTGTCTCGCCAATGTATCCAAGCCCACTTGCTTTACTAGAAATAATGGCACCCCGACCTCAGCCTGTCCTGAGTAATGCGCTGTGACGCAAGAACACGCACGCACGTGCTCCAGACAAAAGCGCCCCCGTGAAAACATGCGCCCTGACATCTGCGCACATCTCTCCCACTCCCACCACACATACATACTCACAGCTCTGTACCATACACACCCAGTACTGCATCACACATGCAATCATAGCACTGAATTATGCACAAGTACTGTATCATATACTGTACCACACATACTCACAGTACTGTATAATACACCCCAAATACTGTACCATGGCACCCCGACCTCAGCGCGGCTGAGTTTTTGGTATGTATGATACAGTACTGTGAGTATTTAGTATGTATAATACAGTACTTTGAGAGTATGTCTGGTACAGTACGTGTGCATAATTCAGTGCTATGTTTGCATGTGTGGTACAGCTTTGTGTATCTGTAGATATATGTGTTACAGTGCTGTGTATGTGTATGAGTGTGTTAAATTGCTGTGTGTCTTTGTATATGTATTTCTTATTCTTATTTGTGTGTTCTTTCTATCCTGCTTGCGGGCACTCACAGCTCTGTATCACTGAGTGTGAGAGATGCGCGCAGATGTGAGGGCACTTTTTTTCACATGCGCGCTTTGGTCTGGAGCGAATGCGTACGTGCGCATGTGTCGGCGCGCATTAGTTAGGTGCGCTGAAGTCGTGCCACCAGAAATAATGTATCTCTGTATTGCAGGTTTATAGTATTTCCTGACACATTTATTTACATCTCTCACACATTTCTTATTTTCTAAGGACAAATACAAAGTTACGCTGAAATGTAATTTCAGTAGCAGACCTGTTGGTAAAGGATTATAGGAGCTGGGAGGATTGAAGGCTGTTAATTATCTTCCTGAATTCAGTGCGGGTCTGGCTGTCTCTGTGTATATTTAGCAGTTCTGATGTGCGAACACTTGATTGTCTTTACACAAGGTAGTTCTGTTCTAATTTCACTAAGCAGATAATTCAATCATATGGGATATCTGCTATTGTTAGCAGTCATCACACTTACTTAAAATATTGTATATTTCCCATTAGATCATGTTTAGAGATCAGTGGAAACCTCCCCAGTAATCAGCCATGAAAGCCAGATTGACTTTTTTAAGGATTTTTTTATGATATGCCTGTTCTTGTGGTGCTTTTATTCATTGCGGATTCGATTGGGCACGTTTTTTTATTTTGACACCACATTAGAATTATTAATGTAAATATGATTTCGACTTTGTAATTAGTACGTGCAAATTACTTTTGGGAGAAGTCACCCTAAAGGACTTAGAGCTCCAGACGCTTGTTACTGTGACTAGGGGAATAGGCAACACCCCTCTGGCAAGGCCCATATAGCCCAAAAAACATCACCAGCGGTTGGCTGTTTGTCCTGTTCAGAGGGGAATTGCCTGACATTTCAGATGGACCATTATTTTAAGTGGTATCCGAGTAATACAACGGGATATTTTTTCTATGTCAACTGTGAGCTAAAATAGAAGTTTATGTCAAGTGTATGGACACAGTAGTAATTGGAATAGTTATAGTAGTGGGGGGTCTTATGCAGCTCACAGGAGAAAATATCTAGGGTAAAAAAAGAGACCATGCATATTTCTTTTAGCAATTCAGTCTGACAGAAACTGCAATAATCTCTAGTTTATATATACACTGGGATAAATTAATCAAGTTAGAGTTTGCCTGTTATCAGATCTTCCCCTAAGGATAACACTGTTTTGACTTCTTAAGTTTCAGGTGCTCTCTCCTGTCAATTATTCCTTCTATGGACACATTGGGAAACAGGTAAACATTATACTTTGTATTATTACACAGTGTAGGGTGTTTATCATCAGTTTATAGTGGAGCAATAGAGGTCCAGGTAGTATGCTAAAATCATTTTACAGTTTTTCATGCACGTTTAAAAACATTAAATGACTAAGGCCCTCATTCAATTGCAATTTGCCCAATTGAATAGGGCCCAATATAAGCACATAACATATCTTTTTTAAAGAAGTTTTTTTGTTAGCAAGCATCTATCCAAAAGAAAGGTTTTCACTAACTAAAAACTTATTTAACAACAATATGCTATGTGCTTCTTTAGGGCCCTATTCAATTGCCCACATCGCAATTAAATGAGGCCCTAAGTCCCTAAGCATATTTTGGATTATGCAACTAGGATAATCAGACTAACAGGGTTTGATGGGGTGTACATAAGACTACCCTGGTGAAGTATTAAACTTTATAGTTTATATTGGCAGACTAAATTAGCTTGTTACTTCTTATTTACTGTGATATTCTATGTTTTGTGTCTGTTGTGACATGTCAGCAATGATTGTCTGCAAGTCATGCCGTTTACAGAATGCTGATTAGCACCTTGTGAACATGAAGCAAAGTCATGTATAGACATTCTTGGCTTTCTGATACAACACAAAGGGAACCAGTTTAAGGTCGCACAAGTAAAGTGTTCATATTATTGCTTAAAGTGAGTGCACTGATTAATTTCTTATTAGCAGATGGGCTCTCTGTAGGAAATGCTTTTGGCCATTTTGTAAATCCATATAAAATACTTATGGAAAATTACCTGCTGTTTCTCCACATATTGCACCAATATAGAGCCATCACCATTAGGTTGATTTTAGGATGTATATTTAAAGAGAGTTTCACATTCTGTCTGCCCTGAGGTCTGTAGAAAGCTCATAAAAATTCATAAGAAGAATACACATTTCTTTCCTTCCCCCTCCCTAAAAGTAATTCTCTTTTCTTCTGCACTGCAGGAAATATCTGCAGTGCACGAGTGAGCAATGTGTCACAGAGCACTCCTATAGCATAGCTATGAGAGCGCTACAGCTAACATAATGCAGGCGGTATATCACCGCACCCATGGCATGTAAAACCACAGGAGTGGGCTTGTATAATAAAAGGGGATTTCATATCGACATGAAATGCTGACCATCTGGCAGCAAATGAGTTAAATGTTCATATGCCATTAGTGCCATGATTATTAAAATTTGTACCAAAGAAGCAGGGACCCTTTGTCAGTGTATCAAAATGTGCAAGTCGGGTTTTCATTGAAAAGCCATACTTACAGAAACATTGTCTAATTCAGACAATTTCACTGTACAGTGCTCTATTCCTTTATTTTCGTTCCATGCCTGCACAATATTATATAAACTGCCGAGACCCTCAAATGTTCTTCAGAACCACTTCATTCAATGATCTGCATCCCTCATAATTCAATAACCCACTTTATCTTCCATCCCCCTGTTTATTATTTCCTTTCCATTCACTCTCCCCATTGTCTTTACAACTTTACAACTCTGATTTTATGTACAATCCTCTGTCCACATATCTTCTATAATTCTGCCTACCTAATTTATATTTTCAGCCTCTCATCCTTTCTTGCTCACTTGTTCCCACCCTCACCTCTTGCTTCCCCCTGTACTCCTTTTCTGCCTCTTGCTTCCCCTCTGTCTATTGCTTCCTTCATGCTCTTCTTTTCCTCTATGCCCTTTGCTTCCCCTCTATGCCTATTGCTTCCTTCATGCTCTCTTTTCCTCTATGCCTCTTGCTTCCCCTCTATGCCTATTGCTTCCTTCATGTTCTTCTTTTCCTCTATGCCCTTTGCTTCCCCTCTATGCCTCTTGCTTCCTTCATGCTCTTCTTTTCCTCTATGCCCTTTGCTTCCCCTCTATGCCTCTTGCTTCCTTCATGCTCTTCTTTTCCTCTATGCCCTTTGCTTCCCCTCTATGTCTATTGCTTCCTTCATGCTCTTCTTTTTCTCTATGCCCTTTGCTTCCCCTCTGTCTATTGCTTCCTTCATGCTCTTCTTTTTCTCTATGCTCTTTGCTTTCCCTCTATGCCTCTTGCTTCCTTCATGCTCTTCTTTTCCTCTATGCCCTTTGCTTTTCCTCTATGCCTCTTGCTTCCTTCATGCTCTCTTTACCTCTATGCTCTTTGCTTTCCCTCTATGCCTCTTGCTTCCTTCATGCTCTTCTTTTCCTTTATGCCCTTTGCTTTTCCTCTATGCCTCTTGCTTCCTTCATGCTCTCTTTTCCTCTATGCTCTTTGCTTTCCCTCTATGCCTCTTGCTTCCTTCATGCTCTCTTTTTCTCTATGCTCTTTGCTTTCCCTCTATGCCTCTTGCTTCCTTCATGCTCTTCTTTTCCTCTATGCTCTTTGCTTTTCCTCTATGCCTCTTGCTTCCTTCATGCTCTCTTTACCTCTATGCTCTTTGCTTTCCCTCTATGCCTCTTGCTTCCTTCATGCTCTCTTTTCCTCTATGCTCTTTGCTTTCCCTCTATGCCTCTTGCTTCCTTCATGCTCTCTTTTTCTCTATGCTCTTTGCTTTCCCTCTATGCCTCTTGCTTCCTTCATGCTCTTCTTTTCCTCTATGCCCTTTGCTTTCCCTCTATGCCTCTTGCTTCCTTCATGCTCTTCTTTTCCTCTATGCCCTTTGCTTTCCCTCTATGCCTCTTGCTTCCTTCATGCTCTTCTTTTCCTCTATGCCCTTTGCTTTCCCTCTATGCCTCTTGCTTCCTTCATGCTCTTCTTTTCCTCTATGCTCTTTGCTTTCCCTCTATGCCTCTTGCTTCCTTCATGCTCTTCTTTTCCTTTATGCCCTTTGCTTTTCCTCTATGCCTCTTGCTTCCTTCATGCTCTCTTTTCCTCTATGCTCTTTGCTTTCCCTCTATGCCTCTTGCTTCCTTCATGCTCTCTTTTCCTCTATGCTCTTTGCTTTCCCTCTATGCCTCTTGCTTCCTTCATGCTCTTCTTTTCCTCTATGCCCTTTGCTTTTCCTCTATGCCTCTTGCTTCCTTCATGCTCTCTTTTCCTCTATGCTCTTTGCTTTCCCTCTATGCCTCTTGCTTCCTTCATGCTCTTCTTTTCCTCTATGCCCTTTGCTTTTCCTCTATTCCTCTTACTTCCCCCCATACTCATTTATTTCCCTCACAGCCTCTTGTTTCCCCCCATACTTTCGTTGTCTCTATGCCTCTTTCTATCCCTAATACTCCTTTCTCTCTGATATTGTGTTCTCCCTTGCTTCCCACAGTGCCCTTTGCTCTTCTTTCCTCCTTCCTCATCACAATCACCTGTCTTCTCACACATGATCATATTATTTTGCCTGTGTTTCTTTATTTTTAAATTATTTTATATATGACTTACAGTACTTATTGTAGAAGGAAGTTTAGAGACCAGTTTTGTGTATTTTTTGCCCATAAGAAAAATAAGCCACTATCTGGTTCCAGAAATGTTATTTCAGATACCAAATAATGCAAAAGAAAATATATTTTTGAGAAAAGTTGCTGCTTTAAAACTTTGTAAATACTTTATTTTTCTTGGCCAAGTAGGGGTTGAATCGGTTATTGAATGCTTTGTCCTGCTTGTAGTATACACATGAAAATGTTAAAGTTATTTTTGTCATAAGGATGAAGTCATTATAATGCATAGACATTTACCTGGACTCTGATACCTCCAAACTAGCTGGCTGTGTTGTATATGATCTGGCTTTGGGTTTAAAGGGACACTGTAGGGTCATACTTATAATATGGCACTATAATAATAAGAACATTGTTGTATTGAAGAATTGACTTGATCACAATGAAAACATATGAGATGTGGCAAATCATATTGAAAAAAAAATATTAGGCTATCTGTCCTGTAAAAACATTTTTATATTTTTGTGGGGAGTGGTAAAAACATCTGTAAAATGTGGAAATCACTGTGTAATGGTGGGTGTGAAACCTAGTGCTCTGAACGCTCTCACCCAGATGTTGAATGATATGCACCTGATAGTAACATCTGGATGCCATTCTGCTCTGGGTATACACGTTTAGGCTTTATGGTGCCCTGTTAAGCTATGCAGTACATCAAGAGGTTGCTGTTCAATTTGTGCCTGACTGACAGTATCTTTAATGTCTGTTACCAAAGGAGCCCCCTTGGCCAAGGTGAGTTGTTGCCAGAATTGGTATAGCATTAAAACGTGTGACCAAAGGTCCATGCATTAAAAACCTTAGTGGCTGCAGTTTGGATACATGAATGGAGCAGGTAGTGGATATTTTATTCTATGCACAGGAGGTATGCAAATTTTAAGGCACCTGCTACATGTAAGAAAATATTTATATGATCAGATGTAATATAAGATATGCAACTCGTTAAAGTATTACAGGCATATGACAGAAGGACCCAATGAGTTCAACGCACACTTGTATGTCCTCGGATGCAAAAAGCTTATAAAGTATATACAAATCTACAGCGTGCCCCTCCTTATACTGCACAATATTATGTACATTTGGGGTGTCTCTTTCACCAAGCCTGTTTAGAGTTTTTACTCCACAGGGTAAGCCTTATTTTACTCCACAGGCATTATTATGTATTATTTGACACCTGAAGGACTTCTCCAACACTCAACAGTTTAGGTAGGCTTGGATGGGTAAGATTCTAAGACACATATTTACCACACAACGATCATTTGGGTTTAGTAAAGGTTGGGAAAAAAATACAGTTTTAAAATGTGCGAGTCATATGGTATTCACAGCTGGCAATGTCTTTGTTTGTTTTATATGTATGTTTGGAAAATAATTTTTACATAGCACAGAAACTATATGTGGAACGGAGTGCACTGCATGCTCCATTAGTGCAAGGGATCATTATAACGTGCTGTAGTCACTGCTGTTGATCCAGTGTCCTGGGGAAGGTCTATTATTCAGCTATTTTGTCTCCCCCCCCCCCACCGTTAGATAGGTGCCATTATCACCAATAAGAAGCTTATGATAAGCAAATTATGGAAAGAAGCCTAAAACAAATGTGTCTTTTAACTCCTAAATAAAAACAGACATCCCCTTTTGAGATTTTCCTAGCAGGGTTAGAGAAAGCATGTAGCTTAGTGCCGATTAGCCTCTGGTGCCAGAATACATTTTCTGCTAACAATCACTGTAGTTTTTAATCCATTAGGGTGTGGGAATTAGGTAAGTGTTGTGTAATGGCAATGTGTTTGCATTACTCCTTTTCTGTATTTTCATAAATAAATAAATGCTTTCTTTGAAATTGTAGTAATCTCTCACAACAAAACACATTTTCACATGCCTTAAAATATAAGTTGGAATGGGAATTTTCTTTAGTAAATTAAAATTAGGTAGCATAATTAATTTTATCCTATACATATGTTCTATTGAACTAAATCAATGTGACCTTAAAAGGCTACTGAAGACCCATATTTATATTATGCTGTTTTGTAGAATGCATTGAGTTTAAACTTCTTGTAGCACTAAAGAACATATACCATATGAGGTTAAACTTCTGGTAGCACTAAAGGACATATACCATATGAGGTTAAACTTCTCGTAGCACTAAAGAACATATACCATATGAGGTTAAACTTCTCGTAGCACTAAAGAACATATACCATATGAGGTTAAACTTCTCGTAGCACTAAAGAACATATACCATATGAGGTTAAACTTCTCGTAGCACTAAAGAACATATACCATATGAGGTTAAACTTCTCGTAGCACTAAAGAACATATACCATATGAGGTTAAACTTCTCGTAGCACTAAAGAACATATACCATATGAGGTTAAACTTCTCGTAGCACTAAAGAACATATACCATATGAGGTTAAACTTCTCGTAGCACTAAAGAACATATACCATATGAGGTTAAACTTCTCGTAGCACTAAAGAAAATATACCATATGAGATTAAACTTCTCGTAGCACTAAAGAACATATACCATATGAGATTAAACTTCTCGAAGCACTAAAGAACATATACCATATGAGGTTAAACTTCTCGAAGCACTAAAGAACATATACCATATGAGGTTAAACTTCTCGTAGCACTAAAGAACATATACCATATGAGGTTAAACTTCTCGTAGCACTAAAGAAAATATACCATATGAGATTAAACTTCTCGTAGCACTAAAGAACATATACCATATGAGATTAAACTTCTCGAAGCACTAAAGAACATATACCATATGAGGTTAAACTTCTCGAAGCACTAAAGAACATATACCATATGAGGTTAAACTTCTCGTAGCACTAAAGAACAAATACCATATGAGGTTAAACTTCTCGTAGCACTAAAGAACATATACCATATGAGGTTAAACTTCTCGTAGCACTAAAGAACAAATACCATATGAGGTTAAACTTCTCGTAGCACTAAAGAACATATACCATATGAGGTTAAACTTCTCGTAGCACTAAAGAACATATACCATATGAGATTAAATTTCTCGTAGCACTAAAGAACATATACCATATGAGATTAAACTTCTCGTAGCACTAAAGAACATATACCATATGAGGTTAAACTTCTCGTAGCACTAAAGAACAAATACCATATGAGGTTAAACTTCTCGTAGCACTAAAGAACATATACCATATGAGGTTAAACTTCTCGTAGCACTAAAGAACATATACCATATGAGATAAAACTTCTCGTAGCACTAAAGAACATATACCATATGAGGTTAAACTTCTCGTAGCACTAAAGAACATATACCATATGAGGTTAAACTTCTCGTAGCACTAAAGAACATATACCATATGAGGTTAAACTTCTCGTAGCACTAAAGAACATATACCATATGAGATACAGCCTTTTCTTTCCTTCTTTTTATGTTTGACTTGATATTTTGCCACTTATTAGTATGTATCTTCCCTAGATCTATCTAAGGCCAAGTTGAGACCTAAAACAATATTTTGTATAAGGGGGGGGGGGGGGGTATACTTGTCTACTTTTACATTACAAGACTTAGTGGGTTTAAGTTGATTAACTAATCTCAGTTCTTTATAAGTCTTATAAAGGTTCGTTCTAAAAACAAGAAATATATTTTGTTTATAAAAAGTTAAGAAAGTTAAATTAAATCAGATTGATTTCTCATTGATGTTCTTAATTATTAGCTGGTACCGTGATCCTTTTTGTAAATTACACTTATGTTTAAAGAGCCACATCATAAGTCCCTGTTTTTGGTAGATCAGTAGCAATAAAAATATCTGCATTTACATTTGGAAATTATTTAAAAAAAAATACTTAAGCAAAGAAACGTGAATTTACTAAATTGTGTCATCCACAAAGATCGAACAAGTTGATTGGGAGGATCCACTCACAAAGTATAGTGTTATCTCATTCTTATCAGTGATTATTCCAATAATTGATAGACTGACCCAAGTAGTGATTAAGGCTATATGATGTGAGATGAATAATTGAAATCCGACCTTGGGGAGTAACTAGTCTGGACTCCAAGGAGTAACAAGCAATTCTTGGAATATTTGCCCATAAGAATGAGATAACACTATATATTTGGTGGGTGGATCCTCTCAATGAGTCTGTTGGATCTATTGAGCCAAATAGAGGCCTAAATAAAGTCCGTTCATGCTTCTTTTTTTTTTTCTTTTTTTCTTTAGATTTTTTAAAACTTCCACATAACCTTATAGCTTGCTCCAGTCTAAATCAAACAAGTTTCCGGTTGTTCCTGAATACTAATTATAGAATGACAAGTTAGAAATGGAGGCTTGCATATATCCATAGTATGTTTTATTTGTGTCTTTATTGGTATTTGTAGAACAAAGCTACTTGTTAACTGTAGAGGACATAACCTGCATTGAAATGGATAGATGTCAGAGTGACTGTATTTTTGTGCTAAGCAATAACATAAGATAGACTTTGCTAAGTGGAGATAAATGCTCTGAGTCAGCTCTGGAATGGCTCGCTGATTGGTTCCCAGTGTAATGTAGGAGGCATTTGCAGAGATGCAGCAGTCATTTAACACACTTAATTCCTCCTTTACTTCAATGCGAATTTAGTGCTGAATTGGCCTTGTTCTTTGTTCTCGATGTACTGTTGACAGCTTTCTGGGAAATGCCGACGAAAATTATCCTGTGAAAAAATAGTTTAGATGTGTCTGAAAGGGAAAGATGAATACCTTATTAGAAGAACATTATAAACAAACCACAACCTTTGAAACACGGGAAAATCTATTATGCTTTTAAGCACAAAGCAATGACTATTATGCAATACCCTTGAATAAACTCGGCTTGCTTCTGATGTGTAACCTCTAGAAATGTTGTGTCCCAGACATGAGAGAAAAACTGTTCAGGTAATTAATACTAATCCATCTATACTGTAGAAATGTGTCTTCTTTACTTATTCAAATGAAGCTTAAAGAAGAACAATTAGGACTTCAAAACTAATACTGTGCCATTATGATAAAGAGGATATGTAGGTTGTTGACCGTTTCAATAATTCATTATATTAGACATTCAGTGAAGGCTCATACACTCAAAGAACATGACTGGCTGGTTTGCTTCCAAAATTCATATTCCCCTGCTCCTTTGGAGCAACCATGTATGCTGTTCTCTGGCTTCACACATCACCGTGCTACTTTTATTAAGAATTCACCTACATAGATAAGAAGACATTTCTTGGTATAAGTATGACTAGGAGCAGTCTTAAAAAAGAAGAATTATCATGCGAGAAATTACTTCTTGCATTAACATTTACTGATGAAGCAGATTTTAACTGCTTTGGTTTCACCAGTAAAAGGCCAGTATAATAGTTCAAGGACAGTGTACAATGAGAACTTATAGATGTTTGAAAACTTTGATTCTGAGCAGAATTAAAGAAAAAGTCATAAATCTAGTTTTTAATTAAAAAAACAAATATATTTTATGCCTTTGCTGGACAATGAGGCGAAGGTTGTTAGATTTAGTGAGACCCACTTCTCTCTCTTCTCCCAACCTGACCTTCACTAATAGATCCAAAAAACATACCTCATGCTCTAGCTGAAACGTGAAAAATAGATTCTTCTCTACATACATTTTTTTAGGCATTTTTTTTTCTCAACATTGTGTATGCTCATATACAGTACTTAATGTTAGGATTACCAGCTATTTTCAGTTTTTCTTCCAAAAGATCAACTTTCAATTACAATAAATTGAATTTCACAAGGTGAAATTAGGATAATTGGGCTATTATAGTTGATCATGTTTTTCTAACACGGCTCCCCCTTTGGCTACACAGTGCACTGAATACCAATACGACTTCTACTTCTTTTTATCTGTCTAAAATATTTTATTAAGTGTATGTGTGTGTATATATATATATGTATATATATGTATATATATATATATATATATATATATATATATATATATATATATGTTTGTTCCCCCTCTCCTCCTGTTGTTTCAACCTTTTTCCATGGTCTTCTACCCTATTAACTGGCATTGCTTATGCAGCCCTGAGGCTCCTGGAAACCCATTTACTATTCCTTCTGCTTCCCACTTCCTTCTTTTAATAAAATCCACTGTGACACAAACCTGCCTGCCACATAGTTTGTCAATCCATACATTATTTATTTCTGCTGCAATGTCCCTTACTCATAGAAAGTCTGCTCCAAATTAGCAGAAACCTGTGGGACATGATGATAGATGCACAATGACCAGGTGTCTGCTCTGGGAAAATATGTAATAATTATTTAGTGATAGAAAATCCTATTGATTTTGTGTCCTGAAAAACCATGTTCTACAACAGCCATAAAACAGCGCGGACTATGTGGAGATTCCCATATACATATTCAGTGAGTGCTCAGTACTGAGCTTCACCATTTACCAGCTTGATTTAAAGTCGTGTCATGTGCAAAAATAAGACCTGTTCATGTGTTTGAAATAAGGAGTAACTGAAGTATATATTTATATTTGAGGTGTAGAGGACGATAGAAAAACACTGGATTTGACCAGAACATGCAGCACATTCTTGGTTGTTATTGAGGCAAACATATCCTTGGAAATTGACCAAATTAGTTTACAGAATAAAGAACAGTAGAGCAAATCCTTCCCCTAGGCATTTATTCTCGGAGTATGATCCTAATGAGATAACTTTGAAAATATACAACCAAGAAACTCATTGAAATGTTTAAAATTGGCATTATAACTTTTTATATGTTGGAAATCATAAGGCCAAGTACAAAACGCGTAGTGGTCAGGGCTTTGCTTAGTAAGACGCACTGACTTGTTAACGTTCTCCAAGATAAATTCAGTCTGCTGTTAGGACTTCCTTCTAGTTCTCTTTATTTTTTTCAAATTAGTTTTGGGTAAAGTTTACCATTATTATTTGAGAAAGCTCCATCTACCGTGGTTTACTACACTGTCATCGATTTTAATAAGCCTCTTTTTAATGTGCTGAAAACATTAGATTTGGAATGCTCAAATGTTAAAATATGTTTATCAATTCATTTATTTATGAAGTACTCTCTTTTTTTACTGGGTTTCAGCAAATTAAAAATTATTTGTAATTTAAATTGCCACTGAAAAGTTTTGAACTTTAATCGACACTCAATGGGTTAAAGAGCTAATCTCTTTATTAAAAAAATCTCTTGTTATTGTTGTGTAGAGTGTACATTAGCATCATTTGTCTATGCTTAACCATCATTAACTAGTTACATTAATGGTCAAGACTTGTTGACTATGTAATAAAGATTACTATAGAAATCTGTCACAATGTCGATCTTACTTTTGGAAAATGTTTTAGTTTATGTTCCTGTAAGTTTTTTTTTAACCATAAGAGATAGTGTGCTGATTATGATATTACCTCCAAAAGCCTAGTTTGCAAAGTAAATCCACCGCAAAGGACTAGTGCTGAAATAAGTTTTTCATTGCATGCTACTAAACAATATTAATTGTCAACAGTAAGTAACGCAGAGGAGGTTCCACATTTGGTATAATTTTCAACTAAAAGGAATAACGAGAACTGTATCAATTGAATAATGTTTATAAAAAAAAGGGAATTTTCATACAGTAAACTTACAATGAAGTTTGCAATTTTGAGCTGTCATTCAGTTTTTCGGATCCATCCACAAACCGAGATTAATATCTTTTGTTAATGAGGGATCTGTGCACTAATTACTGATAAGCCCTGAGGCATGTTATCCATTGTCTTCAGTGTAGTATCTTACACATTAAACATGTCTAGTCTCTTTTTATGCTGGTGTCTCAAATTCATGAAAAATAAATGTTATGCGCTTTCAAACCATTGATTGAAAATTCAGTTTGATGACCATGGATGACCATTTAAGAATAAGAAATGCAGGCATTTCCCTCTATGCTGGTCTGGAGATTTCTACATTGTCTTCTGACACTATCCATGCCTCATCTGAGCATTTTCCTTATAAGATAACTTCCTCCGTGATAAAACCCCTAGCTCTTAAGATCTACTTGAGCATTACGTCTAGTGATTGGCAGAAGATAGAATTTGCAGACAATAAGATCTATTATGTGTTTTTAAGCCCTGCTTAGTCAGCCATAAACCAGGATCTTAGGGTCAGCATTTAGTTGGAATGGAGTGTCGCCATGTATTGCATAACATGACACTTAAAGCTAATTGTGTTTTTTTTTAAACTGAAATCAAACATCAATAAGTTCTCTCTCTCTCTCTCTCTCTCTCTCTCTCTCTCTATCTCTCTCTCTCTCTCTATATATATATATATATATATATATATATATATATATATATATATATATATATATATATAATTTATTTATTTATAGTAAATAAGTATCCAATCCATGTACAGCTGTTTCAAGCTTACTGGCTATCATCAGCATAGAGCGGGATCTCAACCTGTACACAATATTGTGCGTTGAGTATAGAAAAAAGCTTTACTTAACTGTTTTTTGACACATTTCTCATGAGAACCTTGTTCTGTTAAACCAAGAGTTATATACTAAAACATTTCAGGCATGCAAGCCATGTTGAAACAGGAAATAAAACATTGTAGTGCTTTGTTATTGATCAATGACTTTCTTTACACAAATGGTATAAGTATATGGATTTGTGGTATATTGCCTTTAGCCCAAACTGTAATATTCCTTATAAATTATAATCATGCTTAGTGGTAGTTAACTTCACTTAACCCTGGTACTTCCCATAGAGTAATTCAGCACAGATGCTGTTCTAAATACTCTGGTGATTTGTGGTTACTTTTTCTGACCATAATATTATTGAGTTTCTAGCAAATACTTTTTTACTATGACCATAACTCATGTAGCCAGAGTAATAAAAATTGATTATATACATGGTGTCCATATTATTTTAATTTTTAGACACGGTTTGCTCTTCTATCAAGTTTAGTTATTCAAAATGCCAGATAGAAAAAATTGAACTAATGAGATCCTTTTTTTTAAACTGTTATTGGAATGACTTAACCTCTAGGTCGTAGAAGCTTTACCATTAGAGGTCAATGACTAAAGGGACCTGCTCTGGGTCTGAGGCAAAACAATGTAGCACATTTTGAGCCTATTTGCATGACCTTACCCAGAATCCTTAACTATAGTGGAAATACTGTTTAATGAAAAATTCTTTGGCCCATGTAAGTGTGCTCAATCATTTTTTTTTTTTTACTTCATGAAGAGAATAAACCTAGTACTGGTGGTCCCGGGGTTACAGATGAGACACTTCATGAGAACGTCTTGTATGTCGGATTTGTATGTCACTTGGATACCTGATGAATAATGACAATACTATAATGGCTTATATGTGGTAATAATAATAGTGTAAAACTGTCCTGTATTAATAAGTTATAGAAACTATTGTGCTCTTTCTTTTAATTCAAACAAACCGAACATAAAAACAAAGTCATACAAAAAGCCTTGGGAGCCCATTCTTACAAAAATCCTTGGGGGTCGTCTGTAACCCAGGGACCTCCTATATATTCTGTGATTACTAATTGCGCTTTAGCTACATATTATGATGAAGCTGATAAACGTTTATGGAATTCTGTTGTCTGTATTGTTTTGTGGAACAAGTACTAATCATACGAGGGTTTGTCCCATATTGTCATAGAGACTGAAGTAATTGTTTCCCTTTATGTCTTAAGCCTGCTCTCCACTAACATAATGTATATTGACTTTTCATCCATGATTTCTTGTGTGTTCATTAATATTTCAGCGTATGATTACCATAGTTGCTTATTAGACCAGCTTTATATAAACTAATGAGCCTTCCCTTGAAGCATAGAAATGAAGTCTTGAATGGCTAATGATGGGTAGTATGGAGAAATGAAGCATTAATGTAGATAGGAGTAAGAAACTCATTGAATATGGATCACTGAGTGCCTCAACCAAGTCAAATGGGGCATGTTCTGCTTAATCTTATACAAACTATTTAAGGAAAGCTCAAATAATGTCTATGTAAATATGAAAATTATTTAAATGAGTTGCTTTTATTATCTTTCATTGCAATTAAAGAGTGGCATTTGCGACTTAAAATCTCCTAATAAAATTACAAATATACACACTATATACTTTTTAATGGAAATGTAATTTTAGAATTAGATTATTTTTAAGCTGTTCATTTCACTGTTCCACTTGTATGAATATCCCAAAAGGCTTCAACCCTTTACATACAATAAAACAAGAATGCTGGTTGCATGTAATTGTATTAGTATTGTATTTTACCTTTAACATTTTATAGACAAAGGTCAATGATGAAATAGTAGTGCCTTGTTAAAACTGGAAATGGACAGACTGGAGCGGCCAATGGGTCTATACTTTTCTTTTTTGTTTTATGAATTAATTACTGTTGTTTTGAATATAACTAAACTGTAGGTATCTTTAAGTGTGCAGTGAAGTCACTGTATGATCCGATAAATATATTGCTGGCAGATATATTGAGGTATGTGGCAGTTTAATAGGTTTCCTTGTCCATAGATGATATTGTTTTGATAAATATATTTGTTGTACTTGCATAGCTGGACAAGATTTTATAGAATTAGAAAAATCGAGTATTGAATCTACCTTTGTAATGAACCAATTTCTCCTCTTCGGACATACATTCTTAAATTATAACTTCCTTAAAGGGCCATTTACCTCATCATGGTGTGAAAGAGAGCACAATATTGTATGTTAAAATTATCTATTTTTTTATTACACGAATAACTGCTGAAAAATCTAAGTTTGTTTTCAAACTAAGTGTATCCTGCTTCCTGACTGTTGCATGATTAATAAGACACCTGGGCCGTTGGGTGAAGACCGTGATTGATAGCAGTTTTCTCTGAAATCGGGAATGTACTGGCCAGTTAATCCCTAACTAACCTGTTTAGGTGATTCCAGCATTTAATGCTTTGCACAGATGGATTTGGTAAGGGTTAACCTTTTTTTTGTTTACTACACAGAGCTGGAGCTGCAGATTTGGAAGTGGGCAGTCCGTAACCCATGTAAACATAGACGTCATAGACTTCTCTCTGAATTTTTTAAAGTGTCTATCTTACTGAGTATTTGAACATAGTTTTAGGAGATCTTTACTGTGATGTGGTCCAAATTGTGCTGAATTAAGCGGCCTTTTAATTCCAAAATCGGTAATGTACCCTTTGACAGTAACAATAAGCAAAAAGTTCTTTGGGTGGCTAAGTTATATAAAGAAGCAAACAATTGTAATACAAACATACAAATGTTCCAGTCCTGGTTTTTTTTTTATTAGCCATGCTTTGTGTTAACAGTAATATGTGACAATTGTGTTTATATTCATAGCTCTATTTGTGCTTTTCTGGGAGTGCATAAAATTGCTGCTGTCTGAGGTAATCATTTATTCTAGCTCCCTCTGTTATTTTTATTATGCTTCATACATTTACCATACATTTACACCCTTTAAAGTAAATGGAAAAGGTAGCATGCCATGATTTAGTTCTATTTAAATTTCACTCCGACACGACAATATAATATTATATATAATATTAATATAAGTGTTGAGTGTTATCTTGTCGTGACTGAGTGATATTTAAATAGAAGTGTTGAGTGTTATAACTTAAGAAGCGTTCTTTTTCATTTCATTGCAAAGTTTCAATGTTTTGTTTTTTTCTGTTTGCCTTCCTCTGGATCAATTAACAATTAATAATAAATAGTCCACATATTAAAAAGATCAATAGAGATCTAAAAAGGTTGAACTTGATGGACTAACTCTTTAATTATCCTCCAATACTATACTATACTATTAATAATTATTTAACAACTAATTAATTAATAACTAATCCACATATTGCAGATCAGAGGAGATCTTAACAGGTTTTTTCAACCTTATTTACTATGTAACTATATAACTATGTAAGTGTTGTGTTTCAGGTTGTTATGTTGAAGACACACTCAGTGTGTCGTGATGCTTACCATTTTCCTAAATGTGTATTTTTGGTTGTGAAATGCTTTATATTGCTAAATGACTAATGAGCATCTGGTGATCTGTATCCTTTATACGGGGCATTCTTAGTGAACTGGACATCAGAGGGAGCAATGTATGTACCCAGTCCATATTTCAGCCTGTTAGAGTGAACAACTCTACTACAAACCATTAGTCACATTAAATTCCCTCTATGTTGAAAACCGCAGCTCGTAACGTAGCCCACAAGACTTGGGGCTGTTAAATTGGCCTCTTAAATCAGCCCGCTGACGACTTGCGGTTTAGGAACGAGAAAACTCTACGGGATGAGAATTTCGACTTGCGAGCCTGCACATCCTTTGATAGCAGTTACGGGGCTTATCATGCTATTAAATTGCATCAAAATCCAAGAAGCCAACGAGTGCTAGAGAGAACCCGCAAGGGGGGTAAAGTCCAATCCGTAGCACTTTAAATGCACATATACATATGCTACTGTACTTTTTTAACAGTGATGTTAGGTCTTAGAATTAATAGCATATCACATTTACGGCTTTATCAATATTGCATTATATCTGGAATGTGGCTCCGATCGTAACTCGTAATTGAAATCCGTACAACTTCAGTGACTTAATTCTGACAATCTGTTGCCATTGGCTCCATCTAAACCCATAACTACGGTTTTAAATAATTGATTACGTTCATGGCCGCGCATACAACGTTCGACAGATGGTTTACAGGTTTGCCGCTCCGTCCCGTAACTCGCCCTCTGCTCTAATTTAATAGCTACGCAACTCTGCAAACGTTCAAGCTCGCAGCCGTTGCGGGTTCCACATTGCACATATGAGCTCAGAATTTAATGTGGCTCCATGTCTAGTGCAACAGGACTAATCAGGACCTAGGATGGACAAGTCTTCATTGCCCAGTAATCTTCCTAGGAGCTGGTGGGATATAGGATAAGAAGTCTCCAATAGAGAAACAAACAAAAAAACACCTCTAATTAGTAACTAGATCAAATATATTACTTTGTATTGTTTAGTGCTGCATTTTATAATATTATAACAGCTGGCTCCTCTTCCCTCTTAGCCTCCCAAAAGTTACTCATTTGAAGGAAATTCCCACATTTTAAGAATAAAACCATGTTTCCCAGCCCTTGTCATGACTCGCTTTCTCACAAAGTCTAGATAAGAGAGGCCTTAGGGTGTTAGTTATACAAAATATATATATCTGTATGGAGCATTGGTTTACATATTCTGAATGGGGGTAACCCCTACATATACATCATAATGCATACATCAAAAACAGAAGTTACCCAGTTTGTCCATTTGAAATATTGAGAGTTATAATAAAGGGTGTTCAGACTTTTTACGAGCTATTAATACTGTACATTTTATATTTTTTATAAAGTTTTGAAGAATTAGTCAATTAGCTCACTCGATTCCCCTTTCGCTACAAAATATGAATTGGACAGTAAAGTATAATACTTTTAGAATCTGTATAAATATGTTAAGGGTACTTCAAATACATTCTTATACAATCTCTGTAATGGGCTATGATGGCTTCAGCAAATGGCCACTCAAACTCTCATTCAGTCTACATTATTCTGACAATTACTCTTGAAATGCATATGCAAGCAAAAACATCTAATTGAGAAACAAACAGTATTATAGCCATCAGAAAAAAGCACACAGCTTATTTCTCCATAAGTAAGTGTATTTGCAAATGGCGTTTGCATGAATTAGCAATATTCGGCATATGAAAAAGCTATTCTGTCTTTTTGAAACGCTTCTTGCATACTAAGTGATGTCACTCTATTCAGAGATAACCAAATACATTAAACAGTACCTCATGAGGAACGTTCATGAACTTTGTTGGTGGGTATGGGAGTAAAAGGAAAGGTATAGTGCAAAACAAACTTACATTGCATGTCCATGGCTTACAGTTTAAATTTTTTAGAGAAAAATGTAAATGTTTATGAAGACTCTGAGTGCAGGAATCCATGTAATCTTGGTTACATCACTTGCTGAGAGCTGGATCATGAGAGAGTGTTTCCTCCTCATCCCTCACTCAACTAATAGATAAAAGGATTTCAGTAGTCTTTTTTTTTTTTTTTTTTTATAACTTTAATTGTATCCAATTATCTTTAACACGACACAACTCCCCCCCCCCCCCCCCCCCCAAAGGTCCACCAGCGGGAAGTTTGCATCGGTAGATTCAAGAATTTATTTCAAGAAGTTTAAACACCTACCAAAAATTATGTGTGCATTCAGGGTCCAGCAGAGGCATCACACATTGTTTTTCTATTTAAGAACTAGCATTATGACTTTTTTCTTGATAATTTCTGTTTTTAGTCACACTAAAGGTTTTTAAATGTATATGTGGTTTTTATCATAATGTTTGATGAAGGATGAACTGTAATATACTATAAACCCAATTATTTTGGCTTCTTAGATTTTACATATGCTAATGAATTGTGAAGATCTGTCAAAAAGCAGCTCTTTAATGGCTTTGGTTCCCTGGAGCTTACAGATGCATTTTCCAGTGTTTTTTTTTTTTTTTACCTCCTGTAAACAGTATTTCCACAGGGTGTTGTTTCTAAGGAATGAGGTTAATTGCTATTTTGAAATGTAACCTTAGGTCTTTGTAATAGCCACAAAATGCAAGATACTTAGGCATAGTTGTATTTTGTTATCGAAAAAGTCATCATGTTTTACATATTTATACATTACTATGCAATAATGTCCCTGTGGGTTAGATGCAGTACGTGAAATTATACTCGGTTACCTGATGACCAGAGGCTGAGAGAGGAGGAGGCCAAATCTAAAACCATTTAAAAAAAGATTATGACTTTAGGCATAAAATTAGATTTCTCATTCTTTCCTTAAAGTCTTCAGGGAGAGACATAAAATTGGTTTCTTTCAGAGCATGGGATTCATATACAGTGCTAGCCCATAAGAAATTATTTTGGTACTAAAAAACCCTTATACCTCTAAGTGACATGACATGAATAATAATGTACATAGCCAGAACTGACATAGTATTTTAATTCAGTTATCAAATCCAGAACCTAATGGAATTCAAAGTGTGTCAGAAAGAGTTATGAGGAAACAAAATGGTTGGTCTGGTTTAAATAGATAATTACTGGCAAGCTTCTCGGATCATATGAGTTTTCCATGAGAGATTTTAGTTCTAAACAAAAATATATCATTGTAGAGTACATGGAAACATAATTAGCCGATGAGATGCATAGTTTATTAATGACTTAATAAAGGAGCATTCTGAATTTGATCCTGTGAAAAATGGAGTTGGTAGTGTGTGAGGCTCTAGGTCTGAAGGCAAAAGAGAACAGGGTCCTGGTTGAAGGACCTGGGAAAATAACAGTTGGAGAGGGTTTCTGCTGAGTGGATGATATGAGACCCAGAGACATTGGCTGAGCACCGTGTATAATGACTGATCAGTCCTGATGGTAGAAGGTAGTGTCTTATGTTAGAAAGGAACAAAGAATGAAGAGGCATTGGAGGTTGAGATTTAGTGAATGGTAAGGTGAGAGAAGGAACATTTAATGTAGAGACCGTGGACTTAAATGCTAGCTGGATTATTGCATTATCAACAGTCTTAAAAAACATACTACTGAAGCTCATATATGTTTATTAGCATGGCAAGATAAGGATGTACAGATTAAGAGTGCCAAGACTGAGCAAATTTACTGCACTCTTTAGAGAATATGAGTTTGCCTTCACTCTTTTCAGTGGTAAAATGGTCTCACTCTTCTCCCAGTTTATGCTCTTTTTTTTTTTTATAATAATGAATCCATCTGCAGGACGTCTGTACATTATTATAATCTAAACAAATATACAAAGAATCTCTAGCATGTCAAAAGACACATATCTGTGTGAATCAAGACTCTGTTAACAATCTATTTTTATTTTTCACCGGAAGGTCAATATCATTCTCCTCATTGAGCACAGAATGTGCAAGTGAGTCACCAAACTCTTCAGTACAACTTAATGATCCGTTGTGCCTTCCAGGCTGAGAACTTACTACTTGATGGCTGTCTTGTTCTGCCAGTTTGCATTTATTTCATCCTCTCTAAAGCATGCCAATGGAATATGTAAAGTTCTAGAATAAGATCAGCTTGCATTACCACAAACATTTTTACTCTGTTGTTTTTTTTTAGTGCTCAAATGCATGACTCGTGTCTTTACAGTAGGAAAATGCAGGTATTTAATAGACTGTGCCTATTTTTCCCCCAAACACCCTTGATTGTTGGGTCGTTATGAACTGTAGTGTATGGACATTTCCTTTTGTATTACTTTAATTCCAATCAATGCATATCCAGTTAATTTACAGTGACATACATCTTTACATATTCAATAAAAAACAGAGCATGACGAACAATATACAGCTGGGGATATTTCTAATTCTATTTTTTTTATAAAAAATAAAGTCCAAGCATTTTTCCTTTAAGTTGTGGTGTTAGTTATTTAAATCACACATATGCTATTTCTTGCTTAATGAGAGAATAAAGTGAAGTAAAATTAATTAATGAAAGCCTTGGTGTGTCCATCTGTTCTTTAATCTCTAGAAGGTAGCAGGTTGGAAAGATTAAAATTGTAATAACATCTGGTTTCAAAAATTGAAGCAACCAAAGACAGATACAACCGGTGTACAGATGTGGTCCAGCACATGCACACATTTCTTTATATGTGAAGTCCCTGAACGTCTCAAACTCCAATGGGTTGCACTGCATTACACCAATGTACAAAGAAAGCAGATTTGGGCCTAAAGAATAAAGAACGAGGGAATTTAGAAATGGTGCAATAAGAATTTAATGGGTGACCCCCAGATATTTATTTTTGTTGGTCAATAGCCCTTAATGCAAATTAAAAAAGCAGATGTTTACCCCCATGTAAATAAGATGCGGAAGCATGTTTCTCCTGTGATGTTAAACATTTCTGTAACATTATTCATTGAACAACACACATAATCCATAAATTACATTTTTACGCATTCATCTTGATACGGACTGCCACTATAAGGTAAACATTAAGGCAAGCAAACACTAAAATTCATAGCCATAGGTAGATGGTAAAATCACAGGAGTGAATACTCTTTACATAAGTAGACCACTATACTAAGAGGTTACCTTCTTTATTACATGGAATCCACACAGTTTCTGCTGTGTTATAAATTTTATTTATTGCTCACAGAACATACAATCATTGCGAGTAATCACACAGAGCCTATTCTCCAGAGAAAGCTTGTAGCAACCGATGGACTGGGAACAAAAGGGAAGAGGTCTCATCTGATCGGACACTGCAGTCGGTTGGATAGTAACTCATCATTATCGGCACTGCTGCTGTGTCGTAAATAAAACTATTGCTGGATACTGGTTATTCTTTGATTCATGGTCTGTGCTATCGCTTGACCGGTCTTATTGGTATTTTCTGCTCAGAAAATTCCATATATCATATTATTTCTAGGTATCCTGTAAAAAAATGTAGAAAGAGTTCTGTATTTGAATTTAAGTTGAAAAGGATGTAAACATGTAGTTGAACAAAATTGCTTAAAGTCTCCATGGTGTCATTTACATATTATTTGTGTTCATCACAATCTAAAGTGCATTGCGGGAAGCAACAAACGCATTCTTATCTTCACTACCAATTTACAGTTTTTGTTTCCAGTAATTGCTTCTGACAAGTGCTATTACATTGTGCTCTAATGTGTCTTTCCATAATGAACACCATTGATGCCACCTTGAGATCAAACAGCTTTGATTACTAATAGTAGAGTGGCCAGTCCAGCACTAGTACATTTAGTGATCAATAACTTATAGGAACCTCTTATGGGATTAGACTTTGTCACAGTGCAGAGACATGTTTCTCATCACAGCTCCCAGCAGCCAAGGCTTTATTATGAGCATAGTCACAAATGACTTTGAGACCCAGCACCTGTTCTATGTCCTGTGATTTCCATCAATGTGCTTTTTTATGTGTACAGACCAATCGTTATATTATTCAGTGGTTATTCAATTTCCTGACCACTCTTTTCAGCACTATGAACCAATTATATTAAATTGTAAGATGGTTTCCTTACCTAATTCTTAGAATTTGAGGATTTGCCTAGAACTATAGATATTCAGTAGTAGAGCAAAAAAAAAACATTTGAAAGGACAGCTAAATCCTAAAATGTTGGGTTTTACCCTGCAATACAGATATTACATTTTAAGATTTTTTTTTTCTCTCCATCCAATCAGGTCCTTGTATAGGTTTGATCTAACTAATGATGAGGCGTGCTGTATAAGGGCCTCATTCTATTATCGGCCGCAGCCGTTGCGGGGCCGCAAGGACCGGCCGCAAGCTATTCGGCTATTCTATTCCCTTACGGCCGGGGATTCCGGCAGGCTTGCGGCCGGTGCCTTGCTATCTCTTGCGGCCGATCGCGCCGGAGGAAAGCCTTTGATCTAAAACGGCCGCAAGAGATTTGCAATTCAATTGCTCCGGGAAACCTCTCTGCAAGGCTAAAAACGAGCCGCAGTTACTTGCAGGAAAAAGGTCTCGCTAGCACCAATTAAGCACATAAAATAGCTCAAATAAAGCCATCCTGCACTTTGAGAAGACTATAAAGGGATTTTAGGTGTTAGAAAAAATAGCACATAATTATCCTGTACTCAAATCCGTAAAATATTTCATTTTTAATATCCGTAAAATATCCATGTAAAAAGTCCAGAGTGCTTGGAGCACCTCAACACACCCACGCCGCAGCCGGAAAATAAACAGTTAATTTGAACTCGGGTTTGGGCTGATGTGCAAGCTTGAGAGTGGGTTCCTTTTAATCCTCATGTCCCCCAATATGATCCCTAGCATTTACAGAGCTGTACAGTGCAGGCTTGAATTTATTTTTGAGTTTTTATATTTCACAGATTACGGCCGGTTCCAAGATATGCGGCCGGCCGTAAAAGGAGATCCTTGCGGGGCCGTATAATAGAATCGCGAGTTAACTGAACCCTCGCAAGGAATCGCAGCCTTACGGCCGATTTACGGCCGATAATAGAATGAGGCCCTTAGTCAGTAACTTTGAGGGAGATGTTGGTCTTACTTATAGGCAATGGTATAATCTGGATTTCCAAGCATCTAAGCATGCCCCATGTCTGTGGTCCAGGCCTTTAAAAAAAAAGATCACCCATCATTGGCAGAAACAACTTACAGTGCAAGACTCCCTGGAAAACTAATTTTTCTGCTATAGCCAATCTCCATCCATTTAACCACAACAAGTCTGTTTATTTTATATATAGTTGCTTAGTAGTGCAAGCATAAAATCTTTAAAACAATATGTAGCATTTAAAATAAACTAAAATCTTAAATATATTTAAGATTTTTTTTAATAAGAATCTCATTGATCTTATTCTTGTCATGGGAATAAAATAAAATCCATGATCAAGTCTGACTATTAAAAAAAAATTAAGCACCACATTTAAACTATATTCTTTTGTTCAGTAATAATATATTCTTCAAACACATTGTGCAAACAGATATATTTCTAAAAGTGTCCCGCTTATGTGAATTAAATAATTCCCAATATATATTACTATTACACATTTAAAACTACAAGTATATAATAAATTGAGTTTTGAGAATCATTATGCACAGAAGGTAATCCCTTACACTCATTTAAAATCTCATCAGAGGAGAGTATTGAATTTCATCTGACGATAAAAAAAATATTGTAGAATTAGTCTCTGTGCTGGTATGATGCTGGTGTATAGAGTTTCATGTAAAGTGATGTAAAATAACGGAGCTTTAAAGGGTACTTTTGGCGTGTTTTTACAGTTGATAATGGGCAAAAAAAAAATAGATTCTTAAATTTAGATTTAAATTTTTAGTCTAGTTGTGTTTTACTGCCATTTTACTTTTGCTTATTATTTTCTCTAGAGTGTGTATCACTGCAAACTAATTAATTAGTTCTCCATTCCTCCTTTTGAAAGCATTGGCAGTTTCAGGTGCCCATTGTCCAATAGAAGCTCAGGAAGTTCATCAGTAGAGAACCGTGGTAGACTCCACAGCAGGATAATTGTGTATTAAAGGCAAACAATTAGAAGCTGCATTTTTTATGTTCTAAAATATTTAGCCTAAATGCAGTTCTTCAAAATATTATATTTTATATCTAGGACTACAGTGACCATTTAGATACAACTCATACACACACGACTTATCACATATCTAGGATCTATCCCATTGTGTATGCACAAGAAATCGCCAGCACTGACAGCTGCAGTGCCAGCAAGGAGCCGCTAGATGGCGTCATTAGGTTTCAGGGAAGGCCTATCTGACGTGGCGCAACTTGACAGCGCTGAATCAACAGCAAGGCAATCGCTAAGTTTGGCGCGGGCACTGTGCCCTGGAGGGCCTCGGGCGTGCCTTTCATATCTCAAGGTCTCTTCTGTCTGGGAGTCTTTATATGCAATGTGCAGCAGTATTTCGAAAATCGGCAGCACCATCTAGCAGTTGGCGGCGGCACTGCTGCTCCAACCTTTTGCGTAGGTGAAGAGGGAAAGGACCCGAAATATAAATAAACTTCATATGTGTATAAAGCTTGCGTCCTAACCCTAAACCTAACCCCCTAATCCTAGCCCTACACCCCTTGCCGGCCCTAACCCTAATTTCTACCCCCTACACCACTTCCAGCCCTAACCCTAAACCTAACCCTCTAATCCTAACCCCCTACACCCCTTGCTGGCCCTAACCCTAAACCTAACCCCCTACACACCTTGGCTGCCCTAACCCTAACCTCCTAACCCTCTTAGCCTAACCCTAACACCCTAAAACTAAGTCCTTAAGCCCTACCCCCTACACCCCTTCCTGACCCTAACCCTGTAAACCTAACCCGAAAACCCCTAACCACTTACCAGCCACAAGGAGACAGCTTCATCAGCGCAGTGCGGCATGCGTTCGTTCACATAACAGACGCATGTGCACTTGTGGTAGCATAAAACAGGAAAGCACCAGACTTTTTATATGACCTCTTTATTAAAGTATAGAATCGTTTTTATTTATAAGCACTTTCAAAAACATTTGCAACATATGCTTGTATTACATTCTACTTTTTTATTTTCTTACAGTTGTCACATATTTTCTTACAGTTGTCACATATATTCTTTTTTCTATTTCTTTACTCCAGTAAAACTTAATATCAGGATACCACAGCATTCCTTTAAATCGGATTTCAAACACTAGCAATATATATCCGCTACACATAAGGAAACCTTCAAAGAATTACAGACACTGCAAATTAAGGATTAAGCCCTTTCCTCATTTCCAACTAGGACAAATGCCTCTGAAGCTGTGAAATGAGATAGGAAATGAATCTTCTGAAAGAAGAGGATTAGTGGCAACATGAAACAGCTCCCCCTAACAATAGCCCATTAAAATGCCACACACTTGACTTGGAATTCCTTCTGATTTAATTATTTCCACAATGCAACCTTTTAAATATTTGAAATATGTACCTTATGAATGAGGCATATGTAATAGTTGTGCTGTGTGTCTATATAGTCAAGTGTATTTATCAAATTTTTTGGATACATTTCAGCGTGTATGTGTGTGTGTGTGTATATATATATATATATATATATATATATATATATATATATGTATATATATACATATACATATTCATACATAATATATTTTACAGCAATGTGTTTGGTGCATATGTCTTTTTTAATATATAATTGTTTGGCAGTGATGCCATCCTGTCATTCATTCCCATGCAAATTGTAGGCCCTTTGTGCAGTTCAGCATTGTATCACATAAGTAGTAAAGCTTCCATGGCGTGTGGTTGTAATTCCCTGGCCTTCACCTCTGGTTCTTGGCTATTTTGCGCACACAGATCATTACGAGGATGAAATTCAGGTCCCCTGGGGCACATTGTCTTACTCCACTCACTACGACGCATGTATTTTTAAAATATTCTTTGCAAAGGAATTTACTGGGGTAGGAAGCAATTAATAAAATATTCATTGGGATTTGAAATCTATAATTGCTGTGAAATAGTAATAACACTCTGTTTTGTGGCAGACGCGACATGAATATTTGTTCTACATAGAGCGTTGCAAAAATTAATAATCTGTAGAAATAAATCTCAGTAACAAAATACAAAGAAGTGAATTTGAAAAATCCTTTTTTTTTTACCATACTGCTCTAGGGAAAAGAAAACCAATAAGGTAATAATTTAAGTCCAGGTCTATCAGGTAGTGTGGGAGCTATTGCTTCACCTTCGGGATTTATTCAACTTGTTTCAGTCTTGGGTTAGCCGCTTGTCTTCTGCCCCTTAAAATACACTACTTATTGCATTTTGCATAGATATGACTTTTTAAACTTCATTTACAACATTTGACCATAATTTTTAATTATTTTGGTGTGTAAGGTGCCTGTAAATTGAAAACAATCACGTTAGATGAATATTCCTCAAATCCAATATATTTATTGACATATGCATGTACAGAACATAATAGCTGGAAACAATCTTGCTGTATATAGAATACTTTTCAGTTATTTTTTAGTGTTTGGTGGTGATGTTACTGGAATATTTCTGTTCTATAGAAATACTCTGCTAATATTCTGTAACTGGATTGAATTCTAAATGGGTATGGATGGTTTCTGGATTTTACTAGTATATACCTGTTTATCGGTTTACTTTAATGTACCTTATTTTATTAGGAAGAGCTAATAAACTCAAGTACTGTAGAGTATGTTTTCATGAGCTATAGAGGGTGGACCCAAGCAGGTAAACATTTGTAAGCACTTTTTATTTAAAACAAATTACATAAAAGTGAATTGATACACACATACATATATATATATATATATATATATATATATATATATATATATATATATATATATATATATACCTAGTAAACTCCAGAAATCTTCCATATTCCTTCAAATCTGTAAATAAGAAAGTGTTGAAATTTGCACTTTGACTGTAGGTATATTATTACTGCCTTTCAGAAGAGGTATTGTTTAAGAAACCTTTATACATTACCAGTATTATTCACACTTCATGAGTGATATGTAATTGTCTTACTATTGAAACACGCATTTCATTATCTTACTTATTCTATCACTCTTCTTCTTTTTTTTTTGTCCTTTTTTCTTGATTGTGGTAATTATCTGTTCACAGAAATGGGGGCTTTCTTAAAGCAGATTTAAGACAGTTCTGTTATAAAAAAAAAAAAAAAAAAGCTCTAGGCACAATGCCTATAGGACAGTATATAATACATTTTATAAAAAAAAATCTATATTATTTTAATAAGACCCCACTGGATCTTGATAATAAAATAGCATAAGCCTACCAGTCTTTTTGTCAGCTTGTCTTGCAAAGAGAAACATATATTATAACTCTTTCCATAATGCAAGCAAGGAGTACATGACTGAATCCGATATAACGTGCTTTGCTTTGAGGCAGGAAGATTAAGGGGCAGGTAAATACATCTCTAGCTGCCATTCATCACTGCATATAGGAGGAGACGGCTGTATATTTCTCTGGTCATATGATGAAGTGACCTGACAACCTGTAGGCCAATGATTAAGTATTTGTTCTTCTAATAAAACCGAACTTGGTTGTCTGGAGCAGATTGGAAGTAGCTTTACATTTCCTAAGGAACATGGCTTAGAATTGGAAGTCCAATGGCTATGTTTGTGTTAATAATGGTTTCACTTCAGGCAACAATCCAGATGAGATTTTTCAAGCTCTCTAAATGCCCTGGGGGACATTTATTTTTGCACAACTGTGCACTGCAAGGCTCCTCCATCGCCTGGAGTACTTGATGTCAATGTAAACTGATGACCTTCATTCCCTGGCTGAGCGAGACACATATCAAACTAAGGAGTTAAATATTAAAGGTCAATTTCATTATATAATAGAATCACACAGGCTTAAAACATAAAATATATATGCATTAAAGGATCACTGAAGTTGCATATTTGTAGTATACCCTTTTGAAGAATCACTTGATAAAGGACAAAAAGTAAATTGTAGAGTTTTTTTTTTCTAGAAACTATCTCATTTAGTTATACTGTAGTGGAGGTGGCCATTGCTATATTTATAACCAGCTTTGCCCGCTGAGTCTCTAGAGTTTGGATGCAGATGAATGCAAACAACAAAGAAGCAGGCATGTTTATTACAGTATTTAATGACTTGCATTATTACCAAATCTAATTGTACTTTAGCCATTCCCCATGCCTCTTTTAGCTATCCTTCACTCTTTAATTAAAATATATTTGTTCGAGGAATAGGTTGTTGCCAGAAACACCCAGTTAATCCAAAGAACCTGATCACTGAGCTATGACTTCAGATCAAGGCCGAGGATTATCTCTGCCTCCATATTTCCACCCTGTTCTCTACTACTGTTACTGTTTGAGAATATCAGTCCCACCTCCTCCTGATAATGTGAACCCACACTTGAGAAACACAGCCTCTACCAGATCTGTATAATTCCTTGTGAGAATCAACTTAATTAAATCCCCTCTGTCTGTGAGTTTTCTGTCTAATGAACATCTGCCTGTACATTTGGGTATATGCCATGTCCCTAGGATTCTATTAATACCAGACAAAACCTATTATATAAAACAACAAATGTAAAACTGCTGAGCATGGTGATGTAGAACATGAGGTCTCCTGGGGTGTAGGTGCTCGATGGTCATAGAGTCAAACCAATTATACCAATACATTGGCAATGGGAAAATCCCATTACATTCAATTTTTATGAGACTTGGACATTTTTGTGTGAAGATATTTTGATGAATATTTGCATCAAAAAGTTGGAATAGATTAACTTTTCCCTTTTAACCCTATATATACTATTTAATCTCCCACTCTGTGCTCGCTGTGTACAATACATTACATCTTCTTATGGGTGGCCCAGATTACGATTATTCTCTGTTGACATTTGTAACAATAGTAGTACAAATGCATTGGTTGTAAGTATATGGCAAGTTCATGTCATAGTTCCCCATAAATATATATATTTAGATTTTTTTTTTATTCACTCTAACATCAGAGCTCAGGATTGTGATACTTTAGTGTGCTCTAACATCTTTTTGAAGGACTGTCCCACATTATAGAACTAATTTTATTCAAGCTCTACAACATCCCTATTTTTTACTCTGGTTATTATTATTATTATTATCGTTTATTTGTAACGCGCCGACATATTCCATAGCGCTGTACAAGGGGAGAGAACAGGGAAAAATACAATATTAACAACTGAAAAATGGAGGACCCTGTTTTGAGCTTAGAGTCTTTGTAGAAAGTGCTTTTTCCCAAAGCACCCTACAAGACTGAAAACTCGCTACTTACAATCTAAAGGGAATGGAAGAGGCAGAAGTCTTCCATTCTCTTTAGATTGTACTCTTCTTTTAATTACTTCAAAAGAAAGAAGGATTATGTGAGATTCTTTTCTGGTGTATATATGATGTACCATATATACCAAGGTTAATGTTCCCTTTGGCTCTAAATTAATTCTTAATGCAATCCCCTGTATCCATTTTGCAATATTACAAGTGTCTGACCTGCATTTAGTATTTACCTTCTCTTCACAATATTGTGGTCGGCCTTTGTTTTGAGGAGATCAATGATTTATCCTAGGTTTATATACGGCACTATATAAAAAGATATTTTTCCAAAGATATCTTTTGAGACTCTTAGGTGCTGTTGTGCCACCAAAATGGACAATGCACCTAAAGTAATGAAAAGAAACATGTAGTTGACAGATATTCTCAATGCTTCTTCTGTATGCTTACAAAATAAACACATTTAAAAAAAAATAAATACAAAAAAAATAAATATATATATATATATATATATATATATATATATATATATATATATATATATATATATATATATATATATAAACACATATTCATACAAATCAGGTGAACACTGCTACAAATTGTATTTTTTTAAATGGGGAGTTTCTTCTGATTATTCCCTCATCCTAGCAACTTTAAATTGGACATTACTTGATCTTACTGCGTGCGTTAATTATATGTCTGGGGGGCTGTGTTTCATGTCTAAAAGCAAGCATTGAATGCCAGGGGTGATATCCGATGCACATCTTTGTGTGAGCTACTTGCAAGCTCTAGTTACTAAGGAGAACTTTGCCTTATCACAGCCCAGCAGACTTCAACAATGCATGGCCTGTGACCTCCCATTTCAGAGACACTCAGTACAGATTTATCACCCATCGCAATAAAAGCCATCATTGACTCACACTGCGTACCTAGGGAACAAGATCCAGTGTAAGAATTCATGTATATGTCTTATTTCATTATTTGTAACTTGCGGTCTAACTATGCCTAACCTTTCGGAGTTAAATTTTGAAGCATTTATCAGTATTTCAGACTATACTGTAGCCAAGAAGCTAAGAATTTATAACTGTTCTAACATTTTGCTTAATCAATAAAACAGGTCACAGAATCACCAAAGCATTATGAAGTTACAATAAATCAGGAGGATTTTTTTTTTAAGTTTCTAAAAATACGAATTGTTATAAAACGTAAATCTATAGTTGCAGTTGTGTCACTTGGAGACTAGACAGCGTGAAAATAGCATCAAAAAGTATTCTTTTGAAATTCAAAATAAATAAAAATGTATTTCAACTATTATAAATGTGGAATTACATCAGAATGATTTTAAGTCCATGAAACATATATGTATCAAAAGTATAAATTAATTTATACAACCATGTCTTAAATTGTAAGCTTTCTCAAGAGCAGGGCCTTTATCTCTCCTCCTGTACCAATCTGTATATATATGCTGTCTTGTCATATTTTTACAGTCTACGAATGTAGGTCAAATTATATCCAAGTATTTATTGTACGTGTAGCGCTACAGAACCTGCCAGCACGCTACAAATACAATAACGTACATGGCACCAAATAGCTAAGTATTAGGATTTAATTAAAAGTGAATAAGGAAATCTGATCACCAGTCTCTGGGGTCAGGAAGGAATTTTACTCCCCCCCCCCTCCTTCTGAGACAATTGGCAATGTTTCAATGTTTTTTTTTTTTTTCTGTTTGCCTTCCTCTGGATCAATTAACAATTATTAACAGGCAATAAGTAATCCACATATTATAATGATCAGAAGAGATCTAAAAAAGGTTGAACTTGATCGACTTAAAGTCTGTATTCAACCTTAACATCTATGTAAGTATGAAACCGCAATACAAAATGTGGGAGAAAAAACATCTAATAAGTATGACACCTAGGGCCATATTCTATTAGCTACTTGCAAGTGCCTTGAACTCATAAATTTGGCTTTGGGTGTTTTTTTTTAGTTTTTTTTTTTTTTTAATATATATATAAATGTTTATATGCATTGTAATGGCTTAAGAATTCATTAGTGCCAATAAGTAATATTTGCCGGATATGTAGCAATATTAATGGTGATTTTAAGTGTGTATACATTTACGAATTGGGCAATTGAATTGGGCCCCTAGTATAGAAGTATAGATTCTTATAAAATGTTATGTCTGAATCATTACCTAGCTTTGTTTGTTAACATATAATTCTGTGATACATGCAGTCCTGTAAATTAGAGACTTCTTGAAGGGCTGTAGTTTACATGGCAACGATACAAAATGTAGTATTGTAAAAAAAAAATGAATTAAAAAAATGTTTTTGGGTTACGGTGCCACAAATGTTATTTAATAGCGTCTTTTTACGCTGTGTAGCAGACCCATTTAAATAGAAATGTAATAACAAACTATCCAGAAGTTGGCAGCAATCCCAGTGCAATTATACTGAGTACATTTAATTGAAAACTGGGGATAGGACACAAGGTCACTGGTTCTAAATCAAACCACAGTATACCACAGTCAGACATTCGAGCTGAATATCTTACAGAAATCAATACCTAACCCTGATAAGCGGACGTTGGATTTAACATAGCAGAGGCAGTTCAGAGTTAATCATTTTTTTTTTGTTACTTTCAGTAGAATTTATTATTTCCTGCCCACAGTGATTTTTGTGATACATTTTACATTTAATACCAGTGTATGTTGTCTGAAGACAAAGTGATGTTATTTATCAAATCTTCTCAAACTTTCTGTAGAATGAAAGGGTACTGTAATGTGTGTCCAGAGGCTTCGCAAAATAATTACCAGACATATTACTTACTGTAGACCTTTTTGTAATGTCTGTGGAGAGGTGCTGGACAGAGCATATAAAGTCCAGGGTATGGGATTTGAAGTCTTATTACTTTTTTGCCGAACATGTGGAAGTGGTTCAGTGTTTCCTTGAACCAGTTTGGTGTCCTGTTTGGTTTTACCAATACTTGGAGCTCTAATGTATTTTGGGTGTGTTTCTTACGTAATCTGCTGAATCACTCACTAACCAGTGAGATCTAATATTCTAATCATAAAAGGTACGGTATATAGTTGGCACTCTTGTTCGTTTATATAAAGCTAAAAAAAAAAAAAAGGGAACAGATGCTATATTGTGAGGTCATGTTGTACTTTCTATTAATTTACACACACTCTTCTAAAAATATTGACTAATGTTGAATCGGGGTATCTTGATATAGGGGCAGAGTGATGCACCCTGGATCCATGAAGCACAGGGAAATTTATAGTTCTTACAAGAGATCAAACACTAAAATAAAAAAAATAAAAAGTTCACTACCATAATTCAGATGGAGATAAAATCCTCAACAAAGGTTTTATGAACCCAAAACATTGCTTGATCACAGAGAACGGGGCACAACTTTCTATTAGGAGTTTCCATGCAGCATACTGTAAATGTGTTACAAAGAATATGTTGTATTTAGACACCTGCACTATATGGTATAGGGCAGTGGAGCCGCATAAGATCCATTAATCATATATATAGTTGTCGTAATTGCGAGTTTGGGGGTAACGCTCACAAAGTTTCATACTTGCGCATTCCACAACCTGCACTGAGCGTAGAGGCCCGGAATGTAGAGGGGGAGAGGCTCGCAATGAGGCCTGGAAAGGGCGGCAAAGTAGCTCATTGCTCGGCCCATGATGAGCGCCAAATGCCACAATATAGAGGGGAGGCACGCAATGAGCACCAAAGGTGCTCATCGCGAGGCCAGCGATAGGCCCAGGGGGACAGGTGAGGGGCGCAGGGGGAGGCAGGGCGCCTGTAAGTGAGGTTCCAAGCTAATTCGCTATTTAATTGGCGTCTTTTTGCGTCCTCCAAACAGCTTACGAGATACCGGGCTTGAAAAAATGTTGATTGTTAAACCCATAACTAACAGCCTGGCCCGCAAATCATGGGGGGAGAGGCACAGAGGAGGGAGAGCGGGGCAGAGAGACACGGGGGAGGGAGAGCGGGGCAGAGAGACACGGGGGAGGGAGAGTGGGGCAGAGAGACACGGGGGAGGGAGAGTGGGGCAAAGAGACACGGGGGAGGGAGAGTGGGGCAAAGAGACACAGGGGAGGGAGAGTGGGGCAAAGAGACACAGGGGAGGGAGAGAGGGGGAAAGAGACAGAGGGGAGGGAGAGAAAAATGAAATATCCTGTCATTTGTGGCCAAGGGCGCTCATTATGAGGCCTGCAATGGCTGCTGAAGGCGCTCATTGCAAGTCTCGCAGATAGAAGAGGGAGAGAGAGGACACAGAACAAGGGAAGGAGAGAGAGAGAAGCCGTGCATAGCGAGGCTCGCATTGTGTGGCAAACAGAATTGTGATGTTAGAAGCTGTGCATAGCGAGGCTCGCATTGTGTGGCAAACAGAATTGCGATGTTTGAAAATTTTATGCCGTCATTTTTGACTGGCAAGTCTCTAGTTTGTTATAATGCTCTAATATTACAGTTTTTCCTGGGAACTTTGATGAACACAACGTCAACCATGTTACTTTTTTGACAAATGAAGATTTTCGCTTATACAGCTATACCTCGTTTACCGCTGTAGATTGGCTCCAGGCAATAGGAGTGCTAAGTGAAACCGCTCTAAATGGGGCAGTTCAACATGGGGAAGATAGGAAAAGGGAACTCATGAAAAAACACTACATTTCAATTGAAATTTACAGTTTTTTGGTTTTGTATGAACTCCAAAGAAACAGCAAACATAACACTGATACAAACTGAACATTAGCAGAAATATAAACTTTCAATTATTGATGTTGAAACTTCTGGCTCATCCTGGATTCTGTTTTCTTTGTAAAATCAGAAGCATTAAAAGGGGTCTGGCAGGCAAATACAGTGTTATAGAGGGATTTAGCATTAGAAGGGGTCTGGCAGGAAAAACAGCTCTGTAGCAAATCAGCTCTAAATGGGGTAGCTTTAAGCGGGGTATGCCTGTATTAGGCAATGTTAATATTTTCTGGTTCATAAACTTTTAAAACTAGAAAAATAGTTTTTTTCTTTGTTTTCCTTTCACCAGGGCTAGTAGACGTAATTGGGGACATGAGCGTTTCGATGGTGCTTTAATCTAAAGTGCTTTAAAAAGTTACATTACCAGTCCAAACAATCATAGTACATTTTTGTGAATAAAAACTTTTCGGGAAAAAACAGGGCACAAACAATGATATGGCTTGTTCCTCGGACGTTGTGTCAGGCTAGTGATGTTTTTTGTGCCCCTGTGTGTGCTATGTCATAGCAGGTTTGAGATATTAGAGTAGTTATTAAGGTTTTAGTTGCAACAAGTTATGAAAGATAAGTTCTTTTTTGATATAACCTGTAATATTGATATATCGATGATTAAGTAGACCACTTTGAAAGACATTGGAAGTATTGGAACTATATTACCAACATGTTCTTTCCATTCTTCGCTTTCCATCACAAATAGGTCAAGGTATTTCAAGAAAGTACTTATTTAATATGTATTTTTTACTGGCTTTTCTTCCATATACAGAATAGCATTTCTTGCCCCTTTTTCTTCTTTTCTATCTCGGCTGTCCAGGAAATCTCTGAAAGCGTTTTTTTTTTCATTGTAGCATATAAGGGTATTTGATAATGTACCTCTGAATCAGTTTTTATCTGCATTGAGGGTTTAATTTGACAAAGTGATAAGACAAATGTTTATCTGATCTGGGGGCTTGGGCCAGACAACTGTTAATAATATAGCTGTATGATTCATACTTATCTGCAAATTAAATGTAGAGAGAGAGAGAGAGAGAGAGAAATAAGTTTTATGATATTTACTGCATGTTTCTGATATAAGCAGTAGGTGTTAATTAGAAAAAGTTAAAAACAGGGTAAGTCCCATATAACTTTAAGGTAGACACATTGTAATCATTGCTTCTCATTGTAGTCTCCCTAAGCCATTTCTACAAATCATGATATAAGCTGCTGAGACATCTGAAACAAACCCATATTCTCAGCAACTTTTTTATAGCCACTTTGCTGTTTACTTGTCCGCATTTAGACAAGGCCTTACCGTGTTCACAGATGCTGGTTCACTCTACCATTAATGATCTATATCGTTTAGCACTAATTGTGCCATCTTACCTAGCGAGATGATTTGATACACCATAAAGCAGCTGTTAATTTTCTCTGAAAGTGAAAAGGATAATTCTTGGAGAGAATCTCCAGGCCCCACACTTATTGCCATAATTAACATGCTGTTCAACTATTGCAGGTTTCCAGATCTAATAGCTTTTTATAAGATTTTCATGGATGGTCCAATCATACTTTGTCATTAATCCAAGAACTAACGAGTTGTAAATTCAAGAATTGGTTTGTCAAATAAAGGTATTATTATAGGGCAGGGATAGAGGGATCGTTCATTATTTTGTGGAAAACTCACCAATGTCTGAATATGTTTGTGAAAATAAAGCCAAGGTCCAAAATTTATATTTTTTATGTATTCACAACCAAATATTTAATTTTAACCAATTTAGAATGGGATAGAAAGGAATTTAAAAAGAGATTTGTAAAACATTTTATCTTTTTGTGATATTTGTAACTAATTTAAGGTGGATAGCCATGGACATGCAAGCATTTTTATTTTCAGACACTGATTGTGTCTGGAGGAAGCCATGTTTGTGTCTTCTACACTTCCTGCTGGTTCAGAAATGGAGTGGGTGTGTTGTGCTAAGTTTTATTATCTAAACAATAGTAGAAGAAGGGGGAGGAAAGGGAATTGTCGATTTGGTGCCATTTTTTTTTTAGCACAGGTCACCTTCCCCCTCTGTCTTATAGGCTCAGCAGAGGCAGTTTGCAACCACCCCTTTGTGCCTCAAAAAGGAAGTGTGACTATCATGGCAGCTTCAGTGCATTAACACACTAACTGCTATACAACCAACACTATCAGCCATTTAAAACTAACATTAGCAACTATATGTCAGACATAAAAGCATTTTCAGAGAAAATCCTCATTTCAGCAAACATTACGTTTTTGCTAATACACAGTGATATATTAATTTAGTATTTAGAAATTTAATAGCTTATTTTAAGACTTTTTGAGCATCATTTGGCGTATATAATACATTTAATAAGGCAGTGGACGTGGCACATGACAAATGCACTTTTATTCTTATTATTTTAGTAATATCATGATTACTTCCTTACATAAAATTACAATTAACTATATAATTATATTATGTTTGGAGTCCACTGATTAGTTGTTTTATTACAAGTCAGGAGTGTAAAACAAGCTAAAGAAACACATATACACAAATTGTAAGTCCCAGTAAATATTTACTCTCAAGGTAGTTTCCCTTTACTAGTCAAGCAGAAGTGTATCAAACCTATTCATTTTCATCTATATATGTGTAGCTTTAATATAACATAACTTACGTTTCATATAAAACAGAAAAAACTAATGTATGAAACCTATACTTTTAAATGTATAATAAAAAAATGGGACTACAGTGGTAGAGCAGATAATTTTTATAGGTAATAGATCAGGTATTTTTTGTTAAGAATAGGTACTGTTGTACATATTTAGCACAAACTATACAAAATGGTAACCCCATTATCATTCCAAGGAAAATAACCACACTAATGTTCTCTACAATCACACTTTCTGCCTAGTACAGACAAACCCGAACTGAGCTGTTGTGAATGCTTTTGATTGTAATGTCACCATTGTATGCAATTAGCTGCTTTGTGTATTTGTCCCATTGTGTATGGATCTGCCTGTGGACTTGATTGCACCAGCACATTATTCTGTCAGTGTCTAGGTTATGTTTTAAGTCCCTGTTGGAATTGGGTGTTTACGTAATGAGAAGAAAAGGGTAATTGGACTGAAAATATGGGAATATAGATTTGTCTTCTGGACTGTTAACCTTTCAACCCTTTCAGGAACGAGTGTGTTTGTTTAATGAAGGGACACTTGTATTGCCCAGAGACCTACACATCAATAAGTAGAATTGCTGATCACACTTAAAATAAATGAATATTACTTAACTCTTTTCCTGCCTGTGAGGCAGAAATAGACATTATTAACCTTGTTAACACCCAATATAAAATGCACTAATTTGTGCTTTTATTTTGTTATTTGCTATTGTTGGCTTTGCATCTCTGCACTTTAACCAAAGTACACAAATATAATTGAAATAGGTTGTTATAAAAAGTTTGATAGGAAGGGTTCGATAACTGAGATTGAAAGTTAGTTTATGCTTAAATACCTATCTGAAAAGACAATTGTATGTTTAGGCCTAGGCCCATGAGGCCCTGGCCTAGCACAAGGGTTTGTCAGGCTGCCTGAAGATGTTGGTGTAGCACCAAGGAATAATGTTTTCATATGCAGAGAAATGTCTATATGTAGTGACATTTCTGTCTGTAAGTGCACCTGATAAGGCCTAGGGCAGCGTAAAAACTAAACATATCCATGTGAAAATATCTTCCAGCCATTAATTAACTCTCACTGTGCGGGTTGATTAGGAAGAAAAGTATGTTCAAGTTGTATGAAAAAGCATATTGATAAGCCTTTAACACCTAAATCTCTGTGACTATTATTATTTATTCAACCGGACATTTTCTTCTCCTTTATCACTCCATGTTAGAGATAATTATCTGATCAGTCAGCAACAACTGGTAGCAAAAATACCTATTATATTTTTACCTTCCATCTCTTCCCTCTACCTCTATCCTACTGTATTACTGCACCACCATGACCATTATACAATTCTGGGCCATTACACTACCACCACAATAATCTTCTATCCTTCCTACCTTAACCCACCTGCAATACAACTACGTTTGGTGTTTTTTCTTTTTTGTTGTACTGTTCTCCAACTTTGTACTTTGTCATGTTGCACAATTGTTTTTAATTGTCTTTTCTTCTAGTTCATTCTATATCTCAACTTTCCCTCCTTTCCTGACCTGTCCTAATCATTATCTATCCTTATACTGCCTTTCCTGCTCCCTTTAGTTTGTAAATTTGTTTGATTTGAATCTTGTCAAATGCTTTGAGTAAAAGCACTATGTATGTACGACTAAGCTCGCAGTCAGGGCACTCCATTATTTTGCAATGTGTTACTATTGTATTTTGTTTTGTCCTTGTATAGAGTCAAGGAGTATGTTGGGGCATAACAAATAAAGATTACGAGTTTGTAAGAGGGATGAACTTTTCTTTTGTCAACAGCGCTAATAAAATACAATTCACTGCTATGTATTGGAATGGTTATTCATAATAAGAAATGTAATCACTTTCTTAAATTACTATTTTTAAAATCCAATTGCAATGAAAATAATCTATGTCTTTTCTGGAAATATAATGCTGAACAATTCAAAGCTTTGGGTATATGTAACCGTAAGCTATGATTACAATGAAAGAATGTATGCAGTCCTATGAACACTATGTCTGCAGAGAATAATATCCACACAGGGAGCCACAAAGTCATGATCTAGATCCCGGTGGATTTCCTCTGTACCAGGCAAAGTCAGGTTGCCTACATCTGTTTTTTGTGCGTTGCAATATTACCTGTGTATGCTGTAAATATTGCACAGTCACTTCTACAGGACCTAGAGATTTCCAGAACTGGTCCTATCATAAAGAAGAATAATGTTATATTCATGCACGTCCGTCCTCCAGTTTGAGAAGGATATAACGCATCAAGAATAAGAATGGGCTTCAGGACCACTCCTCCAGTGTATTTCAGACATTAAAGTACTATTTATACCACAACCCTTCATTCAAATATTTAGCAATTAGATTAGTAAGTGTAATTTACTAGAAAAAAATCTAATATATAATGTTAAAACCAGTGCTGAGAAATATAACTATTATGACCCTAAATAAATCCTTATTATTACCAATAGAACAAAATGGCTACACAAATAGTTGCCTATCTATATAAAGTTGCTCCTCTGTATTAGTCACATAATAAATAACCACACCTTAAGGTGTTTTTTCTATTTTTTTATATTCCTTTCTAATAAAATTATATGTTTGCAATAGGTGTTAAGCACCAGGGCATTTATATTGTAGGTCGTACATTGTAATATAGTGAATTTACTAGACAGATATTCTGCTTGTTATCACTCTTCTTTTTAAGTAACAGATCTATTCATAAAGCCAAATATTACTTATCTGCTGCTTTCTCCAGTGGTGTTTTTTTTAGAAAGTAAAAAAAACAATAAACACAAATGCCACCATTACACTATGTAATTATTCTTTACTGCATGGTTCCATTTTCTTTTCACACCTGATCTTGTCTACTACTATTTCAGGAGGGTGTGCCACATTCCCACTGGGCAGATTGAAGCTTCTTGTGTATTCAAAGTTTATCCAAGTTCAAGATGTTGAGAAGTAGAAACTAAAATTGTAGATTAGAGGCTGTATTATCTTTTTACATACTATTAAATAAGGTGCTTGCTTTCAAGTGTGGTTCTTCAAATTAGTATGTTTTCTTTGACTATAATGGTCTTTATATAATGGTCTTGTTTTTGTAATCATGCACATACAAAGAAGTATATAACTTAGTACAAAACATTGTAGTGGTATGAAATGGATTGAATGACAATCTTGAACCTGTTTTTATATATGCGTCAGAAAAGCACAATCTTCACGGTTATATGGTATGTAAATTGGCAGTGTTTTCCCCCATTATTCTGCTTGTTTCTTTGACACATTCATCACACTAAAGTGGGCTTAAGTGTGTTGCAGAAAATTTGAGGCACTTTATGAATAAATGATAATACTCCCTGTTGCTTGAAAAATGCGTTGTTCTTGTGAAAAATAAGGTAGGTTCAGTTTAGTCTGAAGATGACTGTGTACCCAAATCATGGTTAACCATGGGTAACTGCAATTCACTCATCTATAGATAATGGTATGTAATTTGTACACATCTCTCATTATTTTGATTTGATGTATGGTAAGCAACGTGGTGCTAAACCTGAACTTTCCAATTAATTTGGCCTAAAAATAATAAATTACTTTAAATTCTGTAATTTAATCGAGGATCAATATTGATGACGGTGAATAAAACATTGTGTTTTTTTATGTAGCTGCCAATTAGGTGAAAATTGAACAATCTTACAGAAATCTGGAGACTGTTTAAAAGCAAGTTCCATATTTCACAGAAATGGCTTCATACTTTGACCTAAGCAAGTTGAAATTGTATTACCTTAATGCAAGGTGGAATTTGGTAATTAAATATATAATAATGTATGTCACTAGATCATTATAGTAATGTGTGCTCATTAAGTACATATATATGTACAACAGATTAATTACATTTTTTTGACCAATGTTTGGACATAGATCTGCCAACCTATAACAAGACTAACAATAATGTAAGCTTACTGAGCTCAAATCCTGTATTATCCATTATTGTTAATTTCCTTATCTACGTAAGTTTACAAACCCATGCCTCAGTTGATAATGTGTGCCATTAATGAAAAACTTTTAGATAACTTACTTTTATTGGTTTTTATTGGATTGCAGCATTCTGATTGCCTTTTAAAAAAAATATCCCAAAGAATCAATGGCAACAACATCATAGCAACTCTTTAAGCTTGAGAACAATGGAAAATATTCAGAAGTTTTCAGATTTCATTAAATTATCCATGGACGTTTTCAGGTATCATTAAATGGGACTTAACCCATTTAGCTCTCCATGCATCAAGTTCCAACAACTTGCAAACTGAGCTATGCCACCATGACAGTAAAGCAAGGCCAAAGGCAGCAAATTATTTTTTGTAGTGGACATTCCTAGGCATGTTTTAGTATCAATTCTCTTGCAGGTCACCATTTGTTTTTATCACTATCTGATAGAAACGGTCAACTAATCATTAAATATATTATACCCTATACAAATTCATTATAGTTTGGGCCTTCCGCTTGAGCAGTATATTTGTGGACATGGATTAATTATGGCAAAACGAAAACTAATGTTTTTAATTTATCATCCTATATTTTTTGGTTAATCTTTCTGCAGTAGAGGTCAGTAACATATTGCAGTGCTATCATCCTTACCAGGGGCCATCTCCACAGAGATATAGAAGCATGAACTGAGTTGCTAAGCAATGTACCTCCTACCTCTCCTTAGCCTTAAGGTTCTTTTGTCCTGAGACTCATCCCCCATTTGCTTGTTTGTGTGTGTATATATATGTAGTTCACCACAACAATCATTTATAATATGGTGGGCAAAAGAGCAATAGAAGCCCTCCACCGTACAGTAAATAAATAGTACATCTGTGTTCACATCTGAATGTCTAAAGCAAGTTAAAAAACCTGCTTCCAGCTCAGAGTTCCGAGAAAAAAAGTTATTACACTGCATTCTGGGAAGTTGAGCTGGGACACACAAATATGCCCACAAATGCCTCGCTCTTCATTCCGTAGCCATCATCCAACATGGCTTCCTTTAAGCTTATGCCTGCTGTATTACACAGCTTTAATGCAAAGCCAAGGCTGGATTTTACACAAGCTGAGAATCCTATCCATGTACAGCTGTTTCAAGCTTACTGGCTATCATCAGCATGGAGTGGGATCTCAGCCTGTGTTGTGGAAATTATGAGTAGGTAGTTCACCACAACAATCATTTATAATATGGTGGGCAAAAGAGCGTTAGAAGCCCTCCACCGTACAGTAGTACAGTAAATAAAAAGTACATCTGTGTTCACATTTGAATGTATAAAGCAAGTTAAAAAACCTGCTTCCAGCACAGAATTCCGAGAAAAACAGTTATTACACTGCATTCTGGGAAGCTGAGCAGGGACATGCAAATGTGCCCACAAATGAGTCGCTCTTCAATCTATAGCCATTATCAAACATGGCTTCCTTTAAGCTTATGCATGCAGTATTACACAGATTTAATGCAAAGCCAAGGTTGGAATAAACACAGGCTGAGTATCCAATCCATGTACATGTTTCAAGCTTACTGGCTATCATCAGCATGGAGCGGGATCTCAGCTATGTATGTATGTAAGTATATATATATATATATATATATATATATATATATATATATATATATATATATGTGTGTGTGTGTATATGTATGTAAATATATATATATATATAAACATGCATACAAACACTAGACACAGAGGTTCATTTTCTCCACGGTAGTTGTCTGATTTAATGCCTGCTGTAGAGGAGTGTTGCATTGCCATTGTTTGTAGCAGAACACAAACCCCTTGCTGTGCTTAATGCAGCAGAATTATTTTCCACACTATTTTCTTAAGTGGGAGAAAAAAATCAATTTAATCAATATTGTAAGATTTTGGTATGTCATCCGATCTTCATTTAATCTCCAAAATCCTTGCCTCTAGTCACAATGCATGTTGGATAAGATATTGATTGGTTCTTATCTCTAATATCTCGGTGACCTCAAAGTTTATTCTGCTTTATTGCTCTACACATGAGTCATTAAAGGGTTTGGTTTATTTGGCCTACAATGGTTTTGTGTGAAGAAAAAAAAAATATTTCTACTTTAATTGGAAATATCTGCTCTATGTATGTAATTTTTAGTCGGGGGAGTTATACAAGTCCAAACTGTAGATGTTCAAATATAATCTGTTGTATCAAGAGAAAGACAAATGTGTTTTAGTCCATATACATATTACTATTTATATGTCATGTTGTACTAATCATATAAACATATGTTGGGGAGGGCAACTATTACCTTTTTATAAACCAGTTTTATGTTCGTTAATACATTTTATCAGTTTTGTGTTAATCTACAATACCACACTGTATTATATACAAGCAGCTGTTGTGTTACTGTATACACAATATAGCAACTTTACATAATGGTACATGTTTATACACTACAGGAAGAGTGGTGTAGTATATAGTGATACCCAAGTATTGCTTTTTTGCTTTTGACTTGAAAAAGAGGGTTGTTACTGTAAATTAAAATGTTTTTCCACAAAAAAATATCACTGTATACTCTATTCTGCTGTACTATATGTATACTAGCCACTTGCCTGTCAAAAATGACGGGGCAATAACATTTTAAGCCATGGCAATGCTGTTTGTGACACAATGTAAAGCTTTTGCTACTCTGAGGACCTTCAACGCTCATTGTGAGCCTCGTGCTGAGCGCCTGTCTCTCATCTTGTGTACTTTTGGTCCTCTGAGCACCTTAGGCGCGATATATATAACTGCAGTGTAAAAAATTTTTTTTTTTAGTGTAGTGTAAAGTATATATATTTTTTAAACATTTACAAATTTTCCATTACTAATTAATACTTATTAAATTAATGTACGTTAATAATTAATTCTGAATGAACAAATGTATTAGGAAGTGCGAAGCATTAATGTATTCATAAAGTAAGGGCAGTGTTAAATATTCTATTTAGTGGTTTTTTATATATATATATATTTTTTTTTTTTTTTACTAATAATTGATTATATCAGAAATTAATTTACTTTACCTATTTCTAATGAATATATCCAGCAATCAATAGACTGAAGAGCTAACAATCTCTTTTGATTTTCCTGCAGCATACAATGTACATTTGGACTGTTGCTGCCCAGATGAGAAAGTGTCAGCAATGTGCCAATTGTGCAGTGTAAATAGGCTGCGTGCGCAAGGCCAAACTGTTGGTTTAGTGGGGTAAAGCGCCATTTTATATTCGTAATGTTATTAGTTGCAAGTTAGTGTTGTAAAATGGCGACGATCGTCTGTGTTACGCGGCTTGCAAGCATTTTCCGTCCTTTCTAATAGTGTATTTTCTACCTCTTACGTTCCTGGGTAAGTGTTAGTCGTGTAGCCTTGTTTAATTTTTTTCCACCGCCATTTTATTTCTGGCTTAGCGGATTTTTCACTGACCGCACCAATAATTTCCACCAATTATTCCATATCTATCAACATTAAATTGGCTTTGGCAATAAGGGTCATTTTGATAGAAGTTTACTGTACAAAAATGCCTTTTACCAAAAATATGAAATTGTTAAAGTTACTGCAGATAGCTTTAAATTATGTCATTGAATTGGATGTGTTGAATAGATAAACATACTATCACTGTCTCCATATAAAATAAGATAAGATATAACCCATTAACTGTCTGCTTTATGAAGTAATATGAGTACGTACCACTTAGAAATGCATTTACATATTTATCACATTCTGCAAAATGAGAATGGTTTTTTGATGCGGCCGAGTTAATCTGACCCTCCTTGAGATTGTGGTCAACCAAAATCTCTCCAGTCAATTTAGTGAGAAATCTTGAAACATTGGTTAATGATAGCAATAAACAGATGAGGACAGTAAGTGATTGTAATAATCTGTGTCTAATATGAATGGCTTGTCCTAATACAGAGGGTAATAACTGAAATTGTTTTATTCATTTATCACTAATTCATTGTGTGACTTTGTACCCGCTCTATGATAATGATGGGTGCTTAGATTTAAAACATTTTAGTAATTTGTACAATTCAACCTCATTGCATGCTTTATCATTGCCATTTGGACCCTTAGCTTTGTCAGTGGAAAGGTTATTTAAAGGGTTATGGAGGGTCCCCTGTTTTTAATATTAAAATAAACTACCTAAGTGTATGTTTGCATATTTAAATATGAATTAATTAATAAGTGCTTAAAAGCTCTATTTTTATTAACTGAAACTTTCCAAACTGTCCCTACAAAAGTAAACCACTGTAGATAATGCATACAATGTTTGTCTAGTACTAGATATACTAGCCAATTACAATCACGCTGTGTCTCAGCAGCAATCTAACATGTTGTTGAGTTGCAGTCTGTGATTGGCTAGTACATTGTATTTTTATTTTTAATTACCTTGTTTAGCACACATTTAATCTAGTGAGGGCCACAGATTTCCCACCCTGCTTTAGGATGTGCTGCATTCATTGTTTTCTTTCATTGTCCTGTTAATATTTGTCCTAAAGTTTTTGTTTTATTGTTTACTATCTACTTTTTTTCCATTTTTTAAAACCTTTTTTTCCATTTTTTAAAACCTTTTTTTCCACCTCTAACATGTGGTTTTATTTTATCGTTTAAAAACATATAATAAACATTAAGTTTTACAATTATAATTGAATCTTAAAAATCTTACTGCCACAGAGTGCATCTTTGTCTTTCATATAGAAGACCCTTGGAAGTGAACCAGATCCTCTCTCAAGTGACTAGTTAGACATGACATTGGGAGTCTTATCAGAACCTCCTAATCTGCCAAGTTTGGCTATTATAAAGACATTAACTTTGGAATAGACAATATATGGAATAATAGTTAATACACTATTAGTATATAAAACATACATACAGTATATAAAATACATGAGTAAGTATAGTAGTTTATTTCCAAATCCAATTTACTTAAGGATTACTAATTTTTCACTTGGAAGCAATTCCTTAGGAAATAACATAATTTGTACGTTAAAATGTTATATTATAAATAATTAGTATCACAATATTGTCATGGGCCAAAAAACTCCAATATTTGTGAATGTAGATTTAAAAAGATGTGTCCGTATAATTTCCAAATGAAACCTGAGTGAACCCAGTAAGCTTGAACGCTATGGTGTAGCACAATGCTGTCTCTGCAGAGCTTGCACTTTTCCATTTCATGGTTTGTTGGGAAGAGTCTTGGCTTCTCCACTCTATTGCCAGCAATACCTTTTGTGTAGTTTCTTCTTAACTGGACAAAACTAATCTAATTTGTCAAATTTACTAGATGTAGAGTTCTGTGATACACGTTTCTAAACCATTACATTATAAGTGTGGTATATGTGATGGTTACAGTTTAGTAAAGGTAGACATGTCTCCCTTACACATACCTATATAGAGAATGTGAACATTATAGGTCACCTGCAATGTAAGCTGTGAGAGGCAGCTCTGGTGCATTGTTTAAATAGGTTATATGTTTTATTTAGTATCTATCGTGTGTGTGTCTCTTGTGTGAGCACCGTAAATGTTCATAAACTACAGTATATCATATTATAGTGACTATCATTTTGCAGTCTAATAATGTTCTCTCTCATATTGTGCCATATAATGGATTACTTTTATCGCACTCCACTTTGACATGACTCCATGTCCTCAAGTCCAACTCCAGTATTGTCGATTCTGCCATGGAAGGGGTGAATGTCACGCCTCAGTTTCTGTTCTCATATTATATCGGTCTATGGACTAAGGAAATCAAATCTTATTTCACAATTTATTTTCCATGAACGCAGTGAGAGCCATTGACATACTTTGAGCAGTGTGATGAAGCCAGAACCTCAGAGGGGGCTGTCGCCATGGAAACACCAGAGCGATCTCTCTCCATATTACATGCCCTCTCTACATTAACCTGGCTCCCCGCTCTCTTGCTAGGCCCTCCAGCAATTTAAGGGTTAAGCATCTCTGGGGATCGTTAGTTTAGAAGGGGAAAAAAATCTTTCTTGCTGTCAGAATATTTTTGCTACAGGAATATAAGCAGCAAAGAACATAAATTATTAATATAAGTGCTATATTCAAGCAAATCAGTTATTTATGGAGTTGCATTAATGTTATTTTACAGATTGAAATGCCTAACACTGACTGGATGCTAAGATATCATGGCTTTTACAGCTATATTAAAGAGTGGATGCTGTGATACTTGTAACTAAACATGCTTTCATAAAACATTTTACTTCTGATGAAATGAGCTGGTAGGACACTGGGTTATAATCACAAATGAAGTAAAATATTTTCTTCTAAGAGCAATTTAATACTTTATAATAATACTAGCGACTTGTCTGTCAAAAATGACGGCAATAAAATTTGAAGCACTGGCAAATGCTGTTTGCCACACAATGTAAGGCTCTCCCCCCCTCTAACTTGCAGGCCTTGCGATGAGCAAGCCTCTCCCCACTCTCTCACCCCTGTGTCTCTTCCCTCCTCTCCCTTCCAATGTCTCTTTTCCCCCCTCTCAGTCCCCTGTTCCCACCCCCCATCTCCCTGTGTATCTCCCCCCCCCTTACCCCTGTGTCTCTCTCCCACGCCCACTCCCTCCCCTGTGTCTCTTTACAGCCTCTACTCCCTCCCCTATGTCTTTCTCCTCCCTCTGCCTCCTCTGTGCTCTTGTTTGAATTTCCGGGTTTGAAACCATTTACGGGGATTGGGAAATTGATAATTTTCCCCAAGCCCGAAATGGTTTTCCGATTTACAGGCTTGAAAAAACATTACGGTTTTACATCCAACATTTTATTCCTTGCATCAGCCATTGTGAGACCTCCCAAAATAGTAAATGAACTTGCAACCTCACTTACAGGCTCCATGACTCTCCCCCTGTGCTGTGTGTGAGGTTGTAAGTTAATTTTGTAATCAATTGGCTTTTTTTGGTGGCTTTCGAGTTACGGGCTTGAAAAAAATGTTGGCTGTTAACCCTGTAAATAAGCCAGTCATGTACGGGCCTCATGATGAGCGCATTCGGAGCTCCTTGCAGCCCCGTCAAGGCAGTCACATACAGCCAAATGCGCACATCGCGAGCAACGCATTGCAGCCTCCATCAAACCCATAACTTTCAGCCTTGCAATGAGCTCCTTTGGAAAAAATGTTTTAACCCCAGCGTTACCAACAAACTCCCATTACGACAACTACATACGGTATGTGATGATCATATTCATTCTATAGTGTGTATATTTTCATCTCTTTAAAATTATATATATTTTTAAATGTTTCTTCATTCAGTCTTTTGAATGGTCAGTTTCTTTATTATCATTAATATTCACAAATTACAATCCATTGGTACTCTAAATGATTTTGTTTGTTTGTTATTTCTAATATTTCTATGTGTTCAGAGTGAGGATGGTCTTAGATTTTGTTGACAGGTACCTTATTCCAATTTAAGAATCAAGTTTATCCTAAAAATTAGTTCTTAAAGTGATGGACTGCTGAGTTTTTAACTGGCTTTTGGGATGCATCAGATTAAGATAGGGTTGAGGATGAAGAATGAATGTAACCTATACATCCCGTTAAGATTGGCATCACTGACAAAACTGGAGACGCCAACGCTCCAAGGCAGTGCGATACCAATGCATTGATTGAACAAAGTTGTGAGTGAATAAAGACAGAAGAATACACCTTTATCCGAAACTTTCTTAGTGATGTCCTGATTTCAGTACATAAATTGATTGCTAGACTTTTCATCATCATGCATAGGCTATCAACACTCACAACACAACAGGCAAATTTGACAAATGGAGCTATTAAGGCCAAAGAGAATGAGGAAAAATTAAGAAGAAGTAAAGAAGGGAGTAAAGCAATGAAGAAGCCGGTGTGACTAAAGGGAAAGAAAAAGTATAAGTATAAATAAGAATAAGTTGAACAAATCGTGATGTTGCCTACACATTGTTTATACATTAGTCTAGCACAGCATGACATGTGAATATCTGCTATAACCTTGTTCTTCACTAATCATTTTTTCTTACAGGATTCAAACACTTGACCATTACAATGATGGCGAAATGATTATTGACAGAACAGTGAATTTGCATATGCTCGTAATATTATAATACAGATCAGAATAAATGCTCAGCAAATTAAATGAATCTTGCCTTTCAATGTTGTATGATAGGTGTATCAGGTAAAACACCCTTGTAATCACACTGGACATAGGAAAAAAAAACACAACTTTTATTTGCCGTAATCAAACAAACACTTTAATGTTAGAAAGGTGCACATACTACACTAACTTCAAATGAATAAGCATATCATTTTATTTTTAACAGGACAATGTTACATTTTATCCCATACTCAGGGCTTGGCTAAGAATTCTGATAATTTATCTTTACCTTAGCATCGCCATTTAAACAGAGTCTAGAAGTCAAGTCCATAAAATAACATCATTATTCTTAAACATATAATGTATTAATGGACTCCTGCCCCCACAGCTGCCAAGCAAGCCTGCTTTCACACTGCAAAAATATTATACAATGTAAACATTTTCATGCTACATTTCTTTCTGATTCCTGCCATTTGGTGGATAGAAGTGGCAGATGGGAAATACTTGTTTTAGACACATTGAATACTCCGTTGTAGAGAGACACCACATGTTACATGGTTTGCAATGCACGATCATAGGCATTCTGTGTCCAGCAGTATTTTATGTAAATTACAGCAGTCACTGAAAGTAATATAGTGTTCATTTTTTCACAGGAATCGCATACTATGATCTATTAATCTAACTCTACATCCCTAACTATCATATCCCTCTGTATATCATCAAATGCTTTATGTATATAGCTTGTATGTGACTAGCACTATAGAAATGTTGAAATGCTAAAGAAAGCCATAAAGACAATGAACACTTGAAACATGATAAAAGTCTCAAACTTTACAATACTTTATATGGCTTAGTCAAACTGGCTCATTGGAATGATACATACATACTGTACATAGTAAAATGGACACTGACCAATAACATTGCAAGAAAGTCCTTACTTTATTAACTTTGAGACATTAATAAACTTTAACTTAAGATTTTTGTTCCAATTAGAGATATTTATATTCTTAAAGACATATCTAAGTTTCCTGGACTATGATAGAGAAGAATCATCAGTGAATGCAAATTTTTTTTGCATTAAAAATACCAAAATAAACATTTACAAACTAATCCTGATGTTTTCTAAATATTTTCAGTTTGCAAGCTGAGGCTTTTGTTACTTGACCCCCCTGAAAACCCCTGCTAAGATTAGCATACAATTAATCATTCATTTTGGGCAAGCAGGAGAACTCAGAGATACATTTGTATCACATTTCGGGGTTCCTGTGTTGCAAAGCAGCCTGGGATATATAGTCTCTTTCTCTCAATATCCTTGTGGTCTGATTCAGCAGTTAGCTCAGACCCCACCCAACCACGTGATTCCATCCTGCAGTAAGTCAAAGTCTGTACCTGGTTTTTTCCTGTGTGAACTTGCTTATGTAAGCTCCCTGTGGGTGTTAAAGGCTGCATTTTACTTTCCTGCTTATAACTTTTTAAGTACACGGGACTTATCTATAATAACACATATTTTTCTGATAATCCCTGCCTGTTTCTTACCAAACATTTGAAACCCAGGAAAATTATATATATATCTTTAATACATGAATACTTAATGACAAAATGGCGGCACACCCTGTAGTGTGTAATGCCCAGGAGCTTTTTTCGTAATGAACCAACCTGGTATGAGCTTTCTTTTATTGTTTAAGCACACATAACTAGAGCTATTCTATATTAATCAATACCAACTGCTAGCTCTGCCTTTTGGTAAGTGTTTCCAATCAAAATTTAGGTCTGAGAGCGTATTTCAGAAAATTACTGAAATATGGTCATTTGATTTATTTTCAAGACCAACTCCTAGAGTTGGTAACTCCTAAAAGCAATGAACTTTGTATCTATTTTAATAAATCAAAAATTATTTTCACTCAATTTTCAGAGTTTGCATACCATGTCCCTTTTAATACCACCATACACCACCATTTGGGGGCAATGACCATTTTACATGTAATATAAACTTATACTTCTTGACAATTTTACTTTAAATATAATATAATACAAAATAATAAAATCATAATAACATGAAGAAAAAAAAATAATGGCTGGGACACATAATATAAAATACCTTCTCAAAATAATGGTTTTGAAACTGAAGCTATCTTTAAAACCCATGTTTTTTACCTCTTTAGATTTTGAACAGCTGATTAGCTATAGGCTACCAAGGATCTGAGATTGACTAGATTGAAGATATCTTTTGTTCTCAGAAGGAAATTCTCTTGGGACATAGTGCGTGTTTGTTCTGTACACACGCTGTCTACTGTAGATTTTAGAATTCCAATTAATTATGTAACTATATTCGTAATACTCATTAGGCTGAGGCAGATGAAGTCTCTTATTTTTTATCACTCTTCAGAGGCTTCATTGCAAAATCTGTTCATGTTTCATATGCCTACTCCTGAAATGTGAATAGATTATAAAGAAATAATGAAACACTTAAACAAATGTATCGCTTAGAAAATGGAACCAATTATTAGCGCTTGTGATCACTATAAACCTGCAACTTAATTATGCAATTACTTAAAACTGTTTCAGCATGGATGGATAATATTAAACCAGGGTGACTGCCATTTGTACATTTCCTTCAGTAACCAAGCTTAACACAAAATTAATTTTATATTGCAAATGAGTGGTAAAGAGACATTGAAAGTCAGAAATGTAAATCTCCATTCTTCATGAAGATAAGTAAGAATAATAATAGAAAATATGAAAAAAAAACTTTTTTAAAAAGAAGCAACCCAACAAGAAATATCTTAATACGCCGTGCTTACTTCTAGCTGTGATGTACAATAAGAATCTCAGGTTGGTTTCTCACCCCCAAAATATCCTGGGATAGAAGACCCGATAGGGGGAGAAGCCAACAAATTATTTCAACTTTAAAAGAGAACAGACTGTCATGAAGGATAGAAGCAGCATGTATTCAGTGTTTCCCGGTGTGATTCCTATTCTATGTTTTATTTTTTTTGTAACTTTATTTATTTTATAACTTAGTCACAAGTGTAGCAAATAAAAAGTTAAATTAGCTTCACCATTCAGAAATTGTTTTAAATGTTGTGAAGTCGTTCAGTCATGTCCAACTCTACATAGCCTTATGGACTGCTGCACACTAGGCACCTCTGCCCCTCTGAGATACCTCAAGCTTATGCTTATTGCTTCAGTGGCCTCATCTATCAATCTACCTTTCTTTCTTTTTGTGCTTTCCATCTTTCAAAAGTAGATGAAAACTTTTTTGTGCACTCAAAAACAATGCAGAATAAAAAGGTTCAATAACTATAACCTACCAGTATATACAAAACCATCTATACAAACATAGTAATATCTCAAGGTTGCAAGGAGGAAGTAAATGTGGTAGAGACCCCCACACCTGGGTTAGAGAAGTAGGAACCCAGTGATCTCGGTGGATACCTCCTACCTCCGGGACTCTACCTAGTGTAGGAAGACCCTTTTTCTGTCTATAACTTTTTTGCTCAATGTAATAAAAGTAGTGTGCCACTTGTCTTCCTTAACATAGAGAGAGTATCTATATAAATGATGAAAAAAGATCTATTAGATACTTATCATATACTGGTGGGGCTGATAAGTTAAAACATAAAAAAATGGATAATCTTATTGGCAATGGTATGAAGAGTGTTCCTGGCTAATATCAATGACAAGCATAACTCATATAATTAATATACGCAAATGTTGCCTTGATTTGATACTGGCTATTAGTAGTACAAAGAAATGCTGAAATTGTATCCATATACTCTATAAGACCCCAGAATTAGCATATATAAGGTATTGCAGATATATATGCATAGTTTTCTCCACCTTTTTAAATATATACAAGCAAGTAGTAAAATTTACTTAGCTTTAAGCAATACTGTGCATTGATTCATTCTGTTCCATGTTAATCTGAAATTTGCTATCTGGCGGTCCGTTTGCCATAAAACCAGACGATCGTTTCTCCAAAAATAAACTGCTTCCTCAGTGGATGGCCATGTCAATAGTGAGACTACCAAGGTGAACCTTCGGGTTTATAAAGCCTGCAAAAACGTGCATTATGCTGTCATCACTCCAAAACCGGAAGCGACCTCCGGTTTAGGCGTGATGACATCATAACGCACGTTTGTATGTATGTAATAATATATATATATATATATAGAATAAATATACTATATATATATATATATATAATATATATACACACACACAAACACACACACACACACACATACATACATACCGTATATATATATATACATACATACACACTATATATATATCATATATATATAAAATACTGTATTGTGTGTGTGTGTGTATATATATATATATATGTATATATATAGTGTATAAAACATCTGCAGAGTGCATGCTGTTCCAGCTGAAGTTGATTTGTCTTTTTTGGAATTGGATGTTAAATCAGACACCCTTATCAATCTGGCAGCACTAAAAATAAGGTTTATGCCACCTCTGTCATTGTGGTTAGAATGCTAGATCAGCTCATCTTGAATGGTATAGGAACATATAAATAAGAATCATGTTACATATACATAACTTTTTATGTTTATTGCAACAGAGAATGTGCTGTTTACAGCGGCCTATAAATCTACTTAACAATGTGTATCTTTGTAAGCAACTTTCATGGAAAGGCTATTACAGGTCATGCAGAAACTGCAGTCTTCAATGACATATCTTCAAGAAAAATGTTACTGTTAAAAAATAAAAATATGCTCCCTTTTGTTTTGTTGGTGCTTTTTTTTAATGAACTCACATGGAAGAAGAATCTCAAACAATTCATGAAAAATTAAAGGGAATAGTCTGATACATTATATGCCACAATCACCAAAATGTTAAATTAATTTAGCGGTGCGGTAACAATATACAACTCTGTAATCATAGTAATGTAGTGGCCACATTATACATCTAGTAGCAATGACTTTTAATGGTCTGATGTATTACTATATTTAAAGAATACACTACACTTGATAATGATCAGCCTTTAATATATTAACTTTTTATATGCCATTATACTCCAGTGCAATCTACCATTTTGGTGTGCGAGGAGACTTTAAATGTAGAGGAAGCTTCTATCTAAAACACAGTAAATGTTGTAGCTAAACATGCCAGTGCTGCCAATAGATTTTATTGAAAGCTTCCTGAGAGAGTTCATGAAAGTACCTGAAAGAAGCCACTCAATAAAGTTTTAAGCAAGGGGGCAAAGAAAACCGTACTGTGGAAAATGCACATGATTTTCTATTCCAGAGAACAAAAGAGGTCCTCATGGGAAGCCACTGGTGGCTGCATGTTCCCCACAAGTGAATTGGTAAACTCAATAACAAAGGAGTTGATGAGATCTTATTCTACTTGTAAGAACGTTCTCACCTTATTTAAAATAGCACCATGAATGAGTTCCTGAAATACCAGTGAATGGTTTATTATTTTGTACAATAAGTATCCATTTAATAACTATACTAGTATAAACGTTTAGCAATAATAAGCGTCTAATATAAATCCTGCTTCTGCAAGAATGAACAAAAGACTTTCGGTACATAGCATCACATCAGTGCCTTTGTATGAGACTGTTATTGTATTTATTAATTTTGTTGATGAGTGTTTCTCTATAGAATCATAAAATGCGAAAATTATTACAAATTACCATTTTAATTCAAATGCATTGTCTTTCTGCCCCTTGTGCAATGCTGTCTGCATAAAACAACAAAAAGCACAAGCTTTTAATGTGCACTTGAAATCTCAGCTAGAGAAAGCAATTTAGTTGAAAGCGACTGTGCACTTAGTATAATGTTTGCTTGGCATGTACTGCTGCTAGTAAGTCTTCTGCTCTACTGGAACTCTAAACCCAAGATCAGTAAAGGTTTAAGAGATAAAACTGCCATGTGTCTGCTTTTTACTACAGGGGAACACTTAGATAAAGGCAAGATATGTGTCAGGATAAACAGACTGTAATAAAATATACCATTTGGTATGTAACGGATATATTTCTAAAACTCCATACAGCCTTTTTGTCTTCATGCAACATATGTACTTAGAGTGACTTAATTATCATTAGCTTCGTCATCAGTGTCACTTAAGATAATTGTTGTTGCCTCTTATCAATGAGACCACAAATTCGTGGTACAATTTTAGACCAAGCTTAGCCACTTGTCATTCGGGGAATCCTTGCCTTTTTTGTGGCTGGTCTTCTACTGTTCTTGCGATTGTTGTAAGCAAGTGTTGTGCGAGTCGTTTTCTGGAATAAGGGTTTGGTATTATTATTATGGTTTATTTATAACGCGCCAACATATTCCGTAGCGATGTACATAAGATATGTTCAAGACAAAGATACATACAAATTAACACATAGTAAAACAAGGAGGGCCCTGTCTTTGAGTTTGGAGTCCAGTGTCCATGGTGCTTTCCCTAAAACACCTTGTGGGATTGAAACTCGCAGACTTACATCCTAAAGGACAAGATTTAAACCTTAATGGACAGTTAGTCTTCATTTTGCCAAACACAACCGCGTAGTCGTCATTTTACCGGGCACTTTGATTATACGATTTTTGGTTTACCAGTTGCCTCCAACATTTTGTTTTAATCTGGATATCGCAAATTTACTATATCTGAACTAAATTCTAAAAAAATGACAAAGGTGTTAGTGGTGTGGTGTGACGTTCCTCATTAACATCTTTGCACCTCTCCACAATGTGCGTTTTATTCAGTGGGTAGATCAGGGTTCAGTTGCTCCAAGTTAATTGTGAAATGCACATTGTTCCACCAAACAGAGTGTGACTCCACCCGTTTCTTCCCTGTAGTGACTGTTCATCCTGATTCAACGAGAAGTATGCTGTTTCCACAGACTATACTGATAAGATGTATCTGGGGACATTATATGTGAGAACTGATGTGGTCTTAGTGAAGAAGTATATACATTGATATCCCCAGTTCTATTACAATCTGTGGAAGAGGTGAAGTGTTTCATTTGTGGTTAGTACTCCGTATTGTAGGGTTCAATATCTCAGTAATTGCGTTAGATTTGGGACATGGAATAGTCCACCACTCCCAGAGAAGAGGGACGCTTTGTGAATCATAGGATATAGCCAACTGCAGTTTCTTTTAAAGGGTCCATTTTTTGATCACACTTGGTGTCTTTTCAAAACTATCTTTCTAGATCTTATTTTAAACAAAGCTATAAGACATTTTTTCTGATATATGGTGTTTTTTTTCTATTCGCTTTCTTTTCTTTTGAACCATTTGCGCTATTGTTATATGAGAATAACAAATACATGTTTTTATAGAAACCCCCAATTTTGTCTTTGCAAGACTTGCATTGAGCTTGTAGTTTAGTGAATGCAGTGAGTGCCCTCACTGCAGAATGATTTAATGCGCACTCCCTTGCAAGATAACAGGTTAGTAAATACTGTGAGGTTCTCCATAACCTCCGGCCTCTATGCCATCTTGCATTTTAGTGTATCCAGTTGTATATTTGTTTTTTTTTGCATTGTTACGGTATATAGTTATACAATGGGCTGCTGATATGCTTAATACATTTTCTTCTTGGACTAAATAGTTTGCATGTTATTTAGATTTTTTCTATATAAAATATTATTGGTATCTAAGTTGTGACTTGTATTTTCTGTGTATTATTTTATTACCTTTTCTGTGTCCTAGTACATAAAGTGGTTGTATTCACATTTGGCAGTGCTCTTAATATGTTGACTTTGAGAACAATCCATGCACAGTATTTGTGTAGCCCATCTGCACTGAATAGATTGATCTAGTGATTCCTTGTGTTATAGGCGAGAAGAAGGCAATGAATATGTGGGCTACAGTGACCACAAAAGAGAAAGTTTTAAATGATGAGACAAAAGATTCCGTGGCAAATTTCACACTTTAATTAGATTATTGGATACGAAGGTTAGAATGCAAAGCCACACTCATGATTAGGCCAATCCATTCCACCTATTTTTGATTACATTTTTTTTGTGCTCATAATGGAATCGGGAAAAGCATCTAAAAACTTTGAATATGTGCACTAAAAGAAAAACAAGATGTTGTAAGCAAATACTAATATAAGAGGGCCCAACAAGAACCCAGATCTAATTAGTTCCAACATCCCTTATTGGTTAATTTACAATGATAAGTCCAAGTTTGTGTTTCAGGCAATTTCAGGTCATATCCTAGAATGTTTTCTTCATGGTCCCTCATACATTTCTGAGAATTCTCTCTCAGGAGACCAGACAGTGGTTAGAGAAAACTGGACCTGGTATCCTTATGGGCAGTTTTAGAAAATTGTGTTAAACAGCATCTTGAAAGCATTTTGTGAATGTATTCGTACACCAGTTCTTCTGCTTACTGTGGTGCTTTCGTAATTACTTGGAGAGAAAAAGAAGCATTACATAGTCCCTTTGAGGTAGAAACAGCTTGGCCTTCTTTAAAAAGCTTCCAGTGCTTTCTTGATAAAAGAGCAGGATACATCTACCAAATCTTAATTTTACTTCCAGATTTTATCTGCAGATCTTTCTGTCACGCCGCAGATGGGGGAGTTGCAACTAGGAAACACACAAAGAAAGCGATAATTAATAAAGCACTTTACGCTCACGCTTCATTTTTCCTTGGGATGGCATTTTCATCATTCTTTGCTGCTTGGCTACTGAGCTGCATACTAGTTCACAAATGGTAGAACTCATCAAGAGACTAATTGCACAGGAATTAACCTCTGACGTATATGGAGAAATAGCCTCAATTAAGCTAATCAGAAATAATTCACCTATCCCGTTGCCTCTAGGTTTCTAAGTGGATAGTGACAGCTTCTACTGTGAAAGCTTTTAAGCAGACCAAATGCCCTGCATTTCTTATAAGCCAATAATGGATTAAAAGGACTTTTTATGATTGAATTGTGTTAAAGTAAAATAGCATAAAAATATCTCAAACTTTTTTTCCAAAGGACGAATTAATCTATTGGAGAAAATCTAGCCAGTAACATGATGTAGGTGCCCTCTGTGACATACAGACCTTGATTGCAGTGTAGAGATGAGAATGTGTTCACGAGTGTTGCCTTAAATCTGTTAGGGCTATCCTCGTGAGACTATCCTCTACAGCCACTATATATTACCTGGATATCTGGCCATGGCCTTTGGAATTTAAGGAAATGCATGAGGGCACATCAATATCACAGGATATATAAGATGATTAGGTTGCTCTTACTGTACATAAGTAGCAATTTACAACACTTAAGCCATTGGTTTTCTGTGAAGATCCGTGCTGTCTTCTATATGATTTATGTAATATTAGTGGGTTTAAGAAATGTATTGTTTTATAATCTTGTGGATTCGTGTCTGTTTTAAGAGAATTCTATATATATATATATATAATATATATATATATAAATAGTATATATATATATATAATATATATATATATATTATATATACTTTTTTCTCTGCCAGAAAGATTTCAGCAAATAAAGAGACATCTGGGAATGGTGAAGTGCTCTGTCATTTAAAAACTGCCTTTGTCTCTCTCCTTTTCTGCAGCTGACATTATCTCGACAGTCGAATTCAACAACACAGGAGAATTGCTTGCGACAGGAGACAAGGGGGGGCGTGTTGTAATATTTCAACGTGAGCAGGAGGTAAGGACTGCCAACCGCAAAATTAATTTTATTTTATTCCCTCATTACAGGCTTCGTGCTGCTTCCTAATTTTTATGTCTCACTCATTGCCCTGGTTATCAATAAGCAACCACACATGACATATGAGTTTGTCATTGGAAGGAGCCTGTAGAGCACTGCTGTGCTTTCTTACCCTTTCATTTAAACACCTGAATATATGTTACAATATATTTCCCATAAATCCCTTTATAAATATAAATATCTCTTAAGAGTTTTTCTTGACATCAAATAATTAGATTTCTTTCCTAAGCTCTAAACTCTTATTCTTACTGCAAAGAGGTAAAACGTAACGGCAAATAAATCATTGTAGACATTTGACTGCTGAATAATCTGTCTTGCCAAGAAACTTTCCATCCCCAAGGCTGTTGTAGCCAAAAGACTAAGACAAAATAGATCTTTTTGGATGGAAAAGGTCATTGCATGTACTGAAAATATTAATAATGGGTTATGTATGAAGTAAACTATGGCCGCATACATAAAATATAAAAAAACGTTGTAATTATGACAAAAATAGAATGATGTCCACGCAACTGTGTGCAATAGTGACATTAAGAATCAATATTTTAGTTTTTAAGCAGATTTGGTAGGGATCACCAGCTTCAACCTTAAACACAATTAGAAAAAGTACGATTTTCTAATAAAGTTTAAAACTCACATGCATACATATACATATTGCGGTATCGCAATGCAGAAGTATGGAGAGTACGTTTTAACTCCTCAATATGCTGATTGCCGAAATAGCACAATTTGGATCTTGTTTTTTTCCCACGAAAAAAATGTATACAAAAGAGCATACTATATCACTTAGGTCTTGCTAATGACAGGTCTTAGTAGTCATGCTGCAGTAGATGACCATTGCTTTGCTGTTTTACATGGGAGAATACCTTAGATGTTGGTCAGATTGGAGTTACCACTATCGTATGCTTGCTCTTCTTAGTGTAAAAACGGTAAATGAGCTAAATTAAATCATTATCTGTATAAAAGAAGCCCGTATCGGCATTGGCAAGCCCGCAAGGGCTGCAGGCTTGATATTCATCTACGTTACATAGCTGTTAAAATCTGAACATGCTTGAGGCGCAAACCCGTAAACCATTTGTCGAACATTGAATGCACGGCCATAATAATGTCACTGAAAAATGGAGGTTGGATTTCAAAGTATTACGGGCTTCAATTACGATTTTCGATCGGACCAACATTCTAGAAATAATGCAATATTTATTGAGTTTATACGAGTTCCATTATATGTATTAACACATTGATTGCTGGGATCGATATAACACTGAAATTAAACATGAAAATAAATATTTTATATTGCTGATTTGCAAGCTTCAGAATGTTGTGCTATTTATTTTAATACCTAACATCACTTTCCCTTTATTTATGAGTACAGTAGTGTGTGTATATTTGCATTTACAGTGCTGCGGATTCAACTTTACCCCCCTTGCGAGTCCTCTCTAGTACCCGTTGGCTTCTTGGCTCCATTTGCAGGTTACGGGCTTGAATGCCAGTGAATTTGTTGCAATTTAACAGCGTAATTGGAACGTAAGAGTTGCGGGCTTGACAGATCAAAGGATTTGCAGGCGCGCAGTTCAAATTTCCACGTCCCGTAGCCTTTTCTCGCCCTTACCCTGCAAGTCGTTGACCGGTTGCATTAAGGGGCCAATTTAATAGCCGCATAGTCTCACTATAAAAGTATGGTTGTATTTTAATTGATAAATAAAATACTATAACTTGACAAATAATGAAGACATGACTGTCCTTAGTGTATTAGATACTTGGATTAATTTAGTTGTATGTGTATAGTAACATGTGGCTAAGTAATGGATCTTCTTTTTTTGATCTTGTAGAGCAAGAATCAGCCTCATCGGAGGGGAGAATACAATGTTTACAGTACTTTCCAGAGCCACGAGCCAGAATTTGATTACCTGAAAAGTTTAGAAATAGAAGAGAAGATCAACAAGATTAGATGGCTTCCCCAGCAGAACGCTGCCTACTTTCTACTGTCCACTAATGGTATGTTACACTAGTACTGCTACATAGTGAGTAACGTTTACCAGTCTAATCCTGACGCTTATAGATTCATAAAGTATCTCTGAAAAATCAACACATTTTTTACATTTTAGAATGGAAAATGCAACTATAATAATAATATATTACCTTTTATTTTCAATGATGCTGCTGTGGAATCTACCATTTGGTCTCTGGTAGTCCTCTTCCTGAGGTGGGAGGAGACTAATTGCACAGGAAGTTTCTGTGTACATCTTCAGCTGCCATATCTTTCTGTAGTGGTAATAGAAAGCTCATAAGTTTACAAGGACACACCTTACTCAGAAAGTAGCAGATGGAATCCGCTGACAAAAGAAAATGAGTGTCTGTTTTAAATAATAGTTTGGTGTAAAATGTAAAAATGCAAAGTCTAGGATTTTTTTATTTTTTTTTAAAACCGTGCACATTATAATTTTTTTTTACAGAACAGTCATTGACAATAGTAATCCTTTAATGTATGGCTCACTGAGATGTATTCCCTGAAATATCTTTGTTCGTTATAAATAACCAATGAGTCTGCCAGATAATTAAGTTTATCACATACTAGGAGATTTCCTTAATTAGAGCCCTAATGGTTTTGCCCACATCAGAAGTGAGGAGTACAAAGCCGTGGGTGAAATGTAGATGATGATACTACTATTAAAGTTTCACCAGTCCAGGAAGTGCCTGAACTATTTCCTCAAGTGATTGTCTATTTCCCAGTTTGTCAGATAGTTAACCCGTATAAAACGCAGAAACGCATTTCAGAGAAATAAAACCGCAACATTTTTTGATATCACAGTCTTATAATGTTATGTATCTGTGTGTGTCTCTCTTTGAATTATATTGCTTCCTTCAACATAATAGTTATGGAGCACTGACAAAAGCTATTCTCTATCTATTCTTGATCCTAGTATAATGTATAATAATTAATCTTAAAGAACCACTGCACAATAAAAAGAAAGATAGGTTTGAAAATGTTGGACTGACTAAGTATAGTTAAACATGAAAAAAGTTATACAGCTAGTTTTTGATGGTGGTGGTATCCATGATACATTGGTGGAAGGTGTGTGCGTGAATGCCGTTTACATTTCTGTTGAACTATAGTTGCATTGAATGCTGCAAGGTGTCTGCTTCTGTGGAGGGGTGTGGTGTAAGTTTCAATATTATCCTATTATCAAACAAAGGCTCTGGGCCTCTAACTTTTCCCTCCTCGTCACCTCTCCCTCCACTGATAACTTCAAACACATCCCATCATACAGCTCTCATGATGTGATTAACAAATACAAAATGGATTCCTGTACTCCATATATAGCCTTAAAACATTTTTGGGAAAAACCTATATATTTTTGAACATACACACACAGCTCTTAATTAAGTATGTTTGCTACAAATTATGCTTTTTCTTGAATTGCAGTGGTTCTTTATAAAATTACTGCTTATTAGCTACATCTTAAACCCATAACAAGAAAGTGTATATACTGCTCTTGTTTTTATATAATATTATATTTGACAACTCAGTGAAAGAATTGGGAGATAATGCAATAAAGAAAGATGGCAAGATGTCATGAGAACAGTTAGGAAGCAGTAGGGTTGAACCTACATTAGATTTGTATATATTTCCCCTCTGATTACGATTGCAATATATTCACTTTACACTAATAAAACATTTGTTAATATGACAGGGGTGTTGCATCTTGTCCAACTACCAAACCACCAGTCTACTGAATGTCCTCTGTGAATATAAACTTATCTTACAAACATATGTTTCTGTATAATTATTTTGCAATTAAAAAAATTAGAATTTCTCATACTTAAAACTTGTATCACTTTAATAAATGTCATAGCCTTCTTAAATATGTAGAAAACACATTGTGGGAGAGTAAAGATTAATTACATGGTGTAATGTTCTGTTAATTGAGTTTTAAAATAGTTTTTTGATTAACAAGGATATTATCTCTACGATTGAAATGACATTTTCAGTGCCAGCGGGAAATCAAAATGATTCTTTTTAAAGTACCATGTTGTTACATTAGTGCCAAATCTTTAAGTGGCTCCTTGTTTAGCCAAATGTGATGGGAGACGAAAGATGGGTTGAGAAGGCCGTAACATATAGAAAGAATTCATCACTGCTTCTGAAATTGCTTGTGTAGATTTAATGAAAGCAATAGCTCAGAGAAATTAGATATTCACATAAATGTGATAGACTGTTTGATCTTTTTTTTTAATGGTTTGTATTTAATATTTGCAGTATATTGCTCACACTGTAAAATTTTAATGACTATACATGTAATCCAAAAACATATTGCATTTAAAAGATCATATTTTAATGATTACAAAAAGTAATTTTGTAGGAAAAATAAATTGTTTATAGTGTAGATAAATGACATTAAATAGACACATTTGAATTATTTTCTTCTCCTCTGTCCTGACATGGTCTTGTAAATGAAGGAACTGTGAGTTGTAAATAAAGGGACTGAGTTCATTGTACCTGTTTTCCAATTCACTTGAATGTAATCGGACAAGAAGCCACAATTAACAGGTTCTCCATGAGACCTTGTTTATAGTTCCTCTCCGTTCCCTTGTAAGATGAAGAGCAGACTAAATAGTTTATCTGATTCTGTGATGCGGTATCCATCATTTTCTTAAATTAATATCATTTATATTACTTGCAAAACAAAATTTGTTCTTTGAAATGCATCATGGTATATTGTTAACTACAGTGGCCCTTTTAAAGCTGGTCTGGGGACCAATGCCTGTCCATGAGACGTTCTCTGTTTGTTGATGTTAACAGTGGAAAAAACGGAATAATGCTGGAGGATTAGGCTCTACCTACAGAATCCATAAAATATTTTTTTAAAGCTAAAAAAGTCTTTAAAGATTTTATAAATTCATAGTAATGGTGCACAACAATGAATCAATATCTAAATGGTTCCCCTATTTGTCAATTCTTCTTTACATTAAGAATCCCAGACATCCCAGATTTATTGAGTGATAAGCCTCAACGCTTAAATCTTGGCCTACTGGTGGCTCTTGAGGATGCTACTCATAGAATGTTGTTCAGATAACCATGTGGTCTTACCTTTTTATCTATGCCCTAAACTCCTTAGGCTCAATTAATTGTTGGCTTTGTTCTGCTTGCATGTACAATTTAAAAAATAAATTGGAGGTGAGATCAAAGATAAAAATGTCCAAAGAAAATTATAATCCAGACCGCAATAAAAATAAATATAATGAAATTGTGAACGTGTGAAAAAATAAACTAGAAAAAAAAGTGGTGTGCTTATGCATTATGACAAAAAAAAAGGTCTTCCTCAGGCATACATCATATATTTTATTATCAACTTACACTTAACATAAATAATAAAGTAAAACCAGAAAAGTATTATGTCCTGTTCATGACTTAACCGCTATGTTCTTTTACATTGCATACGCTCAGCCAGTGAGTATAACACAGCTTGTAGATAAGTATTGTGTTATTCTGCTGATATGCAGTGACTGAAAAGAAAAATTAATCATATATGAGATGGAATACATTACTAGTCAAGTCTGAAAAGAAAGCGGCATGACTTGAAAGAGAAATTTATAGAGCTGTACATGAGGAAGCTGAGACTTGGATGGGGAGGTCCCCTCACACATACAGGCAGCTGTTGTCATTATGATAGCTTGATGGCCATTTGTGTATATAGGTGGCTTTAATGTTTTTTTTCTGTTTTGATTTGCCAGTATTGCATCTGAATATTTTTCCAAATAAGTCCCTCCTTATGTTCATTAATTGAAATCAAACAGATATACATTTTTCAAGTGATAAAGGGTATATCAGAAACAGAAGAGTGAAGGCAGAAAGTGTCTGTGAATAATAACATTGTTGTTGATCATTTGTACACACAATATTGTAATAAACATGCCTTAGAAATAAAATCCTAAGCTGAGAACACCTAATATAGGAAATCAAATTAACAACTTCAGATTCAAACAAAGACAAAACTGTGTGGTAATATATTTTAACTTGTATTTAAATTAGGGCTTCAAGATAACTTTCTTTTTTTAACCTTTAGATAAAACAGTGAAACTATGGAAAGTCAGTGAGCGGGACAAGAGACCGGAGGGCTATAACCTGAAAGATGAAGAAGGAAGGCTTCGAGACCCATGCACAATAACTTCACTACGAGTAAGCATATTTAGGATGATGTCTGCTAGGGCTGTGTTTCTGACTAGGCCCTGGCTTAAAGTAGAACATTTTCAGGGGCAATAGGCTGCCTGGAAATATAGTGCAGTACATTGTTATTTGTATAACAAAGAAATGTGTATATGGAAAGATATTTATGTCTGTAAGTGTGCTTGCCACTTTGATTTGAGGTATAGAAGGAGGAAAGGATAAGCTACAAGTGGGGTGTGCACAAGTATGAATGTCATTGGGCAGCATGCATCCTAAATACACCCTTGATGTCAGCTCATTGAATGCTAAAGACAGAGGCACTCATTCAATTGCAATTCGGCTAATTGAATAGGGCTCTAAAGAAGCACATAACATATTTTTTTTAAAGAAGTTTTTAGTTAGTAAGCATCTATCCAAAAGCAAGATTTTCACTAACTAAAAACTTATTTAAAAAAAATATGCTATGTGCTTCTTTAGAGCCCTATTCAATTGGTCAAAATCGCAATTGAATGAGGGCCAGAGTCTTTTAAATGGCACACATTTGATTTCTGTAAACTCTATTAAATATGTTCATACAACCAAAGAGACCTGGTTCACTAAAGCCCACAATTATTTTAAGATACTCTACAAAATATTTTCATAAATTTTAGTGAATCTGCATTATCCACCCATTATGTCATGTTGAGTTCTTACATGTACGCATGTACATCATCATGGCAGAGATATTAGCACTTCCTGCATGGAAAAGCCTGTATAGCATGAATGACCCAATCAGCTGACCTGGGGGCATGTCAATGTCACGTCATGCATTTGAACATAGCACATTTTGGGGATTACAAAAGGGTTTATTTTGTATAAACAAAGATAGTTCCAAAAGTCAGAAATACTCTGAAAAAGGCAGCTTTGCTATGATCAGGAGGACCTCTATTTTCCTTTAAAGATTACATACAAAGCGCTTTGTTTTTTATAAGGGTGGAATATGTAATTGAATTTCATTTGATAAACCTAGTTATGCCATATATACTGTATTCTCTATTTAATATTAAAAGTACAATATTGTACACTTAATATCATAAAATATGTTGTTTTGCATGCCATATTGGTACTCTGAACGCAAAAAGGTCTGTTTTTTTTGTTTTATTTTTCCTTACTCTGCATTGCAAGTACACGCCTTTTACACAGTCCACAAACTGCTTATCCTATATCTAATGCTGACTAAAGGGAACAAATGATTTGTACTTAAAGCCATGAATACTGTAGGAATATTTAGTTGTCTCAGATCATTAGATATCATTGATATTGTATATTGGTAGAGTAGGCAAACAAGAATGATTACTCAGCAGGCAGTTATCATGCACACAGGGAAAAAAACAAACAAATAGATTTTATACACCCTCTTCCAGATTTGATATTTTATTCCCATTTATACTATTCATACTCCTTTCAAACTCTAGTTTGACATATGCTGTATTTATCAAGTTTTACACTTCACTTTATATATCAGTATTCACACATATGTCTCTCTTCAAGAATATATATATATATATATATATATATATATATATTCACATATCTCCATATGCCAAATATATATCCATATGCCAAGGACTCTGAAAGCCAGTGTTCTGCCTATATTAACTTGATTCCAAACTTTTTCCTTGTGACTTCTTTTCAACCAAAAATAAGCCAGGGCTGATTTATGTAGTTACAACCCAGACATTGTTATAAGAGTAAATATGCAAAATGTCTTCTGCTGCATGTTCATCTGTACTTGTATTATATCTATCTATCTATCTATCTATCTCTATCTATCGCCAGCACAGTACATTATACACAAATTATAAATATATAACAAAATGTAAAGCATACATAATTAGACAATACAACATTACCAGCATTAAAAAATGATGGCATCAAATGACTTCAGAAAATGAGATGCGGTATAGGTGGGATGTACTTGTTGGCATATTGTAACTACATTCAACTGTATTTAGCAGCATTTATTATTAGCTTTTATTATCCTTATTAGAATATCTGATGGGCACAGCTTGTGGATTTTTAGAATGACTTTATGAAAGCCCAGGTTTTAACTTCCCTGCAGTCTTCAATAGGCCAAATACACAAAGGCCAACGTGTATACTCAACCTCTTGACAGCTAAGTGGCTATTTTCCCCCCTATCAAAACTTAATTTGGTGAAGTAAAATTCTTTCTACATTCCCTTGAAGGAAGACAGGAGGCTAGGTCACAGGATAAAGGCAGAGAGTTGCTTTGCCTTCATTTAAATTCACTGTAGGGATGGATATCATCTTGGAGCTGTTCCACATAACAGATGTGACTGCTGAGTCTGAGCTGCAGGATAGAGCCAAGTGTGATGAAGCTCATCTCCACTGCCCTGCCTCGCCTTCCCCAGGGTGACAGCTTACAGAGAGCTCCTACTAAGCCACACGTACATAGAAGACAGGGGGAAAGCACACCACAGCACTGTAATACACTTATTTGTACTTATTTTTTAAGCATCCTTATAACATATTATTTCCATCAGTCATATCAATCTGATGAATGACACATTTTAAAATGGGGTTTCCAACCTATATGACTTTTTTTTTGTAAAAAGTGTAATATCATGCCACTGTGTTTAATATTGGATACTGTATTTAAGATGTTTATGATCCACCAAACATATGTAATAAAAAAAAAACAGTATTTGGAGGATACATTTTGTAGATTGATTTGAAATCTTAAGTCTCAAGTTTGACCCAAGTCTCCCAATGCTTTTTAGATGTCCAAGGGTAGAGAGAGGATCTGCCGGTAGGCTGTCCTGATAAAAGTCTTTATCAGCTTTCACATCTTCAGTGGCCTCCACAGTTGTAAACATTTTTCGGAAGGATTCCCTCACATCCCTAGACACCTGATAAGGCTAGAGAGAAGCAAACATGATAGTCCCTGAAGCATTCAAGTTGAAATGTAAATTCTAAAGGCTATACTTATATTTACATTCCTCAAATATTGGTTTAAATGTTAAATGGCCCCTTTACCGTCGGCTGTCCCCTTTTCTATGGGTAATATATTGATAAAGTAATAGGTTTTTGCTACAGTCTGTTTATCTAGCGATCTTAAAACCTGGAACAAAAATGTTGGTCCGTTCTGAGCGTGGAGATTTTCCAAATTATTTTGGGGCCCCTTTGGTTTCATACGGGCTGCATATGGCAAAGATGTACTTAAAGACTGTTTTAAAATGTTCTGTATAGACGTTTGGAATGAAATATATTCTGATTTATTTTATCTGAGTTATTGTAAACATTTCTAAATCTTACCATAATATATTAACATTTCATATCATCCTCTACATGCTAACTACATGATAATATAGAAACCCCACCCACTCAGAATACATTTCATTAGGATTCAAATGCAATATATAATGTATATGATACATTATGCATATCATATTTATATATATATATATATATATATATATATATATATATATATATATATATATTTATATAAAGAGAGAGAGTGTGTTTCGTATAAGAGGCATAGTGTAACTTATTTCAATATGTACATAAAATGTAACGTTATACGATCAGGAAATTAGCGATTTCCCAAAGCGACATTTTTCCTTGTAACTGAAGAGGAATTTCTTTGTAGAAAGTCACTATTCTCCTAATGTTATGCATTTCCTTGTGACCTCTGGAATATTGCAGGCAGATCTCCTACCACCTCATAGAATAGACTGGCAGGTGGTGTGTGTCTTCTTGTGAAAGACATGATGTTATCTCATAACAAGCAGTTATTATTGAAATCCTGACCTTTGTGTCTTTTGTGTAATGCTGTTGAGCGCCACCCTGAGTTGTGATAGTCCAAAAATAGTAAGTGATTAAATCTCTACAGATTTGTTCCAAATTGCAATTGCTTCTGCGCTATGCCCAATAGAAACAACTGGGGAGCAAACGCAGTTTCCAATTTCAGGTGGAATACTGTGATTTTTGTACACTGGTATCTTAAAGCTATTAAATAATGGCTTATTAATATTGTCAAAACTAGCTTAATAATGAGAATCTGTTTTACCCTGTTGTAATAAAGTCTAAAACAAAAGCAGTAGGATTAAAATTTATAGTGGCATAAAGCAGTGTTCTTTCTGGCAAAACGTCATCATATGTCATTGAGTGGTTGTTGTGATGCACATTCCTAAGAAATATATTGTATGTTTAAGAAAGAAGTCATAGCATAATTGTATTGTCCAAAACTCCCATGAGGTGCTTTTTGTCTGTGATAGCAGATCAATTATAGATTGATGTAAAATTGTTTTATCAGACTGCTATGTTGGGTCTGTTCTGATTACTAAAATTCATCTAAATAACAAATTGGTTCTGCATTTTTCTTAAAAATAAGCAACACATCCTTGACAAGTGGCAACTTTAACTGTAACTAGTAAATGCAAATTTAGAACATCGAAAAGTACATACATGTTGTGGAGAAAACAGGATGACTATGTTTTACTGAACAGCAAGTATATTGCTATATGTGTTTTGTTTAGCTCATATCCAATAGTGCCATTGTCCTCTTGCAATACTCCATACTATAGTGGACTTGTAGAGCCATTGATTTATGATTGTATTTACTTCCAGTCTATTTAAGTATCTTCCCAGGTATCAGATTTCATTTTTATGTATATCAGTTTTTATATATATATATAGATACTCACATTTTTTACACATTGCTGCACTATCCTATGATTATCAGTATATCCTGTATCAACAGGAGTACCAGTATATTCTGATTTATGAGGATTTTGTAGCACAGTCTATGGTATGAATATAGAATATCACCATATTTCACAATTCATACCTCATATGATTAGAGTTTCTATGTGTCATTCTTATACATTTTAATCGGCGTAGTTTCCGGATCAATAGTATCCAATAAAGTTTTTTTCTTTTTAAATAATCTTTTTTGATATATTAAGGGGTGTAAAGCATCCAGGATACTACCAATATAGATCATTATTTTTCTATATTATATTGACTATGTTTTAACCACAAATTAATCCTAATCACATTGTATAAATTAAGCGGGCATATATTATTCCCCTTATCTGATATGTAACATTCTAGCTTCTTGCCATTGAAAGTTAGGGAGATGCCACATAGCTGTAATTAGATTTATTGCTATTAACACCTTTAAGTCCTAGACATTAATATTGTTTGTGAATAGGTTTTGAATTAAGCTACTTCTCGGTGTTACCCGTCTGCATAACTATGGGGATTGCTTGTACTCTGACTAGAATAGCACAGATCAGCTGTGATATTAATAACATCTATCATTGTCGTAGCCCTCGCTTGTTGCCTTTCCAAGAACCTCCAGTCATTCCCCAGTGATCACATGCCGTAATGTAACAGATCACAGAACTCTGAGCAAAAAGTTTACATTTTCAATTAAAAAAACTAAAAGCGGCCTCAGCGGTTCAGTAGTCATAGCTGCCTTTGCGCTGTCACTAGGCGTCAGACAGCGTGGCCTTGACCGACCTGCAAGATAAGACTGCCACAATATCTGTGCAGGGTTAGTGAAGGTGACAGCGACCCATTGCATAGAGAGAAGATAAAAAGTAGATTAGTCTTGATTGTTAAATCCCCAAGACCCAGACATCAAGGCATAGTCATCCAGAATTTAACCTTGAAGGCTCCTGTGCTGGAAAGAAAACTATAGCTAGCGAAGCTAATGTTCCAGAACATTATCACAGAGTACTCAGGAGCACCTTTAGCCTTCCCTGCTGAGCACACCAGGGCCTGGTTATTATTGTGAGGAGTAATACTGTGGTTGTATCAGAAGTGCTGCAAGCCACTTATGTACGCTGAAACTCCCCCTATTATATTGAAATTCTCTCTCGTAAAATATAAAGATGTAACTCTCTGCAAAACAGTGTTGTCCATACTGAACACTGAAATGCTTCATTTGCCCTATACAATATGGTCCATGCTACACAGGAATGAATAATTTGATTATACAGTTGAATTATTCATGGGCACTGATGCTCTGTTGTGTGATCACAGCTCATGTCCAAAACCTGCCAAGAAGGCTCAAGGTACTTGGGGAAAAAATAAGATAACATTAAGATAATTGTTTTTAAGTTCTAAGCAGGCTTTTTTGGCATTAATTGTTATTTGTAATGTATACAGATAAATAACATATAGTGAAAATGACATGCTTAAATGGCTGTGTGAATCCAGGAATAACATTATTCCTAACTGTAGTACAAATGCACCTTTTTGAGAGAAAATGTCATATAATGTAATTGGCTTAAACTGACAAATGTTTTCTCTTTAGTCTGTAAAGATTAAAAATATACATCCATGAAAATAATAAACCTAGTTCTACCGATATATTCTCCATTTCCTTCTATTTTTTAGAATTTTCACTTTTGTCATAGTCTTACAATAAACTGGGTCTATGTGTAAGAAAACTTGCATTACAAATACTTAATCTATTTCTTAACTCGGTGGAATATGGGAGACGCTTCTTCAAATTTGCATTTCCTTTCTAAAACCCTGTAATAGTAATGCAGTAAAATCCATCCTGACAACAATTGAAATAAATGTGATACTGTCTGTGGTTCTGATCTGTTGTTTGATTTGTCTTTAGGTTTATATATAAATAGCATATCATTTAAAGGATACTATATTAGGTGCAAACTTTTGGATATAGTCTTGCATTATGCCCTGTAACTATGGGGTGAGGACTCTACCAAAGCTCTCACCCACTGAGTTATTTTGGCTTGTGGTGTATGTATCCAACTCTGACAAATCAAACAACACCAAACAAATCATATAGTAAAATGTATTATTCTGCACTTTGGCTGTTCAATCACACAAGGCTGGGGGGTACCCCAATGAATCTATCAGCCCAGCAGAATGGCAAGAGATAGAGAGGCACAGCGCCTGGCAGATATGTTTGAAGTTTGGAGTCAGCGCAGCATGGCAAGGCTCCATATACAGTAGAATCACGGTTATCCGACACCCAACTAACCTCGACTCTAAAGCAACCGGCACCAGCATCAGTTCCCCATTTTCAAAAAAACTCCAGCTAAACCGGCATAACCGGCAGTATCCGGAGATCAAGACTGCAAAAAAAAAAAACAACAACTTTTTTTCTAATTATTTTTTCTGGGCCTAAATAGCCCAGTTTAGGTGCTAATTCCTTTTTAAATGATTTGTTGGGGGTTTAAGGGTTGTTTTAGACCCTTAAATTCGGTGACTCCCGATTAATCGGCAACTACACTTACCCGGCAACAGGGAGTCCCTGTGGGTGCCAGATAACAGGGGTTTTACTGTATATAGCAAATCATAAATCGGAAGTTATACTGATGATTATTTTTTGTTAAATAAAAAAGTATCAGATACCATTACAGGGTGAGACATTTGACAAGGCACTTTCTTTGATACACACTTACATGCCCTTTTGAAAATACTTTGAAAATGCCTATTATTGCAGATACCTTCCTTGTGTTTCTAAATGAACAACCATTTGCATTACTGGGGCAGTAAATTAAAAAATTCACATTAAAAAAAACAAACATTAAGTATCTGAAATGTTAATTACCAGTAATGTATTCCCTGTGTCATTATTTTATTGCCCAGCATGTATACCTAAAGCCTCTATTGCTGCTTCAACCAAAATTTGTCAGCTTAAAATGAAATGGTGCACATTTCTGCATCAAATGGCCTCTCCTGGCTTCATTAAAGAAATTAACTTGCACAGGGATCCTAAGCCAAAAACAATTAGTTTATAGAATATCTCCTTTATTCTGAGAAGGTTAAATTTTAAATATATATTTCATAATGAAACAAATCTGAAATGTCTTAATGTGATGTTCTCATTAGATATCTTACCACATTACATTTTCATTAGACAATCAGTATGTTGGAATATGCAGCTTACAGTATTGTCATCTTCAGGTGGCAGAATAAAACAAAGTGTTCTTCAATGATGAATAGAACCCTTGGACGTATCTGTCCATACTAATGCAATGTTATTCTTCTCTCCTCATTATTGTATCCATATCATTCCTCCTACTGCCAGGATCTCTAGGGACAGAGGAGGTATAGTGACAGGCTCCTGACAAGGGCAGCTCTGTAATCTCCCAACTGTACCCATTGCAGCAGCATTGTGTTTGGGAGCCAAGTATATTTGAATGATTCATCTCTCACTGGCAGGCTTTATGAAGAGTATATTTTGGCACTGGCTAAATCATGTTGTTCAAAAAGCCACATACATTGACAGCTGAAGTCATTTGTGCGAGAGAGCTTTTATATTATAGTTTTTATTTTGTCTTGAAAGTCACCAATATCAAAGATATTGTACAATAATAATAAAATCATTGAAGAACACTTTGTTTTATTCTGCCACCTGACGATGACAACACTGTAAGCTGCATATTCCAACGTACTGATTGTCTCATGAAAATGTAATGTGGTAAGATATCTAATGGGAACATCACATTAAGACATTTCAGATTTGTTTCATTATGAAATATATATTTAAAACTTAACCTTCTCAGAATAAAGGAGATATTCTATAAACTCAGAAGTAATTGTTTTCGGCTTAGGATCCTTGTGCAAGTTAATTTCTTTAATGAAGCCAGGAGAGGCCATTTGATGCAGAAATGTGCACCATTTCATTTGATGCTGATAAATTTTGGTTGAAGCAGCAATAGAGGCTTTAGGAGTCGGTTAGTTAATACATATCAGGCCACCCGCATGGACTACAACATTTGCTTCTTTCATTTTTATTATTTTGAACATTCTGATTGCATATGGGACCCCTAAACGCTAATTGATTGACGTTTAACCTACATGTTTTACTGAAGTAATGACAACGGTCTAATTTTCTATTGGCTGTTTCCAAATCGGTAGTTATGGCCTTGCGTAATTGATCATGATGACACTCTGAAATGCTTCATACGACTGCATGGTTTGCGGTTTTGGCTTTCGGCCCGTAAGTTGAGGCCTTGTTGAATTGAATCGCTCTGTAATTGTAGCAAATCTCAAGCCCGCAGACATATGGCCTATAGCCTGCAATCTGCGGCCTTGGAATTAAATGAGGCCCTTTATATCCTATACAGTGGATATAAAAAGTATACAAACCCCTGTTAAAATGTCAGGTTTCTGTGCTGTAAAAAAAGGATACAAAGATAAATAATTTCAGAACTTTTTCCACCTTTAATGTGACCTATAAACTGTACAACTCAATTGAAAAACAAACTGATATCCTTTAGGTGGAGGGAAGAAAAAAAGAAAATAAATATAATGTGGTTGCATAAGTCTGCACACCCTCTTATAACTGGGGATGTAGCTGTGTTCAAAATTAAGCAATCACATTCCAAATCGTGTTAAATAGGAGTCAGCATACACCTGCCATCATTTACAGTGCCTCTGATTAACCCCAAATAAAGTTCAGCTGCTCTAGTTGGTCTTTCCTGAAATGTTCTTGGTCGCATCCCACAGCAAAAGCCATGGTCCACAGAGAGCTTCCAAAGCATCAGAGGGATCTCATTGTTAAAAGGTATCAGTCAGGAGAAGGGTACAAAAGAATTTCCAAGGCATTAGATATACCATGGAACACAGTGAAGAAAATATGGCACAACAGTGACATTACCAAGAACTGGAGCTCCCTCCAAAAAAGATGAAAAGACGAGAAGAAAACTGATCTGGGAGGCTACCAAGAGGCCTACAGCAACATTAAAGGAGCTGCAGGAATATCTGCCAAGTACTGGCTGTGTGGTACATGTGACCACAATCTCCCGTATTCTTCATATGTTTGGGCTATGGGGTAGAGTGGCAAGACGAAAGCCTTTTCTTACAAAGAAAAACATCCAAGCCAGGCTACATTTTGCAAAAACATATCTGAAGTCTCCCAAAAGCATGGGTGAAAAGATGTTATGGTCTGATGAAACCAAGGTTGAACTTTTTGGCCATAATTCCAAAAGATATGTTTGGGGCAAAAACAACACTGCACATCACCAAAAGAACACCATACTCACAGTGAAGCATGATGGTGGCAGCATCATGCTTTGGGCTGTTTTTCTTCAGCTGGAACTGGGGCCTTAGTTAAGATAGAGGGAATTATGAACAGTTCCAAATGCCAGTCAATATTGGCACAAAACCTTTAGACTTCTGCTAGAAAGCTGAACATGAAGAGGAACTTCATCTTTCAGCATGACAACGACCCAAAGCATACATCCAAATCAACAAAGGAATGGCTTCACCAGAAGAAGATATAAGTTTTGGAATGGCCCAGCCAGTGCCCAGACCTGAATCTGATTGAAAATCTGTGGGGTGATCTGAAGAGGGCGGTGCACAGGAGATGCCCTCGCAATCTGACAGATTTGGAGTGTTTTTGCAAAGAAGAGTGGGCAAATCTTGCCAAGTCAAAATGTGCTATGCTGATAGACTCATACCCAAAAAGACTGAGTGCTGTAACAAAATTAAAAGGTGCTTCAACAAAGTATTAGTTGAAGGGTGTGCATACTTATGCAACCATATTATTTTATTTTTATATTTTTTCTTCCCTCTACCTAAAAGATTTCAGTTTGTTTTTCAATTGAGTTGTACAGTTTATAGGTCACATTAAAGGTGGAAAAAGTTCTGAAATGATTTATCTTTGTCTCATTTTTTTTACAGCACAGAAACCTGACATTTTAACAGGGGTGTGCAGACTTTTTATATCCACTGTATCAACATATTGAACCGCAAGAATTTCTTCAATTGTATGTTCTGCAATTTTGCTCTGTAAATGAGGGGCAACCGAAATTGGGACACTAACAATAATATATAACATCCCTCCTCCAGCCCTGTCCTGTTATGGGCATCTCATATTCGGGAAGCCCCAACATTGCATTAATTTGTGTGTGGGCATTATTTTTTGTGAGGGACAGAAAAGCTCCCCCCCAATATCTAATTATTTAGAATAGTCAATCTGACAATTAAACCGTTTAAAAGTTAGATTTAGGCTTTTTTGGATAATTTGTTGATTCACGGAGCAAAAGTTATATTATCAGCAAAACATTTCAATATTTGTCGGATGCTATTTCCAGCAAAGTAGACCTAAGGAGAGCCACTGGTCAATAAGACATACTCCGCTGCTGCAAAGGCCTGTAAAGTTCTGCTGGCAGATTAACATAGATTCTTTTCTGAACTGTGTGTGTGCTGCATTGCACCAAAGATAATTACCTTTCTTGTCTTAAGGGCTTTCAATACAAAGCTTGGCAGTGACTGGCTTATATGCTACACAGACTAGAGAATTTTGCTATCGTTGAAAAGAAATGCTCAACTGAATCAGCATTTCTATAGAAATCTAGCATGTTTTTTTAATTAAAGCATGTTAGAACCACGTAATTTGTGATATTGCAGGATAAAACAAATCTTAATGTTTTTAAATTCCGGTTGTGGCTCTCTTGTATAGTTAACATAGTATGTTTTGTCTTTTCTTTCTTTGAATACCTGTGTTCTCAGATAGCTGAAGAATGTAATTACATTCTGGCCATGAATAAAAGAGTGTTTAGTGTTACTGATAATGAAAATGGCCTTGCAGTGTTAAATTATTCTATTCTTACTGTTAACAGTATGATTTGCAATAATTTATTAAGGCTGCAAATGTTGGCAAGCCTTATTCTACCTGAGAGTGTTGGTTTAGGCTTTAAAGAGAGCCAAACAAAGTTATACTATAATCCCACTTAGTAGATAAATTTTATGATTTATTACAGAAACCACACAAAAATAAAAATAATACTGTCTGGCATTCATTTTTCTTTGCATACTATATTCGATATCTGGCGTTTTTTGGTAAAGCTGTAGACGATATGGCGTGGACCTTTGTCAGCTCTACAGCTTGATATGTGGCTCTTCAAAGTTTGCTATAACTGGTTTTAAGTCACTTGAGCAGTTTTAGGCTGACTAAATGCTCAAGTGGTGTCAACTTATTCATTCCTACACTCAACTAGTGACATTTTAAAAGTCTACTGCAAAAAAGTATATTTTAAACTGCTGATTATACTGTATGCATAGAAAATAGCTGCAAGATGATTACCTACCCTGGTTTGGGCAACTCGATCCTACAATAGCAGTCAACAGTCCAGGATCTCTGGATCTCTCCGTATGTACATGTTCTTTCTGTTTTAGCACTCATGAGTTACTTTGATGCACCAATAGTAAATTAAACAGAATAAATGAGAAGGATATTGAAATTCTGGGATATGTGTTGGAAACCCATGGAACGGAGTTGTCGACCACTGGCCTACTCACCTGTGATGGCTTCTTACATTTTATGTCATTGTTTTGCCCACGGTTCCCGATGAGCCCCATAAGATACCAAGATTTTAGGAATAATTGGTCTCCTATGCCCAAGCAGGATATGTTTATTTCAAGCCTGTTAGGGGGTTTGAGGACTGCAGTTAGAAAATACTGTGCTACCTCTTTATAAATGTCATGCTTCACTATACAGGGTTATTGAACTTGACTTCAACTTCACGCTTATAATAATTTCATCTGTGAGGGACAATGATCTCTTACATACAATGCTGCTGTGTTGTGTAGCTACTTCAACAGCTGCTGCAATGCTACAACTACTCATTTCAAGGAACATATTTTTATAGAAAATATTCTTTGCAATTTTGAAATCTTTACAGTTTTGTCAGAAATGAATTGAGACAAAATTTACAGTACCGTATGTATAATCTATTAGACATACCTGGGAGATATTTCCCTAGGTCCACATGATAAGCAGATTACAGGTATAGTAGTAAGAATACAAGCATGGTTGACATCAATATTCTGTTTTAACAAACCGTGTTGGCCAATTAATATTTTGGTTAAGGTAAGAGCTTTCACAAGTCTAGTGTTACTGGATTAAATGAATTTGGCAGGGAGATCTTTCGCAAATAATTAATTCTGTATTCAATTAATTACAGCCTTTCAGGCATCCTCTCCATACCCAGTTTAAATGCAAAAAAAAAAATCAATTTTGTAATTATAAGGTTCCGGTACTTTGTGTACACTCCTAATTTTGCAGCATACAGTCACTGGCCTATTATTAGAGAAACATTTTTGTGGGAGACGTAGTGAATGTATTCCTTGTTTAGACCATGTAACAGGTGACTTTCAGGCAAATGCTCAATGTATGATTATTAAATTACATATACAGTGTAATTCTCTTTCATTATGTAGCTGCAATTTTATGTAGAGCTGTACAAGTGTGACTTACCATATTTTTATGCACAGATAAACAAGAGTTGAAGGTGGAGGCAAATGGTTATATAGTAGCGACAAACTAGTTGTGAAAATTGATGACCTAAATACATACTGTCAATGTTGACAATTTATATGCTTCCTTCTGGTATTACAAGAATTAGCAACAGCTTTCTTGTGTTAAGGAACTACTATGAGCAGCTTCATGGGCAGGACAAACCATTTTCTTCAATGGACAAGTTTGTGTTTCCTTTCTCCATTTTTAAGAATATTGTGTATGTAAAATTTCTAACTGTCTTGTAGTTAATAGCAGGCAGGGTTTTATCTGTAATAGGACCAGTAAATCAGTATATTTCCTTTCTTTCCATAATTCAGCAAGAAGAGGGTTGACTATATTTTTTTTTTACACAGTAGTGACTTTTACTTAATGGAACAAATATGTGACTGTTTGAGTCTGATAAAGACAGAAAAGTCATTAAGGGAAAAAAGCCTGATATTTTTGGTGAGAGGAGCTTTACAACTCTTTAGAAGGAGAGCTTGCTGCTTTTATCTTGCAACTGCCTGCAGAGCAATGTATTGTCAAATAAAAAAATCTCCATCTTCCCCCACCATCCCTCCACTAATCCATAGAAAGGTATGCCCTGAGTCTCCAAGCTAGAAGTAGTATGCGCTCTGGGCATAATGTAACATTATTTTAGAACAAGAGTCTTTTGAACACTGCTTTTGAATACAGGAATCCATTTTGTATTTCTTACATCACTTCATAAACCAAAACTTACATCCTCATGATTCAGCTCTATCGGCGGAGGGATGCTGGGGAACAGAGAGCCTTTGTTTAGATGATTGAAATGAACACCAAACCCTGCTCCCATCACTAGCCTAGAAGCAGACACCTTGCTTAAGGGAAATGTAGCCGTGTCCTTCCAGAAATGTAATTGGTCTTCTCACACACACAATGTCTACCTACATACCATGGATTCCCTCAAGGCCCAGGAGAGGCATTAAACTTTACTAGCTTATGATTTTTTTCCTGCTTAATTATGCCCTTAGTTAGACTACATTTGTGCAGTGGTCCTTTAAACTTTTTTCCAAAAATTGCTTTTATGCTCACTGTAACAAGCCATGTTTGGGGGTCAAGGTGGGACTTCCCTGAACCACACAAGCAAAAGCCCTTCATGGCCCAAAATGTACTGTCCACTGGAATCTGTCTTTTGAGAACTTACAATGGGAGGGACATTCACCTAGAGGAAGAATAATAACTGTGAAGAGTGGTGCATTAGTCTGAATGGGCCCATAGTATCAATCTGAAATTCTACATTTAATTTTCAAAGTGTGACTGCTAGGATACATAAAAAAATGTGCTGCACTTTTTTTTCTCCCCTTGATTTTTGCTGATTAACTATATGTACAGTACAATTGTGGCCACATTACCTCTTCATAACTAATCAGCAGATGAAAAGAAAGCCCTAAACAACAAATGAATGTGATCATTAATGGTATTTTGCCTCTAAATATACATTCTGTTGCATAAGAATTAAAGCTAGCCATTAAAGAGAATCAAATATGACTACATTTCCTTTGGAACATGAGGTGTAATTGAATTTGTCAGTGGGGTTACTCTATTTGACAGCCTATTAATGTTCTTGATATGACTAGTTAAACTTGGTTACCCCTTTTGTAATTGCTCCATTATGTCTCACATAACCCTGTGAATAAATTATAAGAAATATTAGTAGGAATCATTTGGATCTAAAGTGCAAAATAATTGCACTGTAAATATGCGTGTGTTCTAATGCCTACAAAAGAGCATCCTATGTGTGTAGTGGAGACAAATTTAATTTTTTAGTCTCTCTAGTTCAGTTCATTTGGAACTCACTGCATGCCGCCATCTTTAAGTTGACATCTGGAGGTGATGCTCTGTAGACCTGTTCATTCAATTTAATGAATGCAAAGATGGTAGAATACAAAAGTAAATTAGGATACATCCAAAAACAAAAGTTAACCTCCTGTAAAAGGAACACTGTAGTGTATACTTACAATGCACATTTTTGGAGAAAGATATTTGATAATGGACAAATTTTTTTTTAATCTTTATAATTACCTGTTGTATTCAAATAACACAACAGGCCTGGGCAAACATGTCGTTATAAGAGTATTATTTGCAGAGTCTGACAGGCATTATGCAGATAAACTGAGAACATGCCAGATTGTATTTTTATTGTAGGTGTATACTGTAATTAAGCCAGTAGCAGTATATTACTAGTGTACACATTGGATACCAATATCATCAAAATGCGTATTGTGCATTACCATATCAAGGTTAGTTAAAATTGTTTCAGCTCATAAACTCATCACTATCCATAACACGAGAAAATGTATTGTAAAACATATATCACATGTCTTTTATGTTTTGCTGTGTATTCCATGTTCATAATATGTTGTATCCTTTTTTTTAAGCGATTTATATTTGTTTTTATGGTGAAATAAACACAAACTGGGAACCTACTGCTAAAGTTGCAGCAAATTAGAATTCTAGTCAATAACCCATTCATCTCTGTATTTGAGTTATAAAATCAATGAACCGGGCCCGACTGTTGTATACAGATGATAATGTGCACATATAGATTTGTACTCTTCACAATGTTTGCCTGTTTCTGGATGATAATGACTCACATACTTGGTATGGGAGATTTGTGAGACCTCTGCTGAACTCAGGCTGTTAAGTAGCTTGATGTCACCAGTGGTTCTGTTTTAATGAACCCAAATGATTTATCATATATTTGTATAGTAAATGGTAATGCAATAAGTTTGTGGCTTGAGAGAATCTATATGTAATTTTATTTATATTTTGTGTTTACGCATAAAAAGTACATATTTTGAGAAGATAAGTTTATTGGCTCCTTGTCTTCCCCTTTTCCTATCTTCCTATGATATAAATCATAACGATAGCCTTTGACTTCCCATACTTTTGCATATTACTTCAAAATTGTACAACCTAAAACTTTAAGTGATGACCTTTTTGATCCCACAACCCATTGTTATTGCAACTCTGATAAAAAAAAAGTCCAATTTATGGTAGAAATTCATATTTTTTTAATATATAAGGATGTTTGCAGTTCAATAACCTTGTTAGGCAGAAATTAATTTCTTCAAGATCCTTATTGCTGGGCAATGTTTACATTCACTATAATTTAAAAAAAATTGATCTTTGATTGAAAAACTTACATGGAAAATCACACATTTTTTACTCAACTAGAATGTAATGCTCCTTCCATTAGCTTCAATTTCATTATTATTGAGGAATGAGTGTGACCGGTTTTAAGTTTACTAATCCAAAACATTTTTTTCTTGAAAACAAATTTTAAAATCAAGACGAGGCCATCGATCAATATTAAAATGTCCATTCAACCTATTTTTTTACCAGCAATAGAGGCATTCAGAATTACATCAGAAGCAATACATTCAAGATGATAACAAAATGTGTGATTTTATCCAATATTTCTCTCTAGTGATATTTATTTGCAATTACAGTGAATGTAAATTTGATTATACTGTGCATAATAATTACATTTTCCATTTGATGTGGCGATACAGTGGCCCTTTAAGAGCACTGCCACTTCTGATTTCCTAGGCAATGTAATCCTCTCATTCAGTATGAATGGACCACACATGCTCCAGGGCTGCCACTGATTCTGTGTAATTAGCATTCTCATCATGTCTCGTTGGTTGCCATGGTAAACATAACCAGCTAGGAAATGGGGGCATGAAATTCCCTTAACCGGTTGTTAGGGAAATCAACATAAATTACATACCTTGGAATATGTGCTTACACTTGCTGTTTTTAGTTCAAAGAGTATGCGCCTTTCAGCTGATGACTGTGACATTGGATCTTCGATAAGCACTTCGTTAGTCATCTGTAGAAGTCTGGGTAATGAAGTAATTTGGAGTTTAAAAGCAGGTCTGTTCTGCCATTGCAAGCTTGAAAAAAATTGCCTTTTACCAAGTTTTATACATATTTTATGCTTTGGTACAATACCAAGCATAAAATACATATTTAACCTGAATCCATCTTTATATTGTTGATATTTAGTTTTAATATTATACATAAATGAGATGTAGCCAAGTTTGCCTTGCCATTCCCTTTTTATTCTAAATGCCAGCTGGCTGAAGGCTAGTTGTGAATGTTGGCTTGTGACAAAACTCTAATTTAGAATTTTTCCTTCAAAGACAGACTTCTCAGTCTTAAACAAAGGCATGCCCAAATACCGTGCAGTGGGTCAATCCATATAGCCACTCATTTCAATGCCATTATGTGCCTCTTCTAGTTCAAGGCAGCTCTCTATGGTCCTATCAACTGTGAGATGGTCACACTGATTTGGGACTAGAATATTTAAAGGAATATATAACTCCTCTTTAAAAACTGCATTTTGCCTAAAAAAGAGTGCTCTAAATTTTAAAAAATACTGAAGATGCATCTTTACAGCATTGTCAGGACTACCTTTAAATTCTGATTTGGGAGTAGCAGTTAAAGCCAATCAGTCCTTCGGGCTATTAGCATGTATCAGGCACTCCATCAGTGGCGTTATGAAGCTCTACGGACAATTCATTTTTTTCATGTCTTAACTTGTTGCAAATGCAGTCTGCAGAAGTATTAAAGGACTTGTTATTTTAACCTTTACAGCTCTTCATTAAGGTTTCTACTAGAAACTTATATTTTAGGAGATCATTCAAAAGTATTAAAAAAATTGCAGTAATTAGTCAGGGAGATTAGTTAATCAAGTCAGAACATTAGCAGACGTTACACTGGCCCTTCTCTATATTAAAATATCTGGAAAATATTAAACATGTCATGCTATACTGAAATGGAAGGAATTTAGACCCCTGAAAGAACATCTTAAACTCTTCTCATATCTCACTGCCTGTAGTTTTTATTTTCCCAGAAGGCGAACACCAAAGCTACTTAACTAGGGCATATACTAAATCAAGTTAAACCTCAGGTCTGTATAAGATGTATACCAAAATACATTGATCTCTAAATACAATAGTGTTATAACTCCTGGTCCTTGAAAAGTTTAAAAATTATTATACAAATTGAATAGCTACATGTCAATGGTATAATATAACTTCTACATGTGTGAACATAAGTTTTTTTTCATCAGATTTGAGTTTTGCTTTGACAGACATCGAAGTCGTTTTTTATATTGGAGGTTTTCTGGATTTTATTTTATTACTAGTCAGTTATATTGGTAACCAAATAACTACAGTATTTGTTTTTAAGCTGAAAAGGAGTGCATCTTTCGTGGATGATTGTTATGAACAAGAAGGGCCCACTGGACTGTTTGGGGTTAAGCAGTTATTATGTATGTTTAAAATGTGCTAGCGACTTGCTTAGCAGTTGTATCCTGGTGTAATGCATACATGTAGTTACATCATGGATGTAATAAGTGCATATAGTACTGTCATTGATTAACATTAAAATAACTGTGTTAGAAGTAATCCATAGGATATGCTTAGATAATATAACGTTAATGCAGTCATATCTGGGATATACAAAGGGTTAAATATTCTAAAGAATTTACATGGCTTTGAGAGTCAGCCATGCATAGATCCCTGTATTGAGTCTGGAAGGGGGATGAAGGCATGTAGAAGGCTGTGTATAAGATGACATCTAGCAGATATCTGGGGGAAGTTTAGTTTATAACCCTGTAAGTTATAACCCCTAGCAACTAAGAGATGGTGGCTTGGCTACAGACCTGGGGGGATGGTGTTTTGTGTTACCTGAATATGTGTCTTGGAAAATAAAGAAGTGGCCAGACTGATTTTGGACACACAAAATAAAGGTGGTGTCGGAAGCCTACTTGTACTAATCAAGGGTCTGATGGTGCCTGCCTCTTCAGAAATGATGAGGTCATCTGAATTGCCTGCTGGATGCTGAGATTTGAACAAAAAGTTGACACCCATTGAGAGAGAATTGGGGTGAGCGTAGTCCCCAAATCGGGCGGACGTAACAATAATATATATGATGTATACAAAAACAGCCAAAAGTAAGACTTGTCCAATCTTTACAATCTATAATGTCTTTCATTTTTGGTAGGAGCAATTAGGCTACATTTCACTGCAAGGAGTTTTATACATAATTATAAAAACACTCCCTTTCCAATAACCTAATTAGCAGAATACAATTTTTTTTTTAAAGATTTGTTATCTCTCTTTGTGAGTCACATAATCAGATCGCGTTGACATCAGGGCTAACCTTGATTACAGATTAAGAGTGCAATTTGTTCCCAGTCTCTTAGAGGTTAATAGCAGATAGGAGCATGTGGTCCATTCACAGCAGCTGGTGCCATAACACCCAATGATTTCACCATACTGTTCATTAATTTCCTGATGACTAACTGGAACTTGGTGCCAAAGCTTTTTATGCCACAGAGAGACATGGTACCCAGCTGGAACTTTACCTTTTTACAAGCCATCATGGTTCTGATATACAAATGACTGTCATACTGGCATAATTGTTGGCGTAAGTTCCCAGATGGTTTAAAAGAAGTCCTTCAGCATCAAATTATGCATCACAGAATATGTCAGGCTGCATTAGAAAGTATGGCCATCTCCCTAAGCTTATACACAGGGCTGGCCTTTTTAATGTGTTAAATCCTTTTTAGAGCTGACAAGGGTTACCGGCAATAGTAAGTCACATTCACAACCTCAGCATGCACTGTCTGTTCACAAAACACTGTAAGTGCATTCCTGCTGTAATATTATATATAATATTAGAACATGTCTGACACGGTTAGATTCTGTAAGAGATATTCAAGTCGAAATGTATCATTAAAATGTGGTGGCTAAGTGACGTTTTTATGTTTTTGTTTTCAAGTGCAATAAGAGGAGTTGAAGTACTTGTAGGCAGCAGGTAAACTGCAAAAGAATTTATTTAAAAAAAAAACAAAACATTTTGTAACCTCCACAGCAAGGGGTGAAAATAGAAACCATAAACCTACAATTCCCTAGTACAATAAATCCCAGACACACACACCTTTTACCACTTGCCATGGTATAGGAGGTCTTCACTGATCACCTACTGAGTTTTCTCTTGATTTCTTATGAGACTAGGGACTTGCCCGTCAAAAATATTTGAAGGCTGGCAATGTTGTTTGCCACACAATGCAAGGCTCTCCCTCCTCTAACTTGCGGGCCTCGTGATGAGCGCCTTCGCCTTTGTCATGTCAGTTGCTGGGAAATGCTATTCCCCACTTGCTCTTTATATAAGTTTTAAAGTGTTAAACTGTTGCCCCCTGAAAATGTGCTTCCGTTGGCCTAAGCAGAAACACACACCCTCTCTGACTCTCGATCTCTACTTACTCTAATCTCTTTTCCATGTATTTTTTATTTTACACACACAACAATGCTTTTATTTTTAGTCTAACCTTGTCTAACACTTTGCCTGTTGCCTTCCTGAATGAAAATCCATTTGTTCTATATAAATAATACTCAGAAATAGATTTGCTATGGTGTTCGGAGGCTGGGCAATCCCAGACACTTTATTGCTGACAAATGTATTGCATTTTCCCAAAGCATTTGTCTCTCTGCAGGAAGCTGCTCTCACTGTTTGCTATTAAAACAATTTTATTGTGTTATGCGCTATAGTGGTTTAACCATATTGATTGCTTGTTTCAATTTGGATTTTTTTTAATCTGATTTTGTTACCCTACTGCTGAACTATTTTGGGAACACCAAGATAATTTCGACATTTTATATCGAACAACTTATATGAATAAGAATTGTTAGAAAATTCTAAGAAGACTTATTCATATAAGATGTTCTATACATAATGTAGACATTATCTTGGTGCTAAACATGGGATATGATCTTTAGAAAGTAAACAGATAACACTTGAAATTATAATACACTGTGCCATCCTGAAGCTTATTCTATGCATGACATTGGTTTTTCATTTTAAGCACCTCATAAACATTAGCTGTTAAACTACTTCTAGGTATTTAGTGCTTGTGTGTACGAACTGTAACTATCACATCAAAATGTCACAATGAAAGATATGTATTTTAACATGTAGAATACAAATACAAGAACAATATAAATGTTTCAGAGTTAAAAATATAGTTATTAAAAATATATCATGCTTACTGAAAATAATTGGTATTTTTATGTTGCTGTATGTTATGCTTACTAGCTTTTATACTTCTTCCTGACAGGTACCTGTTCTAAAACCCATGGATTTGATGGTTGAGGCCACGCCGAGAAGAGTATTTTCCAATGCTCATACATACCATATCAACTCCATATCAGTGAACAGTGACTATGAAACCTACATGTCAGCAGATGATCTGAGAATAAACCTGTGGAACCTTGAAATAACGAACAGAAGCTTTAGTATCCTTTCACTCATCTTGTGTCAAGCTTTTTTTGTAATTGAAAAATAGTAGTGTGAACATTTTCTTTATCCTCAGTTGTGTATGTCCATTGTTTCCAGCTCTAGTGTATGTCTGGGAAAGGCTGACATCCTGGTATGGCCTCAGAACTGGAGATGGAAATCATTATTGTATGCAAACTTTCAATATTATCTAGGATTATACATCTTAAAGAAGAATTAAAAATGTTTCATATAATAATATACACATGGGTAGGTTTTTCATCAGGTTCTGGTAATGTCTTTTTTTTTTATAGATGTAAGAAAGCATATATATGAAGTTAGAAAAATAGAACTTACAAGTAGAGATTTTCTCCTGTAAGATGAAGTAGAAACTCGGCTAGTTTGAGTGCAACCATTAACCTACGAGGCAGACATTTATTACACTGTGTGGGTCGTTATTATTATTATTATCCTTTGTTTGTAACGCTCCAACATGTTCTGTATCGCTATACAAGGGTTAAGTACAAGTCAAAAACAGCTTGAACACTGGAAAATAATGATAGCTTAAAATCAAATGTACAAAGTGCTTTCCAAAAGCGCGGACACAAGATTGAAAACTTGCAACTTAGTGTAAAGTTCCATAATGAATGATAGTCTGGGTCATTGGACCAATAGGCTTATAATTTACCCCCAACTAAAAGTCACCAGCCATTCCTTCTATTCAGCTGTGTGCACGGACTAACCTATTCCTCCTCCACGTTAATTTTGTGAGCAATATTGTTCAATAGAAAATACTGTTAACAAAATTGTTCACTTATTCTAGCTCACTGTCATGTATTTTGTTCTGGATTTTCACCAATATCTTTGTTTGCCCTTAACTTACTTACTTCAGATATTGTAGACATTAAACCAACCAACATGGAAGAGCTTACAGAAGTGATCACAGCAGCAGAGTTTCACCCACATCATTGCAACACATTTGTATACAGCAGCAGTAAAGGAACGATACGTCTGTGTGACATGAGGTCTTCTGCCCTGTGTGATAAACACTCCAAAAGTGAGTATTCAATATATGTATAGTATTATTTTTTTAAAGGTCATCTTTATTGTTGGTTTGCAACTTTTTGCACCCATTTGCCTAATCAAAATGAGCTGTTACTGGAAAGAAATAAATGAAGTACATGATTGAATGCAAAATATGTATTAGAGTTTCATATCATCTATAAACATGTTAAAATATAAAAAGTTTGTTACAATGGTTAGAGTCAATGTGGTCAAGAGATTAAGTCTTAAACTTATTTTTTTTTAGAATAGAAATGTATAAACCATGGAGATTGATTAATAAAGGAAAAGCTCTGGAAATAAATTTGATATAAAATTGGTTAATGAAAATTATGGTGGTTGGGGTAAAGAGGAAGATTTTTTTGTTAATCTAACAAAAAAACGCACAGAAAATTTCCAATTTTATTGACTTAACTTCTCTACTTTGAACAAGAAATATGTTCTTGCAAATTATCTTCAGAGCAGAGAAAATAAAGATGCACAGTTAGAAAAAAAGCAAAACTAAAAGTCATCTCAATCTGAAAAGACATAATCTATGTTTAAAAAGATATATGCATAGCCAAGTGTAACATTGAAATACACTTCTTTGTAGTATTGCCTCTTGAGAAATGATTTCAATAGAACCATTAAATGTGTCCTTTGCAATGGTTTATAAATTTTCCTATCCTTCCTAGCAGGTGAACATCTTATTGTGTTGTAAAATGGAAAGAGCATGACAGACAGCAGAAGGAAGTGTTCCATAATTAACTATAAAGGCAGTGTACAAATGTACAGTACACATTAGTTGGTTCAATGAAGCAGTTGGTTCAAGCTAATGCCCTTAACCTTCCTGGAGTGTGATCACAGGATTATAATTAGTTCAGACACTATTCCTAGAGAACATAGAAGACAGAAGAGAGTGTAATGGAATAATAGTAGTTGAATGTTAATGGTACCAGAAAGACCAATACTGCATTGTTTGTAAAAATCGAGATGGATTATTGCAGTGTTGGAACAAACAAAAAATACCAACTAAATGTAAAAGTATGGTAAAATGCTGAAGGGTTGAGAAAAAGCACTGGTTTGTAAAAACTATAAATCAATATAACACTTCTATATGTGCATGTGTGTTTTTTGAACTGACTAATGCTATGATTTAGTGACATTTCTTCTTAAAAAGTAATTTAGGGGATGAAGTTTATATTTTGGATTTTCTTTAACAGTGAGGCAATGCAGTTTCTCAGTTTAGATTGTGTTAAAAATAAACTGCACAAATAACCCAGAAATTGTTCTATGAATTTGAGATAAAATGTAGAACTCTTCTACCCTGCCATTCATCTCCTGTATGTTGGAAATTCCAGAGATGAACCCAGAGAAGTGCATTCATTATTTGGGAACGGTCTACTTTCGTAAATAAAGCATGCACTTGATGGATTAGTAACTCTAGGACCGCAGAATTCTACCCAAAACATCTCATCCCTTTTATATCCAAGAAGCTAGTCTTGAAAGGGTCGGTCACATCCATTTGTTCTATATAAATAATACTCAGAAATTGATTTGCTATTGTGTTCAGAGGCTGGGCAATCCCAGACATTTTATTAGTATTTTAACAGTTCTTCTTCTTCTTGTGCAATACAGAAACCATTTTTAAAGAGAGAGAGTAGATATTATCTGTTACTTTCTGTAACATCATTGATTTTATATTCTGATGGATAGGGACCACAATTCTCACAATACCCTTTTTGAATTAGTAATGCCATGAAACCAATAGATATAGGATTCAAATTTCTCCTAACTATGAATCTTGCATTTATAACTCCTGTTGTATTTATAATGCCTGCCTACATCAAATTTGAGCTATATTATAGATTTAAATTTCAATCTTAGGTAGACAGCACAAACACACATGTTATGTAGTAGTATTATTATCATTTATTCATATTAAGAACATCCCATTTACAATGGAAAGCACACCTTAGAATCTCCAACTGTCCATGCATTGTTTTATTTTTGGTGCATTATTCCTTAGTATGCTAAAGTCTTAAGCATCTGCCCAGCAAAGCAGAATTCAATATGACCTCTCCCTTGACATTTCTGATTGATTTTTTTCTCTCTCGCTATCTTCTGGAGTTCAGTGGCTTTCAGTCAATTGCTGTTCAACTGACAGGCAAAGTTCAATTGAGGCAGTTCATCAGACTTGAAAATGAAAAGTAACATTGACTTTTATGGATGAATTCTCTGAGGACACTAGGAAAATTTAATAACTTTATACTTTAATCAAAATGCAGAAATAAGAGGAAAGGTGTCAAAGTACAAAACAAAAATGGTTTTGTGTGGATAGGATCTAAAATGCAAAATAATTTGAACTTCTTATTGGTTTAGGATCATCTGCAAACATTGCCCATATTTGCTTAATTTTCATGTCGATCTGTACTTTATCATCTCATTGTGACTTACAACTGCATCAACTTGAATGCAAAGGAGATAAGTTGCTTGTTTAATCCAATATGAAAATCTGTCACGGATGTCACTATTAAACCTATTGGTTTTGAAACATATACTATAGTGAAATGTTTTATAAGAGAACTTGATTTTGAAAGTCGACTTCTTTATTTCAGCGGAACAAGTGAACATTCTTTATGGTTCCCACAAACAAAAATAATTATAAGACAACATACATTAATAATACAATATTTTTTTATAGATCCTACATTTCATTCCTTTTAAGATCAAAGAACCACTGTGGTAATATTTTTAAAATATACTTTTTTTCACAAACGGCACTATACATGTTCTTGGAATGTAAAAAATAATAAAGCCTCTAATTTATTACCTTTTATATGCAATTATGTTGCTATGAAATCTACCATTTTGGGTTCAGCAGATTAACTTTCTGAGGTGGGAGAGGGCTTTGAATACAGAGGAAGTTCTGGCTGCATGATGGGCTTATGTCAATTTCAAATAAGTTCCAAAAGTTGTGCTTTTTTTCTTTCTAAAACATTTTGAGCATAATCATGTTTAGTTATTTAAAAGACCATGCAGAATAATGTGAACACAGTTGTCCTTTAATTTAGGTAAAATATTGATAGAAGCATTAAGAAGCTGTATACTATTTAGCCGATTAGATTCAATTATAGACAAGGTGCTTAAAATAATTTATTAAATGTATTTTAGATAGCTCTGCATTTTAATTTTAAAGAGTGAATTTGATGTATGTATAGTGGTAAAGAGGATTTTTTGTAATCTAATAATGTCCAGTTGTCTCTCTACTTTGAACAAGAAAGATGACCAAGGAAAATATCTTCAGAGCAGAGAAAATAGACAAAAACGAAAAGTCATCTCAGTCTGAGAATATACAAAATGTGTGTAAAAAAAAATGCTAAATCACTCTACTTGGAGTTGACTTCTGGCCATTGACTTCAGCTTCGTAATATATATTGATTGTCAGAGATTTAATCAATTTCAATACATAGCACTTGCAGTATTTTTAATTTTATGAAATGTGTGGTGTACAAAAAATGCATTTTTGTCCCATCCGTTTGATAAAAAACGGGATGGCAATATGTTGTTGTTATGAATACTCCCCTAAAATAGCATTAGTTATTGGTAAGTTAAAGCAATATTCATAAACGTAAATTCTTAGTCTAATTTATAGACGAGTATTGATTCAAAATCTATTTATGAAATGAGCCTGCAGCATGACAAATGTAATGGTGAGGACGATTCATAGTATTAGATCACTCTGAAATATGTATATGTATGTATATGTGTATATATATATATATATATATATATATATATATATATATATATATATATATATGTGTATATATATAAGCAATGAAAGTATATATCGGAATTAAAATGAAATGGTCCTCTGTGATAAGATTGGGCATAGAGATGACCTTTGTTCAGGGTACTCCCTCTGTCAAATCAAGCTGAGTGATTGGTCATTATTACGGATGATAGAAGTGAGCGGAAGCCAGTTTCCATGGAAACCACTTGAAGGTGTTGAATGGATGCTACAAGTGGAAGGCCTCATGCGGTTGTTTGCAACCATGCAATTTAGACATCCCTTCAATTAGCCCCATTACCATTTTTGAAGTCTTTATTGTGCTTCCTGGCTTTTTTCCCTTTCCTTTTATCGGGAATGTCACTCTTCTTATTCAGATTCCAGGCAATTATGAATGCATTCTAGGTGCCCTCTGCCTTGGGCAATGAAAGCAGAAGCACGTCCCTGATCCTCTTGTGAAACCATTCAAGAGAGCTTAATGTAATTGAGCACCTCTAACTTGTATACACCCAATTTTAACCTAATATATAGGTTTGTGATTCTGGACAATATTACTTTACCATACAAAAACAATGCTTTCCAGAAACCATATTAGATGGAGCCAAGTTTTATTACTAAACCGTTTTATATTTCAGAATTCCTTATCTCAACTTTTTACACAACTCACCAAGTTTACTTTTTGTTAATTATAATGTAAATATTCCTAGTGTAATAATGGAAACTTCTGTTATTTTTTTAAGATTGTGCTGTTCAGTAGCTTGCAGATGGTTACATTCTTCATCGAACTATTTACATGGAATTAACACACACGAGCATATCCTTGTCGGCGTATTATTATTACACTTTATATAGAAACTGCCAGCATTTTTCAGATTATTATTCCAAAGGGTATAGTACAACTTTACAAAATGTTCTCTTTATTTGTTGTATTTTGCATTGTCTCATAAATTGTCTAAAACTATTTGATTCAGTGAAATAATTAATAATTTCTTAAATTGTCATACCAGTGTGGTTTATTTTCCAGTGTGCCTATAAGTTACCAAAATAGATATTTATTTTGATGCATTAATATTCGCTATTTTTTCCAGTATTTGAAGAACCAGAAGATCCCAGTAATAGATCATTTTTTTCTGAGATCATCTCCTCTATTTCGGATGTGAAGTTTAACCACAGTGGAAGGTACATCATGACCAGAGACTATCTTACCGTCAAAGTCTGGGACCTGAACATGGAGAACAGGCCAATAGAAACATACCAGGTAAAATAGAAGATTACAGTTCCTCACTATAAGTTTCTTACATATCTTACGCTAAAATTGTATAGTTGCTGAAAGATATCAACAATTTCATTTATTTTTTTCTAATATATAACTTTGAATTTAGCATGGAAATGTAAAGTGGGATGTTTAGAAACTTGTATTATGCCCTTTTCTGTGCTTTTACAAAATGCTAAAATGGATTGTGTCACTAGTTTTGTTTAAATATGCTTTTAAGTCTAAAGTGCCTCATGCAATACACAAAAACTACTGTGTAATAAGATTAATTTTCAGAACCCCAGGCAACATAGGCCTATATCACAATCTCAATAGCTGTTCCCATAATTTTATTGAGAAACAGAGACCTTTTTCTATAAATATGTGATCTATCCCATAGATGGGACAAGTAAAATGTACTGTACCTCAAATGTGTATGGTACTCATATATTCTAAAAACTGGGTAAGATAGTGGATGAAGGCCTCTCTTAATTCATGTACTGCAGGCATTAATGCTGCCAGCAATAATATTGATTTTGCAATCTTATGTTTATTTTTCAGGTTCATGATTACCTCCGAAGCAAGCTCTGCTCACTCTATGAGAATGACTGCATTTTTGACAAATTTGAATGTGTATGGAATGGCTCAGACAGGTGAGGAAAAATGAAGAATTGCTCTTCAATAGTGATAACCTCAGGGTTTTTAACCATCTTCGTGATATAAGATCTGCAGTATATATCCATCCGTGGTGCATTAATAATAATGCTATAATACTAATATAAATTGCAAGGAATAGCAACCATATCTGTATTTTATAGGTGTTATAGAAAAGTAGTATTTAGACTGTTTGGACTGCTCCTGTTCATATCACCAAGCCACATTCACAGCTCAAAATACATTGTTATTCTTCTGCCTTGTATGAGTTCACTTGATTCTTGTGCTTTGTTGACTTGCTTCCTCTCTTAGAATTGCCAGTATCCTCTCTTTTTTCCTAGTATACTCTTTCATTAGGAATATGGCTGACTTACATACCCTCCATTTGGTATAATTTCAACTCACCACCTGATGTAAAGAAGAGATGTGAACTCTTGTTCTCTTGCCCTAGTGAAGCAAATGTCATATTAAAAGCCAACCATAAAATAGTCTTAACATAAGCAGGAAAAACTATTATAATCACTGACATTCCACAGTGAAATAATTTAATATGAAACCGCTTTCAAACTAAAACTAAGGAAATACCTGGCAAAGGAAAATGTTAATCACAAATAATATGAAACCACTATAGTTCTATCATATTGAACCAATCTGCTGTTTTAAGAACAGGACCAACCAATATGAAGACACATTATCACAGAATATAAATAGGTAGTTGTTTAAGACTAATGAAATCTGTGGTTAACATGATAGCTTTTTGTCTTGACCCAGAGATAAGGGGCACCCCAACATCACCTGCTTTCTGCTATAGAAATCCCTCCAGCTTGTGGATTTAGGGTTACTCTCAGTAAGCAACATCCATAGTCCCTTAGGATAGCACCAGCAGTAACATCAGGATATAAGCCAGCGTAATAAAATATCTTTCCATTTGGAGGCCAGAATGAAATACACACTGTGTTTGTGCATAAATACTGTATCATATCAATACATTTTGTTGTCTGTTTTGTGTATGCATACTCAGTCCCAGTATGTTGCACCACCACACCTCCTCCTTGGACCATATTAGGAATCTCCTGCACTGTGTACCTGGCAGGGGGTCTTTTGATGTCTGTGCAGGAAAAGGAACAATTCACACATTAATATAAGGGGCTGGAGTTCCTCTGTTATCACCACAGGGATAGTAATATTGTAAACACTTCTTCGCAGACAAAGTGTCAAGGTAACCCCCCCCCACACGCACTCTGCTGGCCAACTTCTGCCCTTCCAAACCGGTAACCCCCATAACTGGGTTCCCTAGTACTAGGGAAGTGTAGCATTTTAATATCAAACATGCCTGTCTATATATAATACACAGACATATGAAAACTATGATTAACCCCAAAAGTCCAGTGGTGGGCCCTCCTGGGCATCACACTTTTAGTCACAGTGAAATACTCCTGGTACATTCTAAGTATTTAAGATGTATTAGTCTGAAATAAAAATATAAAACAAACTTATGTATTAAAAAATCAGAGCTATAGAACTGGATACATGTAGCAACATATGAATGCTTAGTGGAACTTATCCATGCACCATGATAAGAATGTCTTGGGGAAAAATCCGAAACACTAATAAACACTTTTAATAAATATATTAAACAGACAGCTTCTGGCATAGATAGAAAGGGGAGCTTGATTATTTTTGTAGATAATCAGGTACACTTTTCAAGTGAAAATGTAAATATTCTTGTGTGGTATTCATGATTAACAATGGGCATAACTCTGCAAAAAACGGAGTGGTGATGTCATATCAATAATATATGTTTTGTAATCTCATAAAGTGTCATTTTTGTCTTCCAGCGTCATCATGACAGGTTCGTACAACAATTTCTTCAGAATGTTTGACCGTAATACGAAGCGTGATGTCACATTGGAGGCCTCCAGAGAAAATAGCAAGCCACGGGCAATACTCAAACCACGAAAAGTCTGTGTAGGAGGGAAGAGAAGAAAAGATGAAATTAGTGTGGACAGTCTGGACTTTAGCAAAAAAATTCTCCACACGGCCTGGCACCCTTCAGAAAATATAATAGCAGTGGCAGCAACAAATAACCTGTATATATTTCAGGACAAAGTCAACTAGATGGCTATTGCAGAAAGAATAGGTACCACGTGTTTTAAGGCTTTTTAATATTTTTTTCTCTTCCCCTTTTTCTAATACATTTGTTAATTTATAACTTTTTGGTTCACCAAGCTCTTCCTCTGCCGAGGCATAGATAAAACAAACAGGTCTGTTAAATCCCCAATTACCCAATTCCACTGATATTCAGACTATTTTTTTTGTTTGCCGACCTTTACTGCTTCAGGGTTTTGAAACATACTCTAAAGGAGTGGGTTAATGGCCTTTCCCGCTGTGCAATGGTATAAGCAGGAAGCTTTGGAGAAACCAAAAGTGGGCATCTCTAATACTTCTTTTTAATTGGTAACTCAGTTTTTAATAAAATATGATCATTTAAATTGTGTTTAACTCCCTTTATTCTTCTCTTGTGAATGACTGGTGGATGAGGGAAAGAATGGTCCCCTTCCCATCACCACCATGAAGTATCTCAACCAACATTTCAAATAAGTATTTCCAGCATTTATTGAAGCTGCAGTAAAAAGAAAGCCCAGTTGTTTGATACCAGTTGTTATCCAATCAGTCCATACATTCCATGAGTTGTTTTCTTTGATCCTCAAAAATACATTTATGTTCTGAGAATAATGGATAAAAATGAGCCCAGCAGGCAAATCCGGGAGAAGACTCAGTAAATGTAAACTTTATACTGTGGCAACTTGTTTCCCAAAAAAAAATAAGGGGTCATGGGACTTGGGTACTTATCTAACACGAATTTAAAAAACATATTCCGAAGATATAGATTTATATTGTTGCATGAATAATTGAGCTCTGCAAAAGATAAATAATTGAACTGTTATTTCTCTGCAGACTGCATTTGCAACAATGTTATGGCTAACTTCAGACTCTAATTAGGGTGTTCCAGGGCACTAAACCATCTGGGGCTCTGTGGAGGAATATCTTTCTCTCTCTGGACTGTTTGGTTGCAGCTTACGCTCCCAAATCAAAATTTGTCAGAAGGAGCTCCCAACATTGTTGCAAATCAGCATTTCCAGTATTTTCTTGAACCTTTGGAATATGTGTTCTTAAATGCATGCTAGACAAATCTTGGACTTCCATGTCACTTAAAGGACTATTGTAGTCTAACTATTTAATGATCTACTTCTGATTGAGACATATACACATGTTAAGACATCAAAGATTGTCAGTTCATTGCATTATAGTTTGTAGTAGAGTTTTCTGTATGAGATACAACTATATTCCAGACGCTTGGACAAAACTATGATAGGTTGCCATGTGGTGGGAATGTGTTGCCACCATTGTGTGGCAGCTGGAGGGCTACCTTGCTCTGCCCTTTTATAGACCCAAGGAGTAAAGCTTATGTTTATATGCTGATATAGTGTCATTGATATAAAAATATACAACCAATATAGTCTGTGACACAACAGGACAGCACATTCCCATTTCTTGAGACTTAAATGAAAGCCCAAATCAACAAACAACATACATGTAAACACTTATACTAGCTTGGCAACTTTTTGGAATTTCTCTCATTCTATGTTTGTGTGTGAGCATATGTGTTTGATGGCAGCCAGAGGACTTCTCATAAATACCTCTGTTCACGTGACTATTAAAGGGATATGGAATTATCCTTGTTTTTAATATTAAAAAATAAACAACATAAGTGATTGTTTGCATATATAAACATCATCTTAGTTACAAGTGCTTAAAACGTCTATTTTTACTAACTGAAACATTCCAAACCATGCCTTCAAAGATCCGCCCCCAGGGCAGAGTGTCTCTGTAGTACTAGATGTATTAACAAATTGCAGTTTCTCTCTGCAGCATTTCAAAACTGTCTATTGCGACACTATGTAACTGGCTAGTACATCTAGTACCAATAAAAACACTGTGTGCATGAGCTGCTGGGGGCAGATCTTTGTAGGGACTGTTTGGAAGGTTTCAGTGAGCAAAAAAGCTTTTACGTACTTTGTTAAAATGATGTCTAGCTATGTAAACACACACTTAGTTAATTTATTTTGATATTTAAAACAGAAAGGCTTCTATATTTCTTTAAACTTTTTAACAGTGTCACTTTAAAGATACCTGAAAGAATAATTTAACTGATTTCTAATAAACATGTAATATATATTGCCATATATATAATGAGGTCATTTTATTAAGAACATTTTTTTGCTCTTAATTAATTTGTTAAAAAGCATTAAGGTACATATGAAGATTACATGTTTTAGGTTTCTTTCACATCCTGGCAACATACTGCGTAAACATAAATATATGTTTACATACATGTACATATTTTATATATACAAATTGTTGCACTATGTTACATTTGTTTAATTTTCAGATTCAATTTATATATTTATAATTATGTCCATGTAACTTGATTAGTCGTCATATTTAATTTTCATCTATTCATTCCTATTTTATTTTATCAGAAGAAATGTAAAAAAAATTTTTTTACTGTATATAAAATGTCTGGCTTCAGTGCATGGCTACTTCTATTCTGAGGGGTTGCAATGGACTTGTCCAGAATAATTCATGTGCATGACTAGGTTCTCTTTTTTTTTTAATTGTATTAGCCTGATTTCTCAGGCCCCTATCTTGCTGGAAAAATAGTAAATAAAATGAATTTATTGCATCATTGATAAAACTGTATTCACAAAATGCTATCATAAAATACCAGCTGGCACATCCTGCTTTTCTACTTCTCCTAAGTTATAAGGATGTTTGCAAGACTTCTATGGGGAAATCAACATGCCTTACGTTTGTTCTCCTGAAGGAGATAACATGAGAATAATAGCACACTCAGACACTTCTGTCCAGTAGATAGGAGACTTCATATGGTCAGTTGTGTTGCATATAGAAATAAGATAACATCTTGTTTTTATATAGAATTGTAGAACATATATAAATTCAAACGCACCGGCAGAATGAACCTACAGGATCCAAGGATTTCAAATGCACATCTATTTGACTTAAGGGGTAGACAAATTGTCAATTAAGGTGAGTTTTAGCAAACAGAATTAATGTTATGAAAAAAAAAAAAAAAGTATTTTTTTGCTCTAATAATTTAATATTCTTTTGTAGTCGCTTCTATTTGAGGTGCTAATATTTTTTTATGGGCTGGGAGCTTATAAATGAGGGGAACAAGGAAGACTACCTTTATTGTTTTCCCTGAGCTATTTTCTTAGTAGTCTAACTTGCATCTCATCTAATTTGCATTATTTTTTTTGCATTTTACATGTGTGTATTCATGTAAATCATTCTATATAACTGCAATTACTGGATTTATTAAATGATTAATACAGTCCAATCATCATACTATCTCATTTTTCTTGTATGCTGTATACAGTTTTTACTTTAACTGAATTTACAGGTCTAATATTTTATTCTAAGATCAATGATTTTCATTATAATAGAACCCACACATTAACTTAGAATAATTATTATCAAGCACTCGTTAGGTCCTTGCTTAATTTTAAATCTTCACTTGTTATAAACTGGATTTAAAAAAAAGGCAGGACACATAATTACATTCAGCTAAATACAAAACTATAACAAAAATGTATCTGATCTATATTACTAGTATCCTTGGTGCTTCCAACCACTATTTTGATCAAAAAATAAAATAAATACATTTTTAATTGGATACTGTAGATCCGAAAACTACTCCGCTTCAAATATGTAAAAAAATATATATAATGGTGCTTTCAGTATTGGAATATGTATGAGGTTTAAAAACACTTGTATCACCTCATCATTGAATTCCTTGCAACAAACAATCCTCATAAATCAGAATATACTGATTTTCCTGTTAGAGGATATACTTTTAATCACAGGATTGAAACAAGGGTCAAAAATACAATAAAAACATTTATATATATATATATATATGTATATATATATAACATATATAGTTGTGAGCATGTGAGTTGCTGCCAACGCTTGTGGGCTCGCGCAGCGAGCCTGCGGCCCTCGCAAAATTTACGTCGTAACGCAAACAAAATACGAGACATTACGACCCATTACGACCTCGCAAAAAACAGCCGCAACATGCGCACATCAAAACATGAAAAATACAACAAATACATAAAAAGCTTACTTACAGGAAGAGGGGGCATCCAGGACCTCGAAAACTAAAGTTACAACTCAATCTAACTCAAATTAAAAGAGTTTAGACACTAAAAAATTCTCTAAGCGAGAGAAAAAATGGCCGCCGAAAAAAACGAATACGAGGCTACAGCAGTCTAAAGACGCAAAACACCACCAAACACCTACGTATTTGCCGAAAAACACCTACGAGATTAGAAAACAAGGATGCAACCCCCACATCCCCAAAAACACAACAAATACAAACAACAAACACATAAAAAGGTTACTCACAGCAAGGGGGGGCACCGAGGACCTCTGCAAGTGAAGTTACACCTCCATTTAGCCACAAATTTCGGAGTTAAGAGACCCGAAAATCACCTAAGCGAGAGAAAAAATGGCCGCCGAACAAAACGAAAACGAGGCTAAAGGTCCCTAAACACGCAAAACACTACCATAAACACGCAAAACACCACCAAACAGCTACGGATATTCCGAAAAAGCCCACCAAACAGCTACGGATATTCTAAAAAACTTGCATGACATAGAAAACAAATTTTGCGAAAAACTCGCACGACATAGAAAACGAACGACGCTACATCAGCCACATTATATACACCAAACACCCTTAGCTCCCTTACAATTTCATTGCCGTAATTTTTTGACCGGCAATTCGCTAGTATATATATATATATATATATATATATATATATATATATATATATAAAAATCTGAAGCCAGAAGAGACTTAAGTGGAACTGAAAGTGAATAAATTGGTACAGAAAAACGGACTGTAATGCACTCTATACGAGAGTATATACAAAAGTATCAAAATATTAAAACAGAGCTGAAGAAACACATAGCAGTACAAAGATATACTTGCTGTTCAACTGTCAAGCTTCAGGATATCCAGCATGATAAAGAAATAATCCAATATATATATATATATATATATATATATATATATATATATATATATATACAAAACCAAATTTACATTTCTGAATTCAACATAACTGCCATCTTGTTCTTTGTCTTCTTAATGGAGATTTCAATATGCCCCTCACTGATTTTATAAATGTTATTTATAATCCTGTTAAAGAATAAGCTTTTGGAGATCTATGGTCACATAGAATTCATATTTACTGGTCAGTCCTGGATTTTTTTTGTGTGCTGTCAAATATCATTTGCAGCAGGACATATGTTAAGATAATCTTCAGGTTGGTTTTTCACAAAGGAAAACTCATGAATGTCACTCTACACTGTCTTATGAACATATATTTCAAAGTGTAGAATTTAAGATTAAAAGCTATATTCACAAATGGGAGAGTTTTTTCACTGGAGAGGTGAAACTAATCTGTGGAGCCTATTCAATAAAGTGGGAACCACCATCTGTGACTACTCCAAAAACGGGGAACCACGCACACTTCAATTTCCTCTCTCTGCGTTGTGACTGCTTGTGTTCAAGATCTCGGCACCCAGCCAAAACCGGGGCATCAGTCATGGAGAAGCAGGGATGCAGACCACACCATTGTTTAGTGCAGGGGTCACCAAACTCTGTCCTGGAGGGCCGCACCCAGGCCTGGATTTAAGGATTTCCTTTCTGTGCACAGGTGAGTCAATCAGGATGACTGAAGAAGCAATAGTCTCACCTGTTTGCAGCAAGGATATCCACAAATCCAGGCCTGGGTGCGGCCCTCCAGGACCAAGTTTGGCGACCCCTGGTTTAGTGCATAAAAACACTGGTTCTTTATTAATTTTCTTTGACATAGATATCACAAAAGCAAACCATCCCCCAAGTTCCAGTCTGTCCTCTTTTGGACAATAGCTTGTTTCACCCCCACCCACATTCCTTCCTCCCTCCTCTATGGCTGTATGAGGCCAGAGAGGATGCATGCCTGGCCGCCCACTGTAGTCTTATATCAACATAAATTCCTGTAGAAACGTAACCCTTTGGGCCTACTTCTAGCACTAATACATTATTTACTGTATACAATGACCCCAAATAACCTTATTATGCATAATACATAAAGGGGAAAAATGACACAACTGAACTGAAAGACAAATTGACAGAATTATTAAAACACATTCCATGTCCATTTAATAGCCTTTGATATTAGAAAACAGATGTGATAGAGTCCCAAATAACAGTGTTACTGGTGGGGTGCAGCGGGGTCCCATCATGGCCCTAAAATCGTAAATGACACCATCAACAAAGGATATGGGTATTGGAGAGTTTCTTTCACACTAGTGAGAGTCATTGATGAACACATTTTCTTATTTTGTGGCTCAAAACATTTTGATTAGGTTAACATTCACCAATTTATATTTATTTTTCATCCAAATGGTTATTGATCCTTAAATATTGAATATTTCAGGCAATCGCATTGACTTTTTTTTCATGGTCAGTTATGTAACTGACTGAAAATGGACTAAAAAGAACAAACAATATTAAATCGAATCCAGTTCGTAACGTTATGTTACATGTATCAGTAGATGGTGTGTTGCTATAGTTTCCCACATTTTGGCTTCAATTTTAATTTTTTCCGGGTCTGACTTGCATGTTTGACCATACTCCTTGGCTGTCAGTGTCATCATGACACCATAATTCTGCATCTCTAAAAGTATATTGACATAATCGTTGATGGAGGTGCGGCAGGCTACCCCCCTGCCTCCAATTGAACATGCAAGTTATTGTGTATGACTAATGCCATCACTTCGGCTTTTCTTCCAAACAAGGGGCTGAATACTTTTAAAAATTCTAAAATAAAGTTTCCAGTGTAGTTGAACACATACACCTTTTATGTAAAAAGCTTGTTCTGAACAACACTTTTTAAGCTTTGTTTAATATTATACTATGTATTATAATAACAGTCTATCTGTTCAAGTGACAGATATAAAACAAGTTTGAAATGGTCTTGATTATCATTAGTTCTTCCAGAAAGGCCTTTCTGACAAAGGGAATAAATAGATCAACAAGGTATCAAATCAAATGTAATCTGTATTTACATGAGTCACTGACTTTCCTTTGCTAGACCCACAGCTACATCTCCGTGTAGTGAGCAAAAGTAAAAAAAAAGAAGGGTAACCCTTATTCCAACCCAAATCCATCTGTGCAGAGAATGAAATGCTGGAATCTGCGAAACAGGTGGGTTAACTAGTCCGTACAGTCCTGAGTACAGGGAAAACTGTTATCAATCAGTGTCTTGCTGCTAGACTGTATGTAAAAAAAAAAAAAAAGTCTTTAATTATCGACTATTACATGCAATTGTGCTATATCAAGAGCGGTTGGCAATTATGGCCCCTCCAGGCAGCTGCTTCTATTGAATTGTGTCAATCCTTAGGTCCAATGTTTTGACACAAAGAAATCTGTATGTATATATATATAAATATATATATATATATATATATATATATATATATATATATATATATATACTGTATATATATATATACACATACATATTATCCTTTATTTGTGACTCGCCAACAAATTCTGCATTAAATACATTTTAACACATTGGAAAATAATGGAAGGTCCTGTCTTTGAGCTTAAAATCAAATGTACACAGTGCTTTCCCTAAAGCACCTTACAAGATTGAAAACTCCCAAACTCACAGTCTAAATTGTATGGGTGAGGTATAGAAGGACGATAGATGTGTATATTAAGGCTAAATGTAATAAGCTTTTTTAAACAGATGCATTTTTAGTGAGGCTTGGAGGTTTCGAGGCAGCAGGATAGTCTAGTGGAGTGAGGCAAAGAGTTCCAAAGAATAGGGGCTGTATGAAATAAGTCTTGAATGGAGGAGTGAGATGAGCAGAGAAGAAGATTGTTAGAACGCAGTTGGGGGAGTGTTTAGAGACAACAGCAGAGATGTAAGAGGGTGCATTATTGTTTGCTCCTCTAACAGCTGCGTTCTTTGTCCCAGGCCATGCAGCTCCCTTTTCAGGTCAGTGATAGCAGTCATCATTAGTTCTTGGAACATCAGTTTTATTTTTTCCATGTTTTTGTCTGTTAGTTCCACTTGAGCATGTGCTACTTCCGGCTCTCCCTCTCTGACCGTCGAGTTTGAGTTGTGCGGGAATAATGACGCATCGTTTGGAGCTTTGTAAAACTCCTGGATGTTTCTACTCGCTTGATTCTTTTTGGGTTTGGTGCTGCTGCGAGCCGCCATGATGCCGCCTTGTCCTGAGGGTGTGATCTATAGAGGTTGCCGTCTTCTGACTCTGTGCTGTAGGTGAAGCAGGCTAGGGATTTTGCTTAGTTGAGCATGAGAGTTTAGGTGGGCTAGAGCTTTTCTGGTAGCCGGCTCATGTAGGTGACTTGCGTAATTCAGTGAGTTATTGCATCTTGCTTTTTGAATTGTTTAACATATTTACAATCCTAGTGAAACTTGCCTGGATAAGTCTTGCCAGCTTATTTGTGACATGCTTCTCACAGCTTGTTGTCGTTTATTAAGTTAGGAGAGATGCTGGGTTGTGATTCTGTCTCTTAAATCTTTTAACCCCTTTTAATCTTAATCTTTGCACAGATGCGTTGGAGGCAGTAATTGTGCTGTTGTAGGCTGTCCAGTTGGGGACTCCCCTGTGGGGCTTAAAAAGGCTGCTGTTAGTGCTGTCTGGGACCCATTTTGGAGCCTTGTCTGGGGGCGGGCCCCTCTTGGTGTATGTGTCTCAAGATGGCCTCCTGCCCCCTCTAAGTAAATAGAGTTGTGTCACTTTAGATGTTGGGGTCTAGGCTGCCTCTATTTTGCTTATTTTTGCTTATGCACTACTTGTGTAGGGATGGTGAGGAAGGGATCTGGTATACTGTGTTCCTCTTACCTCCCAGAGTAGCCTCTCAATGGAGTCTGGCACCTCTTTCAGTCTTTGGCACAAGCTCAGTGGGGGACCAGGTGGTGGAGGCCTCAACCACTTACTTTGATCCAGTGGTAGGTGATGCTCGTTGGGGGTTAAAAGTGGGCTTCTGGGCTGCTTGGGTCGCCCCTGCAGCACTTCTCTGCTGTGCAGCTGATGCTGCTGCAGCTGATCGCCGGGGAGGCCGGATGCACTAGGCCTCAACCACGTGGCGTGTTAATTAGCCCCGATTTTCGCAATTCTTCTTTCCTCCTCTTCCCCTGCACCCCCTTACACTCGTGCTGGTGTTTAAAGTTTTTTTTTGTGGGGGATTAGGACAGATTACCCTGGATTGAGTGGGTATTGGGATGGAGCTGATGTCTGGCACGTCTTGCTGTCCCGTTAGGCCACGCCCCCCTCCAGGGTGCATTATTGTTGAGGGTGTTATACGTTAGGGTCAAGATTTTAAATTGTACTCTGGAGGAAATAGGGAGCCAGTGGAGTGTTCCAATATTATTAACCTGAAAATGGCATCCCTTAAATAGTATTGATCTAATCTTCTTATAAGGTATCGATATACATATAGAATTGATAACAAAATAATATATACAATAATTTCCTTCTGTAATCAAGAAAGACATGTCTCATGTAGAGGCGGGTGATGTTATTGATTCCAGCTTCAAAGATTCTAGTCCCACACCATTCATAGAAGATGAGGGAAAAAATTAAAGACAAGGTATCAAGTACAATATATTTGTATTCCAATGTAGATGGTTAAAAATATAGTGTACACTTGAACACTTATGTTGCAAAAACTTGCACCAAGCACAATCCAGTCATGCGTGTTTAAGGCCACACTACCATACCAGTAACAGGCCTGCAATTACTTCTTGTTGGTTGTTGTCCACATTCAAGTTTATATTTATGTGGCTTAGGAAACTCCACAAATGAGCTAGAAGTGCTTACAGCCCAGACTCTCACTTTGGATTTTGTATAATGTTTCAACAGTGTTGTGGGTTAGGCCCACACATGAATATTTAAATATTTAGTTAAATGTTACTATTTACAAACCAACACGTTTCATCTTGAGACTCCATCAGGGTAATAGTGATTATATGTTTATTTTCAAAGAGATTTATATATACAAATGTACCTATACAATCTCCAATACCATGCCCTTTATAATAGGACTAATGGCCCTAAGTGACTCAGACCTGTAATTTTGGCTGCAGGTGTTTTTTTTCTCTCTAAATGTCTAGATGCATTCTATTGCCTTAAGCCCACAAGACTTTCAGCCTCTCCACATAAACCCTGCCTTTGTAAGTAAGATTTCAGGGGATTGATCATAAGATCTTGCAATATTTAAGCCAGCCCGTAATTTACTTCTTAGACACAGCCACTAGTAAATGATTCCGCCATCATGACAACAGTAAAACGTGGAAGTTAGACGTAACCTGCCATCAGAGGCTAAGAATGAATGAGAGCCAATAAGTAATCAAGCACTCTATAAAATGCATTAGATCATATGTTCTGGTCCATGTGGGTTTACTGATATGTATTAACCAATTGAATCCCAGGATCGATATTACTCGAGACTGATCTGTAATTAATATCTTTCCATGCTTTCCCATGCTTTTAAAGTACAGTAGTGTGTGTTTAATTGCTGCTACAGTGATCCCAACTGGTGTGCAATTAGTTCTCATAATATTTTTGTCCTGTTTAGTTCTCATAATATTTTTGTCAGAAACTTGATACTTTTTCTAGTTGCGAGTCAGACTTAATTTGCAAGCTAGACATAAAGTTCTAATAGAATTCGATTTTGTGTAACTTTAATTATTTAGCTCTTGAAATGTTCGAGATGTCCAAAAATAAATGGAGAGTCTAGCCCTAAGGGCCCTTTTTTTTATTTAGGGGCCGCATCCCATCAGAACAGTGGGGTTGAGCGCAGGTGGTGCAAAAAATGTACTACAATTTCCTGCTCCGATCTGGCTCATAAGGCGCATCGACAGAATAGGCCTTGAGCTATGAGAGGCGCCCCCGAGGCCCTGGGGGGCTGTGTGCCCGCGCCGAACATAGTGATGGCCTCGCTGACGCCTCAGCGCTGTTTGAGTTGCGCCACAAAGGAGGTGGAAATAGTTATTTGCCCGTAGTACATTTTTTTTGTGGCACAGTTCTCAACCCCATTGTTCTGACGGGATGCGGCCCTGAAATAGACTAGATCCGCCCTAAGTTGCGTCTTTGGCTTGTCAGTAGTGATTGTGGGCGTGCAATCGGTGTGTGTAGCTAATAGAATATGTGGCAATATTAAGAGCGACTTTAAGTTTGTGTAACTTTATGATCTTGGTGATAGAATAGGGCCCTAACTTATTAATTAGTGAACCAATCACTCAGCATCTTTGCCAGCTGAATGGCAATCCTGATTTATTATTAAATTATAGTGATGTAAAAATAACAAATACAATTTAAAAAAAACAAATATGTGGCGTAAAAAAAAAAAAATAAGGATATGGCTCTGTGCAACCAATCACATTTTAATCTTACACTTGTTATGAAATTTAACTAATGTTTGCAAAGCCTTGAATAGAACATTGTATTAAATAATTCCCTTTAAGGAAACAAAATTGCATCAGGGAGGGAGAAGAAATCTCCAAATATCTATCACCTGCCAGAGATGGCAACAGATTAACCCCCCCCCCCCCCCCCCCAGCAGATAATAAATATTTGGAGACACTGATCTGTCTCATGAGAGAGTTGACAACAAGACCCTATCTTTGCCCTCCAGAAGGTGATAACAGTCAGCAGATCAATATCTCCAAATGTATAATAAATACTCTTGCAATGTAATCATATACATATAAATAAATAATATTGCCAATAAGTACAGAAATAATTATTAAATTAAAAGATATGACACTGTAGAAAAGGTTTTACATATCAAGCAATTGAATTTCAAGATATTGTGTATTATAATTAATAATGACCCATTTTTATTTCTCATTTAAAGAGCAGCTGTCACTCCAAGTTAGATTTTTCTTCAAGAGCATTAAAACAGTCTATATATTCTACTAGATATTTTTTTCTGCAATATATCATTCCTCAGATAAGCAGCATTATTTGTATGGATCCTTCACACTAATTTGCAGCTCTGTACATCATTTTTTGTTGTGTGCTTGATAAGTGTATGGGAGCAGTTCTATGCATGGTAACACTAAGGTTGATTTTTGCCACAAATTGGAAAACCAGATCAGCATGTTACTATTTTGAAGTTGCACATCTTCTCGGGTAAAGTCGGAGTGTATTTCCAGACATTGGGAAAACCTCACATTTCCATGGAAACAAATGTCACTCTCACGAAAGCTGTTTGCTAGTTTTTAAATAACCATTTACATCCCATATGTTTTGAAGCTATGGATACCACATCTGTATGATGTAAATAAGAAGTATATATATTCTTCAAGTGTATATTCTATATGCACTAAATTGCTAGAGATCTCTGTGATGCGTTCCATTGTTATCCTATGGGACATATGTACAAAGATTTGGCAAACAGCTCCAGCGATTCATTGTTAGTTCACACATACTTCATTCCTGTTCAAATGCTTGCCAACACCAGTAGTAAAGATCAGTCTAAGCAACTTTTGAATGCATTTATCAGTTTATTGTGCTTAATAAACGTTGACCATTTGTGAGAAAATAGCAGATTCTCTGTTCATTTTTAGGCTGGAGTACCTTCCAAATTTTACAAATGGTGGCAGAGCATGGAGCTCACTGCGGCATAATTTAATCCAGAGTGTAATTTCCATTGCACTGCACAGCATGGCAATGTGGTCCACACAATGTCACGATGCTAAGCACTTTGTAAAAGAAAGGAGGGGTTCCCAGGTGAAAAATCATTAGTAGTGATCTTCACTACTTATAAGTTATGAAAGATGGACCATGACCATTAATGATCCAATAACTTTCCATTGACTCTATAAATATCTCAGGCAAAACTAATCCATCCCTATGTCTAATTAATCTAATCTAGGACAGGCAATCAATGACCCCTCTCTCTAGGGATCTTATGAGAAACGGCACCAATAAAATCAAAGTACTTAAGCCAAAACCAATATATATACAATACCGAAAATACAGTAAAGGAATTGAAGAATTCATTCCTGGTGTAAAATTATCCTTAAAGGGTCATGGAACACATTTGCTTTTTTCAATGCATTTAATAGAGCATGTTTTAATCATTACAAAATGTGTTTGTTGCATTAAAAAAAAACATAACAATGAAAACCGATTAAAACTTCTTTGAAACTAACAGAAAATGCAGAGAATATACTTTAGTCTGTAAATGTCTGATCGCGGCAAGACCCTAAGAGCAGTTTCAGCCTCCCCCTCACACACGGGAAGGGAAGGGCCTAAAATCCAAGATGGAGGCTGATCCTGGACAAGGAGGGAGAATAATAACCACAAGGTCTCTCTGGTTTAGGATAAATATTATTTTGGAATAATAAATAAAATGAAAAAGTTACTGTAATGGAAAAATCAGAGTCATGTATATAACGATGAAATAAAGGCCTCAGTAAGTCCATTCTAATGTTATCTACAAGAGAGAGAAAAGAAGTCTGAAACAATAATGAACAAGAAAAAGGAAACCAAGAGCAAGAGATACACAGTGTATAATAAGACTGGGGGTCTCGGGTGCTATCATAACCGTGAACACTCCAGGTACTCAGGAGAAACTGCAGGACCCTGCAGAGCATCTCACGGCTTAGGCTGAAGGAGAACCCAGAAAGCACCAGCAACCCTGAAACAGCAGCCAGTTCTGGTGCACAGGTGGATGGAAGAGAAAATCAGAACTTCCCTCCCTACAAGCCACTGTGCGCCTGAAACCCTGCAAGCTGCTCCAATCAGTTTGAGCTCACCCGCAGGTGAATCTGGGAGTAAGGCCCTGCAAACTGTCCCATATAGTGTGAGCTCGCCTGCAGGTGCACCTGGGAGTCATGCCTTGCAAACTGTCCCAGTTAGTCTGAGCTCACCTGCCTACAGGTGTACCTGAGTGTCAGGCCCTGCAAACCGTCCCAGTTAGTCTGAGCTCACCTGCCTGCAGGTGTACCTGAGTGTCAGGGCCTGCAAACTGTCCCAGTAAGTGTGAGCTCAGCTGCACCCGGGAGTCAGACCCTGCACATTGTCCCAGCTAATTTGAGCTCATCTGCAGGTGCTCCCAGGAGTCAGACTGTGCAAAAGGTCCATATAGTGTGAGCTCATCTGCAGGTGATCCTGGGAATCGGGCCCTGCAAACTGTTCCAGTTAGTGTGATCTCGTCTGCAGATGCATCTGGGAGTCAGGCCCTACAAGCCATCCAGATGCATGAAGGAGAAGAGAACAGTCTGAATGCAGTTGTTATACCCAAAATGATTGAGCAAAAAAAATATAGAGGCCTTTAAAGCTAAACCTTCAGGTGGATCACATGACCATCCCAGTTCCAGCATACAGCATGCTATTCCAGGCACGAAGGTACAGCTTTTAATACCTTATTTGCGGATAGTCAGCAGAGCAGGAATGTGGCGAGACTCCATTACTGAGGGCTGAAAGAGGACATACCAGATAGGTCTGTTATTGGTAAAAACTTGCAGAAAGTGTCTCTTGGTTCCCAACCCCATGAGGTGTAGCTTTGTTGCATGCTCCTAACAGCAGGAATTATGAAGTAAGTTTTAACATTCCAGTAGGACTAAAGAGATTCTGGTACCGATATCAGGAAGCCAAAAAAAAATCTTGCTAAGCTTCTGTATGTTCGGTTAGTCATTGATAAGTTCTGACTAGTCTTGTAGTATACAGGGAGACAGATTGCATACTCTCTTAAAAAGATGAGCTTTATACGGATATATAGAGAGTCTCGTCCAGTAAAAAATAATTTGATGGTGTTAACCATTTGCATCTTTTCTCTGTGTTAGAAATGTATGGAATATCAGGAAAGTTTGTTTCATGGCTGTGAGCTCCCTATAACAATACTGAGGGGAAACCGATTGTTATGCCCAGTGGCCACTGGAGGTCTCTTGGGGTTGATTCAACCACCCAGTGCCTCGGAGGGCAGGGAGTGCGTGACACAAGGAGTCCGTTTCAGGGCAAACATTGCACCTCCAAGGTATACTGTATCTGGACTGTACAAATGGATTTATGGACTGATACTGGATTGCTATTTCCCTGTGATCAGGGTGATCATAATTGTTGTACCCTCTAGATGTGTGAGGTAGAATTGCCCACTTGGCATATATAAGGGCATGTAGTTATTTAATATTTCATGTCGTGGTTTAATATTGCCTGTGGTATAAGTATAACATTATATACAGTATGTACTGTTAAGTATGAGAATCACATATATAGTTGTGAGCTTGCGGGCTCGCATAGCGAGCCCGCTGCCCTTGCGTACTGAGGTCCGCAGCTCGCGTAATGAGGGCTGCGGGCAAGGGCCTCAGTTGCTGGCAAGGAGCGCCGAAGGCGCTCCTTGCCAGCAACTGCGACCCTCGCAAACTTTACGTCGCAACGCAAACAACACGACACACCAACTACAACCCTCGCAAACTTTACCTTGCAACGCAAACAACATACGAGACACGTTAACACACATTACGACCTCGCAACACTCGGACGCAACTCACGAACATTACAAAATTCAAAACACAATACACACAGCACATACATAAAAAGCTTACCTACAGCAAGAGGGAGCATCCAGGACCTCAAAAAAAACAACTTACACCTTCATTTAACTCAAAATAAAAGAGTTTAGACACTAAAAAATTCTCTAAGCGAGAGAAAAAATGGCCACCGAACAAAACAAAAACAAGGCTACAGCACTCTAAACACGCAAAACACCACAAAAAACTTGCAAAACACCACAAAAGACCTACGGATATTCCGCTAAGACGCATACCACACATTACCCGCAAATGTATTGACAATGCGGAAGTACACGACTATGCTAACGGTTTGGTCTCGCGCACGCACACTATTACACTGCACACATTCATCACGCTTACACAGCAGCTCCACACCACTAATGCTGCAGCAACATCAAAACAGATTGCCAGCTCTTCAACACAATGCTTCAAAATAGGTAAAGTATATTCATTTATTAATGGATTACATATTTCATTATTATACACCAAACAGCATTAGCTACCTTACAATTTCATTGCCGTCATTTTTTGACGGGCAATTCGCTAGTCCCCATATAAAACGTTGAATGGATGACAAATAAAGCTGCTCACAATAAAAGTGTATGCTCATTATTGAGGCAAGGTTTAACTCTGATCATAGGGGTTAATAATTCTACATCTGCCTAAAGGAAGAGTTACAGCCGGTAACTCTGGTGCTCTGTGTTCCTGTGATTGCCCTGAGGGTCCAATAATAGTCTGGTTCTATCTTTGCTAGCAGGGATAACAACAAGAACCATCACTTATCGCTTGCTCGGTCAGAGCTAGGTTCTGGGCGAGCCCATTTGAAGAAGCGGTCATGACACACTGCTGGCAGTGGTGAGAATCCCTGTAAGCATAAAGAACAGGATGTCCAGATATGATAGCATGTCATCTGCGGACCTCATGGATCTATTCCGGGACAGAGGGCTCAACAGAACCGTGGCAAAAACCAAAGCTGGAATGATCCAAGGGATCTTTTTGGACCATGAGTTCTATTTGGTGGAAGAAAGGCTCGAGACAGAGGAGGAGTTGCAACAGGCCCGGTAACTGCTTCAGGCAAAATCAGAGGTGGATGACATTTGTGTGCGCTTTCAGAAATGGATGGCGATGATACTAAGCTTGTCTGGTGAACAACTAATGGTCTTATGGACCCAGCTCAGCAAAGAAATGCAGAGAGAGTGACAACAGATGGGTACCTGTCTGGCATCCAGCCCTACCGAACTAAGGGATCCTATAGCAGCCAGGATAAAAACAGCATATGGCAGCTTCAAGCCTTTCTGAGCGGATAAGGGGGCATGGATGGGTTCCTCCAGGACTTTGTGCAACAATGTGACTTATACCAGAAGCAGAGTGGATTAGGCTTCTAGTCCGCAAACTCGGTGGAAGGGCAAGTAAAGGGACAGCAAATGTATGAGGAAGTGAAAAAAGTACTGATGGCTTAATATGCAGTGACCCCAGAAACCTACATGCAGAAGTTCCGTAAAATAACCAGGGGTACTGGGGACACTTACTCTGAGATCATTATTCGGATGAGGCACGCCTGTCGCAGTTGGTGGAAGGGGAAGGAATTAGCTATGTTGGAGGGGTCTATTGAAGTTATACTACTGGTGCAATTTTACTCTATTTGTCTGGATGGGCTGAGGGCTTGGGTACAAGAAGAGGATGCTTACCTATATAATTATTCTGTGGTTACCAGAGGGGAGACAAGGGGTAAGGATCCCAACCACACTACCAAAAGGAGACCCGCAGTCCCAGCACCTGTCACATCTCACCCTGTAGTCACCCGCCCTAGCCCTACTACACTACAAGACGACAGCAGAACTCAAGGACCACAGGAGTGGCTCCTTGCCCCACCTCACTTACCAGTTCCCGCCCGGCACTCAAACCTCCAGGTGCTTAGCGTGCTATGGCTGCAAAAACAGGGCACATGAGAAGAGAGTGCGCCAACCTGTCTCGCCAGCTAGCCCAGCCCCCCACTACGCCAGTCTACTTTGTGGAGAAGAGGAATATGGACACCACAGAGCCTGCAGTGACCCAGACCAGACCCGGTCCAGAGGGCAACAGGACCCAACATTTCCAGAAGGTTTTTGATCAAGGGAGAAAGGCTCAGGGTTTCCAGGATACTGGGGCTGCTGTCACTACTGTGGTACACCCAGATTGTGTACCACTTACAGCCATTTTGCCAAAAAACATGAGGGGTGGTTGGAGGCCAAAAACTTCCCATCCCAGTTGCCCTCTTGCATTTGGATTAGGGTACTGGGAAAAGGGTAAGGGAAGTGGGAGTTATGTCTGGATTGCCTGCAGATGTTTTACTGAGCAACGACTTGGGACAACTGAAAAGCCATTATGTGAATCCAGTCACCAGGTCCCAAACAGCCAGTGACCCAGTGAGTCAGTAGGAGACCAAGCACTTGGAACCTGGGGTGAGTCTATTGTCTGTTGGGCAACAAGGATTTAGTTGGGCCATTGTAGTGGTGATGGCAATAGAATTGGGACTAGGAAGAAAGCTGTGCAGCATGAAACAGGTCCAGAAATGGATATGTATGTGTGTGAGAAGGGTCCCAGGAGGTTGGCAGACAGATGGTGATTCCCCAAAAATGTAGGGTTGGATTGTTAAAGGTACCCCATGAGTTGCCCTTAGCTGGTCACATGGGGATTACGAAGACCCAGCATCACTTTACCAGGGTTTTCTACTGGCCTGGGGTTAATTGGGATAATATACTATTTACTGTAACTCCTGTGATGCCTGTTGGCGGTATGGTCACCCAGAAAGAGGTACAAGGGTCCCTTTTTCATCCCTACCAGTTATGGGTGCCCCCTTCCAATGGGTGGCTATCAATTAATATAGAACCCCTAGCCAGGGCAAGCAGGACAGGGAAGCATTTAATTATGGACAACACATCTATATATATGTTTTATATGTGGGTTAATAATAATTGTGTTATTAAGGGCATTTTTCCATTTTCTGTGCGTGCATGTCCCCATTTTTACAACAGAGCTACTCATACACACAGTCAGCTATCACTTGTTTATTAAATGCATTTGATGGTGGGCCATATTATTTATATTTTTCTATGGGAGGACAGTGAGCATATGTTACACAAATCATGATCACTTGTATCACACATGATAAACTGAGTATTAATGAGAGTTAAAGAGCCACTGCACAATGAAAACAGAAATTATCTGTAAAAATTCCAACTAAGAGCATAAGTAATCAGGAATAAAGTCATACAGCTAGTTTGTAATTGGATTAAAAAAAAGTATTCCACCCTCTCATCACAATGTTCCACCAGCCGCCACTGGATTCCCTACATATAAATGGAATCATATTCAGTCAGAATCACTTTACATTTACTCATACACTCTAAACTTGTTAGATCAGGGCCTCTTAATATTATATCAGCATTCACTAAGAGAACACTATAATTATAATACAAATATATACATAATCAGCTACAGTACCTACATTGAAATAAGTATTCACATTCGCAGCCATGGTCCTGTGCAATATTTACATATTTAGGTCCCCTTTCTAATACTATATATGTACACATATTTAGCCAGGGTCACCTATAATCATATTAATGTATAAATATTCAGGTAGGATCACCTGTAATCATCATAGTAATACTGTATATAAATATTTAGTCTGTGTCATACAAACAATCACTTATTCGGTTAACGTATCTTTTAGACATAAGCCAGGGACCATTATAATATAAATATTCAACCTCAATTGTCAATTATTATTGTAATGTATATTCTGGTAGGTTCATCTATAATGAATGTATACATTTTCAGCCATGTTCACTTATAATTATAAACACATATATGTTTAATCAGGGTCATCTATAATCATAATTCCTCCAGGGTCCCCTATTTTTATTTTCTAAATATATATTCAGTCAGGGCTCCCTAAAATCATATACATTTACATATATTCACTCAGGGCCAACCATAATTATAATATAAACACATATATATTTAACTGCCTATTCAACTGGGGTCACCAATAAGTATAATACAAATACATAAGTATTTTACCAGGATCAACTATAATTAATCAACTGTATAAATATTCAGCAAGTGGCACCTATAACTAGCATAACAATATAGAAATGTACATTTAAATATTAACCCAGGAATACCTATATCTTACAGTACTAATAGCCATTCAGACAGAAGCAAGTAAGCAATTTATCTCCAAAAATACATGCTATTGAGGAGTTACTTTCTACCAATATTTCCTTAGTGAAAAAACATTTTATACTGTATAAACGTACAGTATTTATTACTTTTGTTCAAATGATACAGTTTTTGCCCTTTCTGTACACCCTGCAGGTAATGCAGGGGATGAAAAAGTGATCAGTGAGCACTCTTTACTCTACTCTGGTTTCAGACGTCCACCACCTAGTGGTCAGTCTATGGACTGCAGCATTTCATTTTTTTTTTTAGGGGATTTTAAGCTAAAAAAACAAACGCCCCTCACAGGGAGGCACCCCTAGGCAGCTGCCTAGTTTGCTTAATGGGCAATCCGGCCATGCTTCTATTTGTACTGTTAAATATGAGAATACCTATAGTATATCGTGTTTGGCATCAAAATGATTGGATTTTCCAGAGGAATATAATAAAGCATGTGGCCCGAATCCTCTGGGAAAAGGGTATGAATTATGGAGTGACAGGCTGAGGGGGTTTGGGAAGACATCAGAAGTCAGTCGTGGATGAGCCAGTAGGTACTGGTGTACCCCCAGTAGCTGGAAGCAGTGAAGCTTGACAGGATAATATTGCATTCTCATGAAAATAGCCACTTGGTCATGACAGATTCCTGACAGCAGGCTCAGATATTGGAGATGGATGAGGGATAGGTGGTATGTTATCATTCAAGACAGAAGGGTCAGATAAAGTAAGAGCCTGAATGGGAAGGCATGTAGTATCATAATGAAAAGGGCTGTGCACATCCACCTGTTGGGATGTAGACTCCTGAGACTAAAAATTATGTACAGTATGTGAACCTACTGAGCATGCCTGTATAATACACTTGGGCTATGCTGAACCCTTTGTGATGTACCCTTCTTTGCATCAGGTGAGGAATATCTTCCCTCATCCCTTCAGGCTGTTCCTGGTTTAGATCCTATAATGGTATCAAAGCATACCTCACAGACCCAGCCTTTGACAGAATTACATCCTGCCCAGGTCATATAGCAGACCTCACTATCTCAGTGTCTAACTGTTCCGATGTCTCTGGGAAGATGTAGAAGCGGCAGTGACATCCTTATCTGGCGGGCAGGTTTGAGAGCATTCTCTGGCTGTGTTTACACCTGGGAGGGCAAGGGGGTCTGTAGTGTGGAACTGGTTTTATGCTGCTTCTAACACACATCCAATTAAGAGGTAGAATAGCATGACAGGAGCTAGGAACTATAATCTTGTAGAGTGCAAGTTTATTATGACAAATAGAAACAGTATATATAAAAAGTTTACAAGGAAGACCTAATTACAACACAAAGTATAGATATAGTATGACATTGGTACCCTGCTTCTTTGATTTCTTTATTTATTTTAAATTATTCCCCCCTAGTGTGGGTAGAATTGGTAGCAGATTCATATGAACAAAAAGGATTCTACTACTTTCAAGCTCAATTGTCTGTAAATTGGCACATTTCTTAGAAAGTAACCTTATGTTGCATTAGTTCTGATGATCTTTTTTTTTTTTTTTTTTGCACAGAAATAATAGCAAATAACAGCATGGAAGCAGCAATTTAGTCTCTGAATGTATAATATGTGTTTCTTTTCTATGAACACTTTGTGCCACACATTGCACTTCAGGTAAAGTGACTAAGATTAGCAAAGGCTTAAATACAATTTTCAAAAAGGAATTGTAGTACCTGTAAATCTATCATTATTATCGAGCCATGAAGTCGTGAAAGCTGCTGAATTGTATTAAGAAAGTTTATTCTGTTAAAGCAAAAAGCGATTTTCACCAAACTATTAACTAGGATATTTTTTACATTATTTCTGCTTTGGAGATTTAGTGTAACAGGACTCACTAAAAGAGGTCTCCTTAAGTGGGAATAATAAGTGATGTGATCTTGTAACATCTTGTCTCACCTCAAGCTAAGGCTGCAATTTTCATTTAGCATTTTAACAGAATTGGGAACATATTTTGTGAGTTTTTTTAGGGCCAGGGTGAGACTCCCCTGACCCCCACAAACAACGGCCCAAAAGTGTATTTGAAGATCACAGAACTTTTCCCTGATTCTTTTAAGCTGTTTTAAAATACTGAAACCACTGGTTCTGAATCTCATAGATGAAGTGCTTACAAATTGTACTTATCATAAAACCCATGTGGCCCTCCTTCTCTCCAGAAACTGATAAAGGTTATTCCCCTAAGGGAAATAGAAAAAGATCAGTTGTCTTGGGGTTAACCACTAAATGTTTCATTTTTGAACAAATCAATCAGCCCCATGCACCCTATAGATGCCCTGACTGGATTCTTTGCACCACTTCCTGGATTCCCAGACAACCAACTTCCCCAGTGAAGACACCGCCTCCGGGGGAGCCCAGACTTTATAGGAAGGTCTTATCATTTGAGGGCCGATAAGCTGATACCTAGCTGGGGAAGTAGATATACTGGCACCCCTGCCAGAAACCTGTAACCCCTTCCCCGCTCGTATACTTCCCACTGCTTACTGAATAAATTAGGGCTGGCCTATGCAAATGTATGGAAGGAATGTATAAAAATGAGACTCAAGAAATAAAGATTATACTCTTTCTGGGACACATAAAAACCATGGGCCTCATTCAATTGCGATTTGGCCAAGCGAATAAGGCTCTACATAAGCACATAGCATATTTTTTTACAGAAGTGTTTAGTTGATGAATACATATCTTTTGGATAGAAGTTTACTAACTAAAAACTTCTGTAAAAAATATGACGTGGGCTTATATAGAGCCCTATTCTATTGGCCAAATTACAATTGAATGAGGCCTAATGTGTTTAATTTAGTGGGAAGGCTTTTATTATTTTTACTGTGCTATAAACACTATGTATCCTGAACCTCTGCTGCTACCCTAAAAGAAGGAATTGAAGAACTGGATTGGATCTGCAGATAGGATTGGTCTCCTTGGCCTTTTCAAGCCCACTGAAGAGTAGATCATGACGGTTATGCTGAGCCTGTGTTTCTGATGCTTCTGATGATAATCCTGATATGACCACAGGGCACCAAGAAGCCCAAACTTTTGGGGACTATGGACTCTTGTGGGCCCTGAGGGGAACCTGGTATCAGAACACAACACTTTTCCTTTCCCACCAAGAACAATGCCCAAATCCCTGAATACCTAGACTGTGGTTGCCATGTTGTCCCAAGATGAATAATGTTTCTACAGCTGTTTGTGACAGCCACATTATAGTTGATAATATATTATGTCCAGTTATAATCATGTGGTTAAGCCATGTTGTTCATGGAGGAGCCACCATATGTGGCTAATCATAGTTATTGTATGTGTGTGTTATACATGGGGCAGTGTGTGTATTATGCACATGGCAGTATGTGTGTGTTATGGAAAGGAGCTGTATTCAGGTACCAAGTCCCCCTTAGGACCCACAAAATCCATAGTTTCCAAAAGGCTGATGGGCCCCCTGGGCATCACAAATCGCCCCCCTTTCTAGTGTAGTCTAGGAAGTGATCCTGTTGAATGACTTCCTAGCTCCACAATTTTGGGAATAGCCTCTATGTCTCAAATGACACCCTGCCTCTCCTGTCCATGGCATCTGCCCTCTCCCTCCCAGTGGGTCAGGGACCAACACCTTTTCTTTGGGGACCACATGGCAATGGTGCCCTGGGAAAACCTTACTGGCAGTCCAGAATAGCAAGTACTGGCAACAATCCCTTCCCCGGGCAGCCTCCACCCCCAATTGGAGCAGTGAATTCACCTGGCCTGCTGAATTCAAGCCAGTACCAGGTTCCAGGGGCAAAAATGTGGCCCACAACTTCTTCTTCACCATGGTATACAAAGCCATGTTCTCTCGGCAACAGGGAAACATGGTCCTGACTGGCAACACCCAGAAAGGGGTACCTCCAGGTAAGGAGTAACTTGGGATAGTCTTTGCCCAGAGCAACCCTCCAACCCAGCCAGTCCCAAAACTTGTGCTTTGGTATCTGAAACAGCCCCTTGGCCTATGGGACCACAAGTGGGTAATCCGTTCCCCCTCCCCAGGTTCGCTTCCTTTCCTGATCAATTTTTGAGTTCACTGATTCTTCTTACTTGCCCAATCTCAAAATACCCAGGGGGTAATAAATCCCAGTGGCAGTTACCAAAATAAGGACATACCCGCCGGATCTGGAGTTTGGCATCCTATATGGTATTCTGAACAGAAAGCTCTGTTTCCTCAGATGATACCTTGAGTGGCATGTCCCATTCCTCTTTCTCTGACACAATCATCTGGGAACAATGCTCTCCTCTATCTGGATCCCTGGACATGTTGTTCTTAGGCAGGATCACACAGCTCTCTCCTGCTGCTACTTGATTTCTGACTGATCCCTGAACATTAGTTATCCCCGGGAGCCTCCTGCTATTTTCTGTTATCATCCAGGCTCTCCCTTGCATCAGCAATTTGACAGTCCATTAATTTTTGCCCCACTGCCTTCTCCTTAGCAATGGTGTCCCCGTCAACTGGATAGGGCTGTGCCCCCTGGTCTGTCACAGTCCCAGGGCTGCTCTTCTGATCTGCACCATGGTCTATGATGGGCTCCTGGACAGTGGTTACCCATGTGAGCCTATGCTAGGTTCACAGTCTATGGTTCTCACATCTTCTGCTTGTCCTGTCTTGTTGGGGTAGGCTGAGTGTGAGTCTGAACTTGATGCTCCCCATCACCTCTAAGCTGCTTCAAGGTTAGAGTCTCTGTGATGATATCAAAATAAGCACAACATCACTCCAATTCATACTCCATTTGTGGAACTTACAATTCCAAACAACCTGGGACAAAATCAAAACTCCCTAATACAAAGCAGACCAAAAGACCATCCATACTCAAAAAACAGATCAGAAATATGAAGAAGCAGGTTCCACACCTCAATTAAAATAGAATGTGCAGAAAACCTCATGGACTCGGGTGGACTGCTTCTGTATTGCATTTTAGGATACAATTTAATAATTTCAATATTTTAAAAACTATGCTAAAGTAAATCAGAGTGTTAAGTAACTCTCACATAATACAAATACTATTACACTGTAAATCTGGTTATAAATAGAAGTAGTTAAGAAAAACGAGAAATACAATAAGGTTTATAAGTAATATGTTATTTACTTACTATATAACATGTTTAACATATTAGACTCAATATTTGGATTTGCTTTGTAAAATATCTAACTGACACATAAAAAGCAGAAGAAAAAAATAAATACGGTTCTAAAAAATATTATTTATTTACTATATAAAAAATTATTTGTTATTGTTAGAATTAAGAAAAGGTGAAAAAAGAAACAAGCAGAAAATAATTACAGTAAAAAGATATAGTAATAGAAAAATGTTATATTATACAAATGTAATTATGTTTTCTTTTACTGTTATTTATACTGTATAAACTGAAGTGCATTTACAACACTGGTGTTGTTTATTTGTATTCTCCTTTGTCACAATAATAATATTAAAAAAAAAGGTTAGAGTCTCTGGATGCACACCCACCATCCCTTGCTCCACATTCAATCCATGTTGTACAAAGGTAGGCTTCTCCTCTTCTTGGTCACACCACTGTAGCATAGTGGCTTTACTCATCTTGAAAATATAAGGACCAGAGTTCGCCTACCAGTCCTAAAAACTCCCCCTCAGACCCCTTGCAACTTGTTAGGGCCCTCTGAGGGAAAATCCTCTGTGGTTTCAAAGTTCATAAGCCCCTGTCTTACCCAGCCATGGAAAAACGTATCTGAGCTCTCTTAGCCTCTGGTACATAATCCAACTGGCTGAACTCTTCCCAACTAGGAGGCCAAAGTCCCTACCTAGATGGCTCCCCCAGCAGGGCTAGATAGCCTGTTCCCAGTTGAAATTCCTACTGGATAAACTGCATAAGTGACCATGCCTCATCAGACCATTGGACCACCCCCTGTACATCACACCTGAGAAGTCTTAAACATGAGTCATTTATGGACTGGTAATATTTCCTATGATTTTGAATTCTTTTAAAACATATTTTTTATAATAATCTAAATAAAAGCTCATCATTATAAATATAACCTGAGCATACCAATTTTTACATTAAGCAATTACTGCCCCAAGCCCTGCATGTTCACTTTGGAGATGGAGGGAGCTATGGCATTGTAACTATAGTCCCCTCATCCTCCAGAGTAAGCTCCAGGTTGCCCACCCTGCCTAATAAATATGATCTCAGCCACATTTTTTTCTTTTCTTTTCAGTAGTGCTCATAACAATGAAAGAGGTGGAGAGGGCTACAGCAGCAGCCATTACTTAGGTAAACTGTGTTTGGCCAAAGCTTTGCTGCTGATTGCACATTTAATGGTAATTAATGGTGGACTAAAAATTAGATTTAACATGAAAAGCACTTACACTGGCTCTTTAAACATGCTTTTGAGTATAAGAATGCCACATCATATCATCCCTCTTAACACAGCTTATTTTTGTATTAATACATAATTAGTAGGTCTAGTCATACATGTAAATGGTTATTTTACACTTGTATTTAATTGGAGTTAGAATCAAAATGTGATACAGATTAGTAATTATATTATTTTAAAGAAAGAAGTGGGACAGGTAAAAGATCTTGCAAGAAAGACGGACGGGCTAAACTCTTGTGAATATAGTGTTCTGAAAAATTGTTTATTTTATTTACTTATTTATATACACCACTATCTGTGTATGCACAATGTGTATGTGTTGAATAGTATATAAATTATTTGAATGGATAATATAATGAAAAAATAAAAATGGCGGCAAAAGATTTATAGGTCCTATTATGGATATGGGGGAAAATACGTGATATGAGAGACAGGTGTAAATATATTATACATATTTATGAAACATGATTATAGGAATGTGTAAATATAAAACTTATTTAATCCAGAAATATATTCTAAATAGGGAATAATAAAATTAATGGCGGCATTTTTTGGTTATTGATATTAAGATGAAATTAAACCACCACTGCACATCTAGCTCTATGAGATTCTTCTATAAACAGATTTGATTGGATAAAGACTAGCAGCCTTATTAAATTGCGATTCGGCCAATTTAATAGGGCTCTATATAAGCACAGAGCATACTTTTTTTTACAGAAGATTTTAGTTAGTGAAGACCTTGCTTTTGGATAGTTCACTAACTAAAAACGCCTTTAAAAAAAAGTATGCTATGTACATATATACAGCCCTATTCAATTGGCCGAATCACAATTTAATAAGGCTGTATGCTTGCACAGTGATATTGTACCATCATTGGATGAGAAGCGCCATACAATATGATAGTAAACTTGTCATAATAAATTGACATAAAATGTATGATCTGAGTGAAGCCATATAAAATTCAAAGCTGGAACATCAATACAATTAGATAAATATATTAGCAGATGCTTGAGACCTTGACACTGTGCAGTGAACATATGAACATATGAACAGATACTAGCAGTATCAAATGAGTTAAGTAACAAGTCTCCCATAAAAAGAATCAATATTTAATTACCAGATAAAATATGCAGATGTGAGAATTCACATAATAAGGGATGATATAATCCATTCCTGCTTTCCAGAAGTCCTGGCTCAAAATAATGGCCCTTGTCACTTGTGATGACCTTCTTATTGGTGATGTGTAAAAGTGCTTCTGTAAGTGTGCGGGATGTGATGATGTTCAGCCCTGCATGAGTGAGCATAGTATTGATAGTAAGATGTAATCGCTCCTGCACCCAGCGTGCTACTCCAATAGTTTAATGCTTCTCTTATTGTCAAAGACATGTACTAACTGACCTCGCAATTAGGACTCTCGTTAACATTCCTTTAATTTATGGGCTGGATAGCTTTTGTGATCCTCAAAAGGAAATAGCTGTTAGCTGTATTGGCAGTTTTTTATTTTATGACAGGTGCGAAATCAGCATGGAAATTACATATGGCTGTTACAAATAAATTTCCATCTGTTCCTTATTCAAAGGTGTGAAAGGGAACAGAGATTTTGTGAGGATATTTAAAGATGTTCTTTATTCGTTTCTCAGAAACACGTCCTAATCTTCTGATTAATCCAAAGAAAAACCAATAGCAACCAAATATTAGCATATAAGGTTTAAAAAATGTTCAACACTCCTTACAATATATAGTATCTTCCTTAGGTCGAACCTTACACAAGAACCTTGCAGTGCTTTTATCTGTTACGTTAAAGTCTAGCAACAAAGGAATTAAAGGGACAATGTAGTCAGATATTTTTATTTTGCTCTTTATTATGCTGTTTTAAAGAATCAGCATGGATAATGATAATGGAAAAAGACTGACAAGCTATTGCACTCTAATTATTTGCACTGTTATACTACATTCAGTTGACTTAGCTTATCTGGCTGTCAACAAGAAGATGCATTGGAAGTTGAGACATAAGAGATGGTCAATTAAAAAATATTTTTATTTTGCGACATTCAAAAACATTTTGGCCATTACAAACTTTAGTGCTTTAAATTGGTGCATTGAAAATAGGGGCCTCCAGTGTCTCTTTAAACCTGAAAAGAGAATAATGGATTTATTGTGTACTGGAAATAGAGCATATTGAAGCACACTGCATCCCCTGTGATGCTTACTGAATTTCTCACAGTATATAGTCACAATGCCCCATATCAGATTAATCCATAGCATTTTGAAATATATTTGTATAAAATAAGCGAATATGAAATTTGATGATGTATTGAGAATATTTATTTGTGATTTGCATTTAAAAGCTCACAATCTTAATATCTGAGGGTAATAAGTAATTATTATGCAAATAAATAAATAGGGATGTTCTAACCTTCCTTAGCACCCTTACAAGAATGATCTAGTACAGTGGTCCCCATTTTTTTTAGGATTACTACACATCTCCATAAAATGTACAATTCTAAGACACATTTGTATGTTTCAGCTTAAAAGTGTAATATTTAGTGATGTCGCGAACATAAAATTTTCGGTTCGCGAACCGCGAACGCGAACCGCCGCAAATGTTCGCGAACCGGCGAACATCGGCGAACCGCCATAGACTTCAATGGGCAGGCGAATTTTAAAACCCACAGGGACTCTTTCTGGCCACAATAGTGATGGGAAAGTTGTTTCAAGGGGTCTAACAACTGGACTGTGGCATGCCGGAGGGGGATCCATGGCAAAACTCCCACGGAAAATTACATAGTTGATACAGAGTCTGGTTTTAAGCCATAAAGGGCATAAATTACCTAACATTCCTAAATTGTTTGGAATAACGTGCTTGAAGCCCCTTGAAGCCCATTAATGACATCATCAGTAAATTGAATGTAACAGATTCCAGTGTTTAGGGTTTATGACCCAATACTGCGATCATATCATTTATGACAAAAATCCGTATTTGTCGTATTATTCAGACGCGCGTGCATCTGACACTTTGTGTTACATTTCCTGATACTTTTATTATCTTGATCTTTATATATTTACTAGCGACTTGCCCGTCAAAAAATGGCGGCAATAAGATTGTAAGACAGGTAATGGTTTGGACGAGACATTCATTTTGTTGGCGGTCGGAGATCCTTCGGCGCTCATTGCGAGGCTGTTGGTTGTATTTTTTTTCTGATAGGCGCTTTTGCTGTTATTCTTTGGTCGGCGGTGATGTGTTTTTTGCGCTTATTGCAAGGCTTTGTGTGCTATGAGCAGCGTTGGCGCTCGTTGTGAGGCGCGCAGTGAATGGCTTTTATGTTTATTGTGATAATGTTTTTTTTGTGTATATGTATTTTTGTATGCTAATGAAATAATTACTAAATGAATATACTTTACCTATTTGTAAGTAATATATGCAAGAAGCATTGTGCTGAAGAGCTGACAATCTGTTTTCATGTTCCTGCAGCATACAATGTAGGTTTTCAGTGCTGTGGAGCAGCTGTGTAAGTGTCAGCAATGTGTGTAGTATGTAGTGTAAATAGGCTGCGTGCGCGAGGTGAAGACGTTAGGGTAGCTGGGTACTTCCGCATTGTGTAAGTTAGTGTTGTAAAATGGCGGGGAATGTGTATGTGGTACGCGGGTGTGGATGATTTAGCGTCCTTGTTAATAGTGTATCTTTACCTCGTACGACTTTTTAGGAAAATCCATATGTGTTTCGCGTGTTTAGGGTCCTGTAGCCTCGTTTTCTTTTTTTCAAGGGCCATTTTTTCTCTCACTTAGGTGATTTTCGGGTGTCTAAACTCATGAATTTGGACTTAAATGGAGGGGATTGCAGAGGTCCTCGTGCCCGCCTTGCTGTGGGTAAGCTTTTTATGTGTTTGTTGTGTGTATTTATTGTGTTTTTAATGTTTTTAAGTGCGTGCGGTTCGGGCGTTAAGGTCTAAGTCCCGTATTTTTGGATGGTAAGTCCGTAAATTTGATGGTGTAAGTCCCGCCTGCGGCTCATTGCAGCCGACGTGGGAGCCTTCGGCGCTCCTTGCCAGCAACTCTGGACCTCGCTTCGCAAGCCTGCAGCGTTAGCAACAACCCGCCTGCTCACAACTATATATGTGATATCTGTAACGTCTTCCCCAGTTGGCACTTGTAAATCGGCTAAGCGACAAAAAATATGGCGTCCGGAAAAAATGAAAACGAGGCTACACGACCCCAAACCGCGCAAAACATCGCCAGCCATGTACGACTTTTACCTAGGAACAGACGAGGTACAAAATACACTATTAGAAATAATGGAAACTGCTGGTGAGCCGCGTAACACATACACAATCGCCGCCATTTTACAACACTAACTTGCAACTAATAACATTACAAATCTAAAATGGCGCATTACACGACTATACAAGCGGTTTCCCCTCGTGCACTGGGCACATTGCTGACACTTATACCTCGGGTCACCAACAGTCCAAATGTACACTGTAAGCTGCAGGAAAATCAAAACTGATTGTTAGCTCTTCAGGTTATTGATCACTGGATATATTAATTACAAATAGGTAAAGTATTTTAGTAATTAATTCATTCATTATTATTAAAAAAAATATATATAAAAAAAATACGCTTAATAGCATATTTTACACTGCGGTTACTTTACATACATTAACGCTTCGCACTTCCTAATACATTTGTTCATTCACAATAGTTATTATCGGGCATTCATTTAATAAGTATTAATTAGTAATGGAAAATAAAAATGTGGACTTTACACTACACTAAAATGTTTTACTTTTTACTCTGCAGTTATATATCTGGATTACTGCTCATTGGCTGCCAGCGATAGCACTCTCAAAGCAGTTACAAATCTAAATCACTTTATTATGCTCTGAGACCTGAATACATTTTTTAATTTACACTGCATAAAAAAAATTATATATTTAACACTGTACTTATATATCTGTCTTTGCGATGAGCGCCGAAGATTGATCGTTGCAAAGCACGAAACATGAAGGACACGAGGGAAGAGGCTCACAATGAGCGCCGAAGGTCCTCAGAATACAAAAAGCATCACATTGTGTGGCAAACAGCATTGCCATGGCTTCAAACTTTTTTATTTATTATTATTGCCCCGTCATTTGTGCCAGGCAAGTCGCTAGTGATATAATATAACATAATGCAATACAATATTATACAGTACACATGGGTGTTGGAACTGGGGGGAAGGGGTAAGGGGTAACCCCCCCCCCCCCCCCCAGATTTCTTATCATATGTATGTATGCGTATAGAAGCTAACAGGGGAGGGGAGAGGGGGAGGAAACACAGGGGAGAGGGAGAGGAAGACACAGGAGAGGGGAGAGGGGGAGGAAGACACAGTGGAGAGGGGGAGGAAGACACAGGGCAGAGGGGGGAAGAGAAACAGGGTAAGGGAGAGGTGAGGGGAAGAGACACATGGGAGGAGGGAGAGACACAGGGGAGAGGGGGGAAGAGACTAATGGGAGGGAGTGGTGAGGAGACACCGGGGAGAGGAAAGGGGGTAAAGACACAGAGGAGGGGGGAAGAAACACAGGGGAAGGGAGAGGGGGTAGAGACACAGGGGAGAGGGGGTAGAGACACAGGGGAGAAGGGGGAAGAGACACAGATGAGGGGGGAGAGACACAGGGGAGAGGGAAGGGGGGAAAGACACAGAGGAGGGGGGGGGGTAGAGAGACAGGGGAGGGGGGAGTGACATAGGGAAGAGGGAAGGGGGAAAAGACACAGGAGAGGGGGGAAAGAAACACTGGGGAAGGGAGAGGGGGTAGAGACACAGGCAAGGGTGGGAGAGACACAGGGGAGAGGGGGGGGGAGAGACAAATGGGAGGGAGTGGGGGGGAGACATGGGAGAGGGGGGGAGAGAGACACATGGGAGAGAGTGGGGGGGGGGAGACACAGGGGAGGTCTTCTGCTTTATTATTATTATTATTATTATTTAGTATATAATGTGTAGATGTACCGGCTGGGCATGCTCTTGTGCATTATTATTATTATTATTATTATTATTATTATTATTATTACTATATAATGTGTAGATGTACCGGCTGGGCATGCTCTTCTATATTATTATTATTATTGTTATTATTATTATTATTATTACTATATACTATATAATGTGTAGATGTACCGGCTGGGCATGCTCTTGTGTATTATTATTATTATTATTATTATTACTATATAATGTGTAGATGTACTGGCTGGGCATGCTCTTGTGCATTATTATTATTAGTAGTAGTAGTATTTTACTAATAATAGAGCATGCCCAGCTGGTACATCTACACATTATATAATAATAATAATAATAATAATAATAATAATACATGCCCAGCTGGTACATCTACACATTATATAGTAGTAATAATAATAATAATAATGCACAAGAGTCCTTCAGCACTGCACTGGACACTGGACACTGAATAAACTTGCCTAGCTATGGTTTTCCCTGTTGATGCAGTATCACCTACACTCTCCCTCCTCTCAGTAAGACTGCAAGTTAGTTATGATTCCAAAATGGCTGCTGTCCATGAGGTAGAAGGGTGTGGAAGGGAGTGTATGCTGCTGATTGGCTGGAATGTGTCTGCTGACTGTGACATGCAGGGTCAAAGTTTGCTCAATGATAAAGTATTGGGGGCGGGTCGAATATCGCATATGTTCGCAGTTCGCCGCGAACGCGAACATGCTATGTTCGCCGGGAACAGTCCGCCGGCGAACTATTCGTGACATCTCTAGTAATATTTCCTATAGTTAGGATTTAGTCCCAGGTTTATACACTGATATTATCTAAACAAAAGGAGTCACAAATACTCCCCTCTTATTTCCGATTTCATAACATCCACGCTGTAACCTACTAACTGGCAGACGGACCTGCAACGCATTGTGTCTTAAACACAAACACCTACATGTGACAGCAGATAGTAATATAATAGTCCACTACTTATCTATTTTCAATATATTTTATTATTTTTTATGAAATTATGGAATTTATTATTTAAATCCAGATAATTTATATCAAAACATTCTGCAAATATGTATAACTCTTTAGAACTGCATACATCTGACTAGAGCACCATAAGTGCCTTTCTGTGATATCCTACAGGATTATTATATCTTCAGAATTTATGCTGTCAATCAGAATTTTTCTTAGTTTGAAAACTATAAATATTCTGGATTAGTAAAATCATACAACAAAAGAGTGTACAATATAATGAAATCATTATACAAACACACACCATCAAATGTGGTTTACACAACAGAATAGTATTACACAACAAGAATACACTTTATTCATACACATCAACAGTTACATACCATGAAGATAATGTTTCCACATATGTATGTGTTTGTGTATATATCTGAAGATAAGAGACACAGAGAAAAGTGTTTTTGTATGACGCTAGACAAAGACACAGAGAGACTGCAGCGTGGAACTGAGGATAAGTTATCTGTTTTCAGTATTATAACTGGCATAAGACTGTGTTTACACTTTACTTGCCTTGGCAACTTGATTCTATACTCTGTGCCACAAGCACATTGGAGATGAGAAAACCTGCTAGAAATATGTGGTTGACCCATTACATATCATATGATACACCCTCTTACACAGAGGAACTGGCACCACATGTCCTGTAATTTGGAGCCTGTTTAGTTTTGGGAAATCTTTACACGCAGCTCAATATAGAAATAAGATAATTTTGAAGCATGGTTGAAAGGAATATTTCCAAATATAATTGTTCCTTGTAAGCAGCATTCTCTAGTCTGGTATGTTTCACTTCATATCACCTGTAATCTATAATCTCTATATGCGCTCCCACCCCATCTTGACATTGTATGATAATCACCATGTGTTGCGCATGGGACAAGAATGTGTTAAATTATAAGGATGCATTGGGTTTCCAGGGACTACCATTTAGATTCATCAATTATCCCCCTGTGTCAGCCAAAACCAGCCTTAACCAGGATTACCTGGTCATTGTTCTCCCATGCCACTTTCCTCATTGTTAAAATGGTATACCGCTCCAAACAGTCTGGCTACCCAAAAGGAACTTTCTTATATTGTCCTGGGATGTGCTGCTATCCCTACTGTTAAAGGGTATACCTGTTCCAAGCAGTCTGGCTACATGGAAGGACCTTCCTTATATGGTCCTGGGACTTGCCCCTCTCCCTGGTAGGTTGAGGAGGCTTGCAGGCAGGACACAGCCCTTGTAGCCAGCTTCTACCTGATTGGCTCTACACAAGCCCATTAACAATGTATTCACCCCTAAGATAAGTTGATGTTTTACTGTGCCTATTGTGTTCCACCCTATAAATATGTTGTGATTTTCCAAGTCAAGTATGCTCTGTTTGAATACACATACCCAAGTTGTATCTTTAATTCAAGAGTGAAGGTTTTTTATTATTTTACTGGGCTATTAATCACTTGTATCCTGAATCTCTGCTGGGCCCAAAGAAGAATGGAACTTGGGCCAGATGCATCTGAAGAGTAGATGGCACTGGCTGGGCTGATCCTCTGATTCTGTGTTCCTGATTTCCTGACTGGTGGTCTTGATTTGCATGGTGGGTGCTGAGAAACATAAACCCTCCCAATACTGGGGTGGAATCCTGTAACAGAAAGGCAGTAGGTTTAGTGGTGAACATGCCCCGCTCTCCTCTAGGTTATGATAGTTCACATATAGATTACTTAGGAGGTGGATGGAATGGTAAGCAGAGGTAAATGGAACTCTCTTGCTTTCTCTATCATCAAGATGATATTGGAAATTAACCTGTGGTGCTTCTGATAAACTCAGCTTGCAAACCTGGTAGTTCTTAGTCCATACAGTGTTGGAGCAGAGCATGCAGGATCTTGAGCATTACCGTGCTGACATGTGAAATGAGGGCAATTGTTTGATAATTGAAGCACTGTTTGGGATTGAGATATAGACTGGCCTTTTCCAGGCTACTGGACATTGTTGAGTTTTCCAAATGTTTTGGCATAATGCAAGCAAAACTTTCACAGAATCATCTTTTAGGATTTTGAAAAGTTCACCTGGGATTCCATCAACTCCTGTATCCTTGTTATCCGCAAGGCTTCCTAGAGCCCATCACACTTCACTCTCCAAAATGTCTGGCTCCAGCTCATTGGACAAACTATTGAAGTTAAGTTTCCTCTTGTATAGATCTTCTGTATATTCCTGCAACCTCATCTTTATCTGATCTGCTACTGTTAAGGCCTTACCATTTTTGTCTTTTATTATGCCCACCTTAACATTAAAGGTGCCTTTTGAGATTTACAATTTTCTTGAAGAGATCTTTTGGCTTTCTGTTACCTTCTCCTATCTCTCGACATCAACATTATAGAATGCATCCTTGTCTTTTCTTGCTATCATCTAGAATTCTACATTCAGTTGGACAAATATCTTCCTATTGCCTCTACCTTCTGCTTGCCTTCTTTCCTGCTCCACTGGAAAGGGACTTTGGGCTCACTGAGCACAGTTTAGATGGGCCTACCATGGAGGGTGGAGATGGGGCTAGTGAGGATGCCCAGGGAAGTAGCTGGGGTACAGTTACAAGGGGAAGCAGGGGGATCAGGGGGAGGAGGTTAGCCAGTTCTGAGTTGACAAACACCAACAGATTTGCCAGATTGAGTGAAACTGTTGGGGATGTCCATTCAGGAATGACAATGCCAGAAAGAGCTGTTTCCTCTAACAGCCGGGAGAACAGTTCAACTGGAGGAATGGAGGGGCAGATCAACAGCCAGGTTTTGGTGGTAGGGGACTCTATTATTAGGAAGGTAGACAGGGTGATTTGTCACCCAGATCCCCGCAAGCGAACAGTTTGCTGTCTCCCCGGTGCTCGGGTTCGGCATGTTACTACACTCCCTAGTTTTAGAGAACTAGGGAATACGCTTAAAGCAAGGACCTCCAAAGTAGTGTTTTCTGAGGTACTACCTGTGTAACGTGCTAGCCTAGGGAGACAGAAGGAGCTTAGGAAGGTTAATGTGTGGCTAAAAATGTGGTGCACTAAGGAGAGGCTTGGGTTTTTATAGTACTGTGCTCACTTCTCACTTGGGTATAATCTGAAGGAGTTTTTAAGCTAGTAGGTGGGGGGGCTATATGAATGTAATGAGGTAGAAAGTGTAGAGGGGATAAGGGATGAATTAATTACTCATGGGGAGGATATGGGGTGAGGGTTAGTATAGTATATAGGGAGGTATTGCTAAGTAACTCAAGTACAGAGGCAGGCACTTCAAAACTACAAAGGTGTATGCTTGCTAATGCCAAAAGCTTACCAGGAAAATGGGAGAGTTAGAATTACTAGCAATTAATGAAAAATGGGATTTAATAAGCATTACTGAAACGTGGTGGGATGAATGTCATGACTAAACTGTTAATCTGGGTGGTTATAAGCTATTTAGAACATTCAGGGGAAATGGTAAAAGAGGAGGAGGTATTTGTCTGTATATTAAGACTGAATTTAAGCCTATAGTCAGAGAAGAAATTTATGGTGGAACAAGCAGTAATGTTTAATGTTTGTGGGTAGAATTAAATAGTGGAGGAGCAAATTCCAAAAGAATATTGGTTGGAGTATGCTATAAACCCCCATATATAATTGAAAGTGATGAAATACAATTATTGTTACAGATTGGGAATGCAGCTAAGCATGGGCAAGTTCTAATAATGGGAGATTTTAATTACGCTGAAATAAACTGGATAAATGAAACCAGCAGTTCAACTAAAGGGAGATGGTTCTTGAGTACACTCGGGCATCATTATTTGGCTTAGGTTATACAAGAACCTACTAGAAATTAGGTTATCACAAATAATATTGATATGGTATCAAACATTGAAATAAGGCAACTTTTGGGAAACAGTGATCTCATTTGAGATTGAATTAAAAAACAAAACTGTAAGCGGCCAACAAAAACTCCTAATTTTAAAAAGGGCAGATTTTAACGGTCTAAGGGCAGCAATACAAAGTATAGACTGGGACAAAGAACTGATGGGTAAAAATACTGAACATAAATTTACAACATTTAAATCCTTACTAAATATCCATACTTATCACCATATACCATGTGGGAAAAAAAGTAAAAGGAGTAAATCACATCCAATGTGGCTTAACAATGATTTAAAGATCAAGATACGGAGTAAACATCAGGCATTTATATTATACACACAAGAGGGGACAGAGACTGCCTTACATAAGTACAAGGAAATTAACCACGCTTGCAAAAGGGCTATTAGACTGGCTAAAATAGAAAATTAGAAATTAGTTTCAAAAGAGAGAAAGACCAACCCTAGAATATTTTTTAAATATATTAATGGGAAGAGGGCCAGGAAGGAAGCTATATGAACATTACAATGTGACACAGGCCATCTGATAATTAGTGACCAGGAAAAGCATATGAGCTAAATAGGTTCTTATCTTCGGTATACACAAGGGAAGTAACAGCGGTTCGGACACTGCAACATAATGGGGCTACACTACCATCACCAAATAATTGGTTAACGCAGGAAAAAATAAATGTTAATAAAGACCAAGATCCTGATGGAGTACATCCAAGGGTACTGAGGGAACTGAGTTCTTAATAATAGCCAAACCATTATATTTAATTTTTCAAGATTCAATCAACAGAGGGTTGCTACCAGATGACTGGCTAAAAGACAGGAAGCAAAGGGTTGTGTTAAATGGAACATACTCTGATTGGTCCTCTCCTTTTTTAACATATTTATGAATGACTTAGAAGTGGGACTTGAAAGTAGTGTCTCCATTTTTGCTGATGACACAAAGTTGTGCAAGGTAATTAAATCAGATAATTATGTACTTTCCCTCCAAAGGAATCTACATAAATTAGAGGAATGGGCATCTAAATGGCAGATGAGATTTAATATTAATAAATGCAAAGTTATGTTTCCGGCCATGCAATTTATAATCTTAATGGAGCAAATCTAGGGGTATCTGATATTGAAAGGGATTTGTAACAGTGCCGAGCAGCAGATGCAAAGGCAAATCAAATATTAGCATGTATTAGGGAAGGTTATAGCAGCAAGGGAGGCAAATATAATTCTGCCACTATACAAATCCCTATTACGCTCTCATTTGGAATATGGAGTACAATTTTGGGCACCACTTCATAAAAAGGACATTTTAGAGCTGGAAAAGGTACAGAGAAGGGCAACAAAACTAAGAATGAAGAGTTTTTCAACTGACGAGAGAACATCCTGTGAGGTTAGAAGTAAAAAGATTACACCTTAAAGAAAGAAAAGGGTTCTTCATAGTAAGGGTGGTTAATCTATGGAATTCTCTACCAAAGGATGTGGTGACAGCGGATCTGATAGATAACGTAAACAAGGGAATGGATATATTTTTAATTAAAAAGGACATTCATGGTTATCCTGGTTAATTAGAGGGAGAGTATTGATCTAGGGATGAATCTGATCGCCAGTATCTGGGGTCAGGAAGGAATTCATTGTTTTCCCTTTTGAGATGACCTTTTGAGATGAGATTTCACTTGGGTTTTTTTCTGTTTGCCTTAAAATCTAATCTGCATATTGTAGAACAGAGGCGATCTTATAAGGTTGAACTTGATGGACTAAAAGTATTTTTTCAGCCTTAATTATTATGTAACTATATAGCCAACTTCTCGCCAAAAGTCTTCAAGCATTCTTTATACCAAGTCTAGTCGCTTAAGTCTATTCTTTACTTTCACTGCATGTTGACAGGGGATATTATTCATTTCAAATGTGCTTGTTCTGATGATTTTCCCCTTTACCTCGGTTTAATTCTGAACTTTGAAAGTATATAGTCAATCTGATTTCTATATTGCCCACCTGGTAATGTCCATGTGTAGAATCATCTCTGAGATTTCTATTAGTCTAATCTCTGATCTGCTTTATACTGTACTCCAAGACCCAACTTACCCATTATTTCAGGTTCCCTAGTCATCACTTCAATCTCCTATGATGGGAGTAACATCTTTTCTTGGTATTATATATTTGAGGTGTTGAATATCCTCATATAATTGTACAACTTCAGCCTAGTCAGCATCCATGGTTGGAGCATAGGCTTGAATCACTGTGATGTTAAATGGCTTGCCTTGAATTCAAATTTAAATAATTCTGCCACATATTGGTTTGTAACAGCTTCATTGAAATACACAAACTCCTTCACCATGACAAGGTAGCAATCCCTGAAGGAGTATCCTATTGTAGGCCTCTTCCGTTTCTGAACTCTCACACTCCAGTTATTTGAGTACTTTAATGGGGGGAAAAATATAGGAAGCTTTAATACATTTAAAAATGTTCCTATAATATTAGCCAGTGATCCAAAATAATACACAAAAATAAGTCAAAGAAAATAATAGGTCTAGCTTCCACCGAAGCACAACCTTTATCTATAGACAGTTTTCTAACTATCTAGCTCCCATCCAGATAAACCTGCGTAGTTTGTTCAAAATCACTGGCCTGTATCCTTCCGAAACTCCAGGTCTTCACTCTGTTACAGAAATGTCATCAGCTCCAAGCTGCAGACTCTGTGTCTTTTCCCTGCATCAGACAAAACACATATGTGTTTCTCTTTTTCTTTACCGCTGACTCTGCACACACTCCTGTGTGTATGTGTGTGTGTATTTCTTCATCCCAGACCAACTTTACACTAAGTCCTTTTGCAGCCTAACACAGACTGCAGGACATAAACACACCCACACCCAAATTCCAGGAGCTCTATGCAGGTATAGCTAATCAACTGCTCAGGTATGTACTGGGGAAAGGGGGCTTTGAAAAGTCTTTGGCTCCCTTGTATCACCCTGTCACAATATGTATATTAGAAAGTGTCACATACACTTACAGACAGAAATATCACTGTATTGTCAGAACTTTTCTACTAATAAAATCCCATTTTATGGTGTTATTAAAATCTTATAATATATTATTATTATTATCTTTCTAATACCCATTGTATATTACTTTCTATGCCTCTATACATATATATATATATATATATATATATATATATATATATATATATATATATATACACATACATGTATGTGTGTTTGAGTAATCTTTATTCTGTATTCTTAAAAAAGCAGTGTCTTTTGTTCTATAACACACATTGCCGAAGTAAACTCTTTAGTTAATAGGAAAGGTTAACCACAGGTCTCTATCTTCATTAAAGATAAGAGATTACGTTATGTCCACTCCCTTAAAGTTCTCATACATATATAGACATAAGTGTCTGGTTTTCAAATAATACATTTATACATGGTATGTAACACATGACAGTTTTACATTGAAATGTCAAAATGTAAGGAGATATCAGTTTTAATTATTACTTGCAGGTCAAAGGTGATTAGCTCATTTAATACATTTTTTTATTGTAATTTGATCATACAAGGGCACCATCTAATGTTGAGATATTAATTGATATTGTGTCTATGGAACAAGAATATAGGATTTTCTTATTGGTTACCATCTATTACATCATCATGGTTTCTGATTGGTTGGCAAGTGCGTAGCCTCAATTGAATTTCTGATAAGCAAATACGTTTTAGTATAATTAGGAGAGAGATACAAGATTGGGGTCTGGGATCTAAGAGCTGAGAGACAACACAGACTTCTGGACAGACTCCATTAAAGAGACACATACATACGCCAGGGAGAAACTTTGGTAGACTCCTAAGAAGAGCACACTAACATATACTATTGGGACAGTACCAAAACACATAGATAATTCAAAATGCATTCTCCAACATATACTAAAAAACTCGCACACAAAAGTATTTACACTCTTACATACCAAGAGCAGGAATTATTTTCAAACATAAGAAAAGATCCAGACTTCCATTGGGCTGAGTCATTTGATGAAACCAAGCACAAGAACTGGGTATTGTATCAAAGTTAATATTTCTCTAAATTTTATTTTCCTTACAATTATGGAAATATTTTGCTAATATACGCAATTTCACTATAATTCTATAACTTGTAAGTCAACATACAACTTACAGATTAATTTTATAAATATCACGGATATCTGCTGTTATAGCAAACCAATATATTTTTATACTTAATTGTAATGAAAAACAGTTTCTCTTTTGATTTAGATATAATATCTTAATTAGACTTATAGCTATAACATTTTAAAATGGTATGATAACTTAATAAATAGATATTTGTAAACATACCAAAATAATCAAACTATCTCGGATATCATAATTACCATATCAAATATATTAAGCATATTGTGCATGTCTTATATATGATTATGTGGACTATGTGATAATAACTTAACTTAATGTATCATTTGTTGTACCTTGATATTATATCTATTACAATTGTTTATACCATCTTGTTATTTTTAAATATACTGAAAGCTTATATATATCGAGTAGTAAGAATTCAGACTGGCAAATTGGCAAATATATAAAATAAGTAATTTTTTATTAATATTAATAAAGGTTATTAATATTAATCATATCACCATATTAATTACCAAAACCCACTGCAGTATATAGACATTTCTGAGCTTATGAACATATTATTCCAAGCTATTTTACTGACAATCTTTAGGCAGTCTACTGCCCCCTAAAATGTGCTGCCTTAGGCATGAGCCTTGTGAGCCTAGGCCTAAACACTCCAGTGCCATACATGTATAAATATATGCAATGATAATTCACTACATATTAAATATATGCATACATGTATCATGTATGCACATAACAACACCAAAATATGCCTCCACACAGTCCACATACCCATATGTAACATGGAAGGACACATATACTATGTTTTTATACTACGCTTATATATTTAATACTTACCGTACTTGGACACAGTGTTAAAATTCTTCATACATTAATTACCATTACTGTTCTCAGTATTCTCTTAGGACTGGTATTTTCAGAGTTGATGGCTCTGACATGTGAAGTTGAAATGTGGCCTAGGGTAACTGCTTTGAAAAACCCTCAGGCCTGTCCTTCCACAAAGGCAATTTACAGCCTACTTAGTAATACAGTCTCTCTCACTTTCCAAAGCACAGCATACTGTAGTTTACAATGAAATATTGTATGGAATCTCTATTACTCTAACTCTGGGGTGGGCAAGTTCAGTTCTGGAGGGTCACACACAAGGCTGGATTTGAAGATATCCTTTCTGTGCATAGATGAGTCAATCAGGATGACTGAAGAAGTGATTGACTCATTAGGCATGTATGTGCCCCCCCCAAGACCAAACTTGCCCACCCCTGTTCTAACATTTTTTAGGAGGGCCATGATGTACCGGCTGAACAAGCCTGGAGAGGTTCTGTTATGCCAGATGAAAGATGGTCCTGTTAGGGAATCCAGTTTATTTACATGTTAAACAAATAAAGGAAAAATTGTGCACCACCACCTGATTTATTTTATTTAAAATTCATATGTAAGTAAAATCCCCCAGATTATTTGAACAGGGGACACACAAAAATACAAAATTAAATGTAATCATATATTACCTTATAAATAAATATTAAAATAGTGGCTCTAGGTATATAGTTTATGGAGCAAAATTATATCAGAGGGTGCGCCTAGGGATAATTGATAATAAATCCTAAGCTTAGAAAAAGATCCCCTCAAGGTGTGCCCTATAAGGGGATATTTTTCTAAGTTTAGGGTTAATCATGTATTACCTGATTTGGACATTATAAAGCAGTTTGTCATCCATGGTCCAGGGAAAAGCTGCTGTCTGAGTAAACCAGCACTACTGGGTCAGCGAGAAACCCTTGTCACCAAGTGCCTTTTGGAAACTGCTGTCGTTACCAGACTTGAGAGACCCTCACTGCAGAAAAAAGCTAACGGAGAGACATCCAGCTTACTACAAGGTCAGAAGCCTTTTACTTCAATGTATACTCCACAGTGACTTTACTTATTAGGGTACACGTAGTGGGGGGAGGGCACTTGGAGAGACGGGTGGGTCGGTGATAGTCTGTTATACGAGTACCTGCAGTATTCCAGAGACTGTTTTGTGCACACAGGTGATGATAGTGCTGCCTCTTATTTTGGTTCTTTTCCACCTGAAGAAGATAAGCTGCTCAGGTCTAGTCAGGGTGTTCCTGTAAGTCAGTTAGACTGTTTGCACAAATTTTAATTTCTTTGGCAAAGTTACTACTATGGCTGTTCTTTTGTTTTCACTGGCACAATAAAAAAATGGTCTGCTGCACCATTCTGCCGCATTTGCTGAGGTGGAGGCTCTACGGCGCCTCACAACCCCTTACAAACAACCACACAAGCAGGAGTTTACAACAACAACAAAAAAACACGCAATCGCAGGACTTAAAAAAAAAAAAGGCGGACTTACACAAAAAAATTTAGACCCACGGGACGATAAAAAATCCATTACGCACTGGCAATAATACGACAATGCGCGCACAGCGGAAAACAGAAAAAAACAGAAAAATACACACAAAAATACAATAAAGACCTTACTCACACAAAGGGGGGACACCCAGGACCTCTGCAACACTGCTTAAACCTCGAATTCGGTCAAATGTACAAATTTTAGACACTCGAAAATCCCCTAAGCAAGAGAAAAAATGGCTGCCAAAAAACCCGAAAACGAGGCTACACGACCCCTAAAGCCGCTAAATACCACAAAGCCAATACGGCTTTTACCAAAACCCATACAACCTACAACATACACCATTAGCAGGAAGCTTCATCTTACAAACCCGCCTACCACATACCGTACACATTCGCCGCCATTTTACAATGCTAACTTACAGAATGCGGAAGTACCCAGCTACACTAACGCCTTCCCCTTGCGCACACATCCTATTTACACTACACACTGCACATATTGCTGACACTTACACCTCAGCTCCACAACAGTGCAAACCTACATTGTATGCTGCAGGAACATCAAAACAGATTGTCAGTGTCATGAATCAGCCAGTGGCCATATTGGATTTGGTGTGAACTATGCTGGGGCCATTTTGTGACTGGCAGCAGTGGCCATTTTGGGCTGGGTTATCTTCCACATGCTGTTGCCATGTGGAAGAACAAAAGGTTTGGGGCCCACTTAAGGTTATATTGTTATTTTGTGGTCTAGGGGATAAAGTATTATAAGTTTACCCATTAGCATATCCCCATCCCTTCCATGTTTAGGCTCATTGTAATGGGTGTCATGTGAGGGAGCTGGTGGGATGTGTTGGTTGTATGTGTGTGAAATATTGTGTGTTGTATTTGTAAATATGAATGTATGTTATTATATTAGTAGGTTATTATATTGTAGAGGGGAAGACGTTGAATACAGGCAAGCCTCCTTTTGTTCCCAAAGGCCTGTTAATCCCATTAGCTAAGTATCCAGCATAGAACTAACAATGGGAAGCTCACAGCTGGAGAGCAGACAGGCAGGCATCCAGAAACAATGGGATGGCCTGAAGGCTTCTCAGCCTTCATAGCATGGGCACAGGAGAGTAAAAGACATGCTTTCCCCTGGACATTCAAAGCCCAAATTAATTAGTTGGCCTCGCCTAGTGGGTGGACCTGGGAGGGGACTAATGGTTCACGCACAGTTCCCCTTCATGATTGGCCAGACGTCATTTGGGGCTGGATAACGGTAGCCACTTCCCCCATTCTTGTGTGATGTGGTTAAATATGCTGTTCTAAAATAAAACATGGTTCATAATTTTCATCAAGACTTTGTGTGCAGGTGTATTATTGACCCAGGGGCATATGCTGGCAGAGGAGATCGTTTCTGACTCCCTTCCAGGTTTTCCCAGGCACACTACCAAAAGCTGTGACTTATGCTCTTGCATCCGCAAGGAAGGTCCATTGGTCTGAGTCACCCAAATCTTAGGTCTAAAACCTACAGGAGATAAGAGGACTAGGATCCTCTATACTCCATCATCATTGTAGGTTGTGACAGTCAGCTCTTCAGCACAATGCTTCCTGCATATATTACTTACAAATAGGTAAAGTATATTAATTTATTAATTTATTACTTATTTAATTAGCATAAAAAAATACATATACACAAAAAAAAACAAAAAAACAACACTATCGCAATAAACTCAAAAGCCATTCACTGCGCGCCTCATAACGAGCGCCAACGCTGCTCATAGCACACAAACTACACCAGGGGACAACCTTGCAATAAGCGCAAAAAGCAGATCAGCGACGACCTTACAATGACTGCAAAAGCGCCAATGATAAAAAAAATATAACAACCAAGAGGCTCGCAATGAGTGCCGACGGATCTCAGACCACCACAAAAATGTATGTCTGGGGCAAACAGCATTAACTGCCTTAATATTTTATTGCCCTGTCATTTTTGACTAATAAACAGTAATAGTAATATATAACAATAAACAATAGTCCATAAAAGTGAATAAAATTAAATAAATAAGGAGCCTCAACTTGATGATATAAATTGAGGGTGTGATCTTTAACATGAAAAAAATATGTTATATAATTATGTTATGTTATAGTCCACAGAAAAAGTATACAGATAATAAAATAATATGTATAAGTAAACAATCCATCACAATAGTTAACAGTGTGAGTAACGCTGAAGTCATTGAGGGGTGTGGCCATGACATAATCATGGTACGGCCTAAAAGCCGGCATTAACAGCAGCCGGCTGACATTATGTAGTTCAGAGACAGAGACCGCACAGAGAGACAGACAGCAAAGAGAGATAAATAAGGACGGAGATAGGTACAGATAGAGACAAAGAGGGAGGGGTAAAGAGACAAAGAGGGCACACACAGACATCAGAGAGAGAGAGAGTGCAGAGAGAGAGTGTACACAGACAGAGAGCATTCAGAGTGAGAGACAAGGGGGAGGGTTACAGTGAGAGAGAGAGAGGTACAGAGTGCACAGAGAGAGAGAGAGCACAGAGAGAGAGAGAGTGCAGAGAGAGAAAGTGCAGAGAAACATGAAACTCAATGGTCATAGTGAAATATCCATATGTTTTCTATCCTAGAATAGGTATGGAGGCACAAGTTTGGGATAACGTAAGGGATAGGTATGAGTCTGTTGTGTCTCTATAAATGCTGATGTCTCTAATTAATCCGTCTGGTTTTAGAGTGCCCACTTGGTCTCAAGGCGACTTACTTTTAACAATCTGTAGCCTCCCCGTATGTTAGCTTTAACATGATCAATGGCTTGCACCAATACTCCTTTTAAATGCTTATTGTGTTGTTGCATCATTTAAAATACCTCTCATTAGGTTATATTGCTGTTGCCTGAAGTGGGTCTTGAAGGACCCCTGTGTGCGGCCTACATACTGTTTATCACATTTACAGGTACTAGCATTCTATTCAGACAGTGTTAGGGAGGGATTGTATTTTAAACATTTTCCCTTACTCATAGACATGATGGTATTTCTGTTACTCATAGACATGATGTTATTTAAGGTTCTTGCCGGTGCCACAATTCTTTGTGTTACATTTATAGCACTTTGACAAATCCTTACACCACTTCTTGGTGCTATAAATCATTTACGGTACTTTCTTAGTTTACTAGGTGCTTATAGATTTTTAAGGTTGGTATTTTTCCTAAAAGTTATAGTGGGTTTCTTGGTTAGTATGTCTTTTAAGACATCATCCTCTTAAGCATGTGCCAGAGGTCCTTGAAACTTTTTTGAAAGGTCCATTCTGTTTAGAATGCTAGATTATTGTAAGCCTCAAGTACTAGATTGATCCTCATTAGTAGTTTGATTTTGTCTTTGTTTTTTTTTACTTTCAATTTTATTGAGAAAACCACATATTATAAAAAAAAAAATAATGTAATATTTACATAATATAACACAAACAGTGAATACTAATATGTCCATTATATTTTGTGTTGTTAAGCTCCTGGGATTTCAAGTTTTTCATTTATTTATTTTTTGGGGTTCACATGAAATTTATCTTATAGGCAGCCCTAAATTGATTTCTAACTAAACTGCTTGCAACAGAGCATTGTGATGACAGAATCCTAAAAGAATTACCGTAATCTGTCTCAACTGTGTGAGAACTTTCTCTATAGGCGCATATGTATAGGGAAGGTATAGGGGAGGATATCAAAGCATATTACTTTTTATGACGCTAGCCAATCCTATTAAAGTTAAATGTTAGGCTTATAATGCATTGCAGCTAGTAGCATCACCTTGGTACAAACTAAAATTAAGAATTAGAATCATCTATTTCAGGTCCCCATAGTACTCAGGCAGTAAGCCATCTTGGGCCCAATGACAGCTAACACTAGAAAATACTCAGGGGTTAAAAAGAACTGTGGTTAAATCAGCACTAATTCAGCATTGTTTAAAGTCAGTTAACAAGGAGATAAATGGTCTAGCAGTGTCCTAGTCTATAGTCTAAAATAAAACCTTTTAACCCCTGTTACTTGCGCCTGCCAGATTTGGGGGACTATGCTCACCCCAATTCTCTCTCTCTATGGGTCGCAACTTTTTGTTCAGATCTCGACACCAGCAGACACTTCAGATGACAGCATCATTTCTGAAGAGGCAGGCACCATCAGACCCTTTTTCTTAAGATCTCAGAATCACACACCATGTACCTTTGATTAGTACAAGCAGACTCCGACACTACCTTGGTTTAGTGTGTCCAAAATCAGACTGGTACTTCTTTATTGTTACAGAGATATATAAAAGCACAGAAAGATCTCACTCCCCCCACATGCCCAACCCCTCCTTTTGTGGGCAATAGCTTGTTACACTCTCACCACCGGGGAGATGTCTATCCCATGACACATCCTCCAGTTGCCAGATCTAAACTTACAAGGTTATATAAAACTAAACTTCCTCCTTCCAGACTAAAGCCAGAGCCTTCACACGTAGCCGATCGCAGGGCCATATACATTCTTTAAAATCTTTCCCTTTGTATATCCCAGATATGACTGCATTAACTTTATTATCTACACATAGGCTACTATCCTACTTCTAATACAGATACAGTATTTAAATGTTAATCAATGACAGTACTATGTGCACTTATAGTAATCATATGATATAACTACATGTATGCATTACACCCATGATATAACTGTTCAGCAAGTTGTTATTACCTTCTAACCACACATACTGTATAATAACTGATGAACTCCAAACAATCCAGTGGGCCCTTTCTGTTCATAACAACCCCCCTTACTCACCCAGTGGTCTTTAGGAGTAGAAATAAGTACTGTACTTGTAGAGTGGCAATGAATCCAGAGCACTGCACATCCAATTGGCCTCAAAGTAGTGATGTATATTTTAAATGCAGAGCTCAGTATTACAATATATATGATTCAGGTAGAGAATAGTAGTAGTGCTCACATTGAAAAATTATACTAAGAAGAAGCAATGACCCTTAGTTATAAGAGAAATGCAACAGGAAACGGGGCCACTGAACTCTTTCACAGTACGATGATAACAATATAGAGATCAGATTGAAAGGCAAACAGTAATACATAAAAAAAAAATGCTTGACGCAAATAACATGTATCCATTCTGCGCACTGCGGGCATCCATTATCTCTGCCCTGAGATCAGGTCTAAAGTGCGAAACTTTTATAAAATGGTGATAACAGTATTAACAATAATAAGAGCAGACTGAAAGATATACAGCAGTGATATTCAGAAAGAAGCATAATGCATGTAGCAATGTCTCCAAGAGCCAGGAAAGACAGCCCAATCAGCTAATATCTGCATAGACTACCCAATGCCCTGCTTGCAGGATCCCATTCACTGAAAGTACCAGCAGGAATAGTGCAGCAAGAATCTTGTTTTGGATCTGGTACTCCCATGGTGGAAGGCATAGTAAAAGTCCACTGTTTGATCCAAGTCTAGGCTGAGGGCTTCTGGCATGCTGAGATTTAGAAAAGCTGCAGCATCTGAGATCTTCGAAGAACAAAGATGTGGCTGCAGAGAGGTATCCAGGGTCAGTGCTGTGTTGGTGGAGCAGCCATGTGATCACAGTTCAAGTTAGAAAGTGAGCCTGGGTCATGTGTAAAATCTGCTGTTGATCCATATTCATGTTTGCTATTAATATTGGATCAGATTCCCTGTTGGTATCAAGCTGCTCCATGTGTGACTCACAGTCTGGGGGTTGCTTGGGTTGGTAGTAGGATGTTGCTTCTGTTTATCAGAACCGACTGAAAAGGCTTCTCCAATGATATATCTGAATGCTGCATTGAAGCATGGATGACAGCTTTTATGATCAGTAGAGCTGCAGTTTATCCAGGAATCAAAACGCTGAAGAAGTCCTTTTCCTGCCGTGCTGGGAGAGATTTCTAGCTAGGCCTCAACTTTGACAGTGGCTTGTAGACCAAAACTGCCTTTGTTTAAAAAAATATTGGTATGGTTCTGTCCTAGGCAGTTTCAGGAATCCTTCCTTCCCAATAGCTGGATGGATAAAATAGAAGCTGATTTTTAGCAGATTCTGGGCGACCCTCTTGGAGCTCAGTTAAGGCAACCTGTCTTTTTCTTTTGAGCTTAGATGAGGCGTTCTTCTGACATGTTTTTTTGGAACATTTGTTTTCTCAGCTCTTTTAGAATTAGTTTTTTTTTAAGACTGGTACATGGTTACCCTGATATTTTATGGGTGTGTTTAGAGGTATATGCAAGTGAGCTGTGTTATTAATGCGTCTGATAGAGGAGAATTTATAGTGTATGAAAAAAAAAATTGCATGAAAAAATTCCAAAGTAAACCGTTATCCTGAAGTTTGCTGAATTTCTTGCTTTTGAAATGAGTTTTCTCTCAGTGTTGACACCCCCTGAAATTCCCAGGAATTTTTTTTTGAATGTTTCTTTTTTGCTTGGGGATTGTGCAGACATGCTCAGTTATCACCTGAAGTCTGCCCTACTATGGGAAGTCACATGATCTCAGACACTTTCCTTTCCTTTATGTCCCTTCATTCACTGATAGTTTTATCTACATCCCAGGTGATACCCCCCCCTCCCTCAGCCCCAGAGAATTGCCCCACATCCCCAGTGAATTGCCCCCCACCCCTTAGTGACATGCCCTCCAGCACCAGAGAATTGCCCCACAGCACCAGAGAATTGCCCGGTGACCTTCACTAACCCCAGAGAATTGGCCCGTGACCTCCACCAACCCCAGATAAATGTCTCATCACCTCCCCCAGCCCCAGAGAATTGCCCTGTGACCATCCCCAAGCCCCAGAGAATTGCCCAGTTTCCTCCCCAATCCCCAGTGAATTGCCCCCAGCCCCAGATAATTACCTAATCACCTCCCCCAGACCCAGAGAATTGCCCCACAGCCCCAGAGAATTGCCCCGTGACCTCCCCCAGCCTAAGTGAATTGCCCCCCAGCCCCAGAGAAGTGCCCTGTGACCTCCACCAACCCCAGAGAATTGCCCCCAGCCCGAAAGAATTGCCTACTCACCTCCCCCAGCCCCAGATAATTGCCCCACAGCCCCAGAGAATTGCCCTGTGCCTTGTGATCTCCCCAAGCCCCAGAGAATTGCCCTGTGACCTCCCCAAGCCCCAGTGAATTGCCCCCCAGCCCCAGATAATTGCCTAATCCCCTTCCCCAGCCCAAGAGAATTGCCCACAGCCCCAGAGAATTGCCCCGTGTCCTCCAACAACCCCAGAGAATTGCCTCATTACCTCCCCCAGCCCCAGAGAATTGCCCCGTGACCTCCCCCAGCCTCCCACTGGGAGGGTTGCTAGGGCCACAGAAAACTTAGGGGACTCACGGGGGCCATGGGGGGGGGGGCTGAGTGAGGGCAACTAGAGGATAACAGGAGCGCCAGGGGCGCCTTGGGGGCCACAGAGGACCACAGGGGGGCGGCAAGAGGTCTTCTCCCTCTCTGCTCCCTCTTTATCCTCATACCTCGCCCTCTGCTCCCTCTTCTCCCTCCTACCTTCCCCTCTGCTCCTTTTTCCTTATTCTCCCCCAAAGGCAGATTGATAGATCAGGATTTTTCTTTTCCTTTTAAATAATCCATTCTACCTCTGTTGAATTTCTCTCTGTTTCTTTTTACAGATGTAATTTTCTAGTTTTGTTTCTCTATCCTGTCTCTATCTATTTGTTGGTAGGAGACATCTTCCTATGGTGTGAGAGTCCTCCACGATCGCTTTCATTTTTTGTAGATGTGTTCCAGATTTGTTTTCCTTAAATGATTAGTATTATGCTCGTTTTTATACATTTAGATTTATGTTAATATTTATATATGCTTAACCTTGGGATTGTACCTGCACTCAGCTTTAATGCCGTTCAGGAGGCCCCCGGGATACAAACGGCCTGATTTACAAATGACCCCTGCTTAAGAACGGGCTTCCAAGGGTTTTTGTATGAGTTTTGCATGAGCACAATAGTTTCTGCTACTTATTATTACAGTACATGGGTATTATTACACTGTAATCTTTTTACTACCACATATGAACCAACAGAGTATTGTTGTTATTATTATTATTCATCAGAGATCCAAATTACATACCAATCTGACTTACGAACATACTCGTATTCACCCCCTCCAGTTTTATTTGAGCTCCTGCTCACTGCTCTGTGGGAAGTTTTGCCTGTATCCATCTCTTTATCATTAATAAAGTGAAGGAAGACTCCCCTTGGCCAAATAGTCTCATGGGCGACAGGACGCAACTAGCACTCACAAGGGGCAATAACTTTCACTGTTTGATCATGCCAGGGAGTTCAAATAAGTGTTATCTAGAGCTATATCCTCATGGATGCTATACTCCTTAATTATATCACAGAGAAAGCTGCATGTAAAAGTGTGACGCATTTGATTACGTTTTCTTAATCCCACTTTATCATTTATGAGTTATTACTTATTCTTATTTATTGCCTTATTGTTATATCAGCATTTACTCATTGGTCTAAAAGCCTCTAGAGTGGTTGTAGGGAAGGGGGCTCAGAGGTGCTCCTATGTGCTGATAATAATAGGTCTAAAAATTCACCTCTTTACTATTTTTTTAAATCTATATACCGTACATTTTTTCTACAAGAACTAAAGAATTAACATCTGTGCAAGTGGATAATTTTACATGCTGTTCATGTACCTGGTCTGGTTAGGTAGAAGTACGTGAGTGTTTTATTATTTTACTTATGTGTGAATTTTAAATAAAATCAGGCGGTTGTGTTCTCTTTTTCTACATACCCTTTATGTGTTTCATAGTTTGGAGCATGGAAGTGAGCAGTGCTCTGCAAGGAGGAGTTACTACTGTCAATCTCTATTGAATTACTAATGTGAACCTATATTGAAGATGTTTTGACATAGGACTCATATGATACCTATAGGATTTTACAAGGATGGACAGTGCTTCAGCTGACACGGGAAGTGTCTAGCAGAATCGCCTGATTTATTTACATTATATTGTTTTGCTCTTGTATGTGTAGTCTACTAGCTGAATAATTTTCTTAGAATATAGTATTTTTTTATGTAAGGTGGTAAAAGCAGATTACCTAGGGTTGATTGCAGTGTACTGCTGTAATACAGCTCTATAGGGTGGTCTGGGCATGAGATTGTAGTGATATTATAGGGCTGTTGTAGCGAGATGTCAAGTTGTGTATCCTTTGCCATTTCTCTAGATCTGTGGTGGAACTGGTAACATGTTAAAGCATGATTGTCATAAAGAGAAAGGGGATGGTTAGAGAGGTCAGAGGCATCACAGAGGTGTAGGAGATTGAGAATTATCTGAGGTATAGGAGGCATCACTGAATGTCTTGCAGGTTAGTAAAATTATTTTTTATTTGACTCTGGAAGAAAATAGTAGCCAATGTAGCAATCTTATAAGTATTTGAGGAACTGAGAATAAGAAGTATGGATGAAGAGTTAATGGTATATTTGAGTGGGTTTATAGACCCATTCTTTCTGCACACATCTAAATAATCATGGAATCCTGTGGAATTTGTGGAGAAGGAAATAACTATCTTGCCACATTTTATAGAATAAGGCATATTTCTGTTGGTACCCATGGGTAACACTGTAATGTTAGGCTGTGATGTTTGCTATCCAAGTGCAAGAACCCCAGAGTAATTGAAGGTGCTCAGCTGTAGTTTCCATTAAAGAGAGGTTTACACGTAAAATAATAATGTGTATTAATAGTAAGCTGATTTTGCCTGTGTCTGAAATCTACATCCCCCTCTCCTTCCCCTCACTCTGTACTGATCCACCATGTAACATGAGTTTGCCAAGCAGCAAGTTTTATTTCACGATTCACACAAACCAGAACTTTGGCAGAAACATATTGTCAGAGAATAGCCCTCTGTGTTTGTAAGTCAGTAGCATGCTGCATGATGCTTCTTTTGAGTTTTAAACAAGACAAAACCTTATTCTCACCAGCCTTTTCTATCTGGTTAATTATCTGAGAATACATCTATATCTCACCTAAATACATAATACCTTGAAGAACATACATATATAATTACTCCTGAATATACATTTTCGGTAGGAGATGATGGTTTTAAATACAGTTTCTAAAAATCTTTTGAGATAACCCTAATATAAACTGTTTGTGCTTAACACCATTGATTGGACTTGATCCACATTAGGCACCTGATAACTGACAAGAATAAATTGTTCCTTTAGCTTTAAAAGCACAATGTTGGTGAATATCAGCAACCATTTAACAATATACGTGGATTTCCTTTAAGTGGTGAACAGATATCCATGACAACTAATGGAAAATGAGAAAGTATGTTATTTCCAGGATGGTATAGTTAAAAAAATATCTGCACTAATCTTTATACAGACGCTGTAAGCCACTAAATGTAAGAATTAAATGAATAGAATACAAATATACAGGGTAAGTTTTAATTAGCTGTGGTGTGTTTTATGTGGAATAAGAGGCCCATTTTGTTCACAATCATTTTCTATGTTTCTTTATTTTGGACAATGACTGTAATATTGTAATGGAAACTTGACCCAGTAAGACCCAATGTCCCTGACCCCCCAAAAAAGACACAACACAACTGTTGGAGGTACAACTGGCCGCAGCAAGTTTTATTATCATGATATGCAAACGGCATATGTAAATTCACTACAACGGGGGAGGAGCCCTGGGCTTGGCAGTAACCCCATCCCTTGAGCCCACACTCAAGAGGTAAACCTCTGTGCCGTCGTCACACCTTCCCAGGGGTAAGGACGGCCCCTTCTCACCATTGGCCCGGGCAACTCCCCCACCCGCCACAGCGACTCCGGATGAATCCTCTACGGAGGCGCTCCACCCCATCGCTAAGGCCCGCTGTACCCCTTCTTTAAACTTTAACATCCAAATCCAAGCCTATGTCAATCAAATGTACTCCATCTTCCAAGAAAAACGCATCCGCATTAGAGTCCTCCAGTTCATGATGGTGCAGAGATATCTATCCCATCATTCTAATGAAGCTCAACATAAGCTCCCTCACCAGCCTTTTGATAGGGATGTATCCCAAATCATTTCCTCCCACATGGAATATCACAATCTCCGGCCGACCAAAGCACTGGCTGTACGAGTCCATCAACCCACTAGCTTGCCTCCACCTCATTCCTCTTGTACCAGACCAGCGCACTGCTCCACGCCCATTAGGTATACTCAACTGCAGACCATCCTTCGAGTTCATGGCAAAACGCTCCGCCCAGTATATGTAGGAGTGCCCGATCACCCAGAGTTGATTTCGAGGGTCTGCAATGGCATGGCAAACTTAGTAAACAAATAAAGCCAGTCGAATGTATAACTTGAAACGGCTCGATTGCCACCTTCCAATCCTCTTAAGCACCTCATCCGGAAGTCCCAAACCAGCTGCTTCCGTTGCTGCCCCTATGCGGAATGAGTGAGTTCCAAATGCAGCCTCACATAGTCCCAGTTTGCTCAAACAACTTTTGAAAACCTTAGAGAATTGGAAGCGCGACAAGGCGAGCCCGTCCAAGTGTATTAATAACGGCCCGGGCAAACCCGGCCGCCGCTGCAACAGTCGGTCCACACAGGCCACTGGGCAACAGTCCGTTCCTACCCGTCTCAGCATAATCTCCTTGCCATGACCCGCCTGGTCTGTCTTGGACCTCCTTAACCATAACACTACCCTGTCACCTTCCACCCACACGTCCTCCACTTGCTAGCCTAAACTGAATGCCCCAAAGAAGTCTAGCGAAAAAGCTGTATGGAACAGCAGCGCCTCGTAGGCCATGTGGCAAACCTCCTCCAGTGCCACAGAGATACGCAACAACAGCAAAAATGTGACAGGGCGCCGCTTGTCCTTACCCAACTGACCCTTAACCAGTCCTTTCAGGACTCTCCTTACCAGAAACTCCTTAGTCAAGTCCTTCTGCACAGATACCTTGAACATAAAAGCTAACGCAGTTACTTGACTGGACATACCGGCATCCCTACATTGCAGTATGAACCACAGCAGTATGCTTAACCTCTGATCATCAGACTCCTCACCGCCTGCTGCCGCCACCAAGTCTGCCCACTTAAACCACACCTTCCTGTATGCCGACCATGTTGATGGCACCAATGAATTCCTGATCAGTGACACTACACTGCTCCCCCGTCACTGCTGCTTGGGGTGACAACTGTCTGAAGCGCCCCCACTGAAAACGAGAGAGTGCGTCAGCTATACTGTTATCTATGCCCGGAACATGCCTAGCTCTAAAACATATGTTCCAACGTAAGAATGCAAGAACTAAGTGTCAAAGCAACCTGATGACCGGTATTGATGATGACGTGATGTTGTTCACCGCGTGGACCACTGCCATGTTGTCAGAGAAAAAGATGACGAGCTTAAGGTCTTCTCCCCACATACATACTGAGACAATGATAGGAAATAGCTCCAGGAAGGCTTCATTTTTGGTTAGGCCCACCTCAATCCATTTTTCGGGCCATGCTGCTGCACACCATTTGTCCTGGAAATATGCACCGAATCTGTGAGCCCCCGACGCTTCAGTAAACAAGGCCAGCTGGATGTTAGACTGCCTACGTGTGTGAATCAATGCCCTACCATTGAAGGATTCCAAGAACGCCACCCAAACCGCCGCGTCCTCTCTTATAGATGCCGTTATCCTTGCAAAGTGGTGTGCCTGCTTGATACCAACCGTAGCTAACGACAAAAGATCCTTCCCATGGGAATGATTCTACATGCGAACACGAGCTTCACAAGAATGGACTGGAGCCGCGGCAGAGAAACCCTCCTCGCACCTGCAAGCGCCGCCAACTCGCCTCTTAAATTGTTGACTTTTTCCAATGGCAAACTGCACTCCATCATCAGGGAATTTATTATGATGCCCAAGAAGCTAAGGCAGGTGGTTGGACCCTCGGTCTTCTGGTCTGCCAACGGAACCCCAAAAGAATGCGCCACTCTGGAGAACGTGGCCAGCAAATGCGCACACACATCTTGTCCCCTTGGACCCACGAACAGGAAGTTGTCCAAATAATGCACTATGCAATCATATCCTGACTCCTGGATCGATACCCACTGCAGGAAACTGCTGAAAGTCTCGAAGTACGCGCACGACACAGAACAGCCCATGGGACAGCATAGGTCCACGAAGTAGCTGCTCCCTAAACAACAGCCTAACAGCCAGTGACTTGACGGGTGGTAGCAAACGAAACGCTGACTCTATGTTCACCTTCGCCAACAGAGCCCCCACGCCAGCCCTTCAAACTATCTTGGTTGTCGAGTCAAACGACGCATGTGAAACTGACGACAGATTCTTGTCGAAACCATCGTTGACTGATTGACTGTTCGGGTATGACAGGTGATGTATCAGTTTAAACTTTCCAAGTTCTTTCTTCGGCACCACACCCAAAGGGGATATCCATAAACAAGGCATAGGGGGTTCCGCAAACGGGCCTACCATCCTACCCAACTTGACTTCTTTTCTAATTTTTTCTTCAGCTACACCAGGAAACTCGACCACTGTTTTTAGGTTCGCGGGCTGTACGGTAAAACATTGATCTACCTTAGACGGAATTATAAAACCCTCAAGAAAACCATTGATCAGCAGCCTTGCTGCTTGCCCCTTTCCAGAGACCTTACCGTAGTGTTTTAGCCATGGCAGCATTGCGTCCAGTGATACCGGAGGGCTCACCCTGTCTGCCGGTTTCCCTTGTTTTTCCACATCTAAGCACTGAGTGCTCACCTCCACAGCCTGAGCAAACGTGCCTATATCGACAGTTAGTCGCCCACTTGCAAACTCCCTCATGGAAGGAGTAGCATGCCCACTTGATTGCTCCACCCGGCGTGGCGGGATGTCTGGGCTCGCTTGCCCCACCTCGAAAGGGCGCCACCGCCCGCATAGGGGTCATTTCATTCAGCCAGTGCGCGACAGCCTTGTCACTCCACAACATTCCCGGTCTAGTGGCCATACACTGACGAAAACTCTCGTCATACCTCCACCATGCCATACCGCCATAGGTGCAGTGCCCGACACCGGTCCTCTATCCTGGGTATCCACGAATCTTGATGAGGGTAGCAATGAGAATATTTCGATAAATTTCCTCTTCTAAATCCGCTCCTTTACTTCTAGTGGTAGATGAGCACCTAAGCTATCCAAGCTGCATAACACCGTCGACCTGACTGAGCTGTTGGATCTCTTGACTGCGCGGGATGCTGTTACCGGGTCTGCCGGGGAAGACGATGAGACTAACCCAGAATAACTTGTCTCCTGTGCTATAGTACTTTGTCCTCCCCAGGCCTGTCTTGCCAAACCCGACACCCATTCTCCTAAATCTTCATTGTTCATGTTAACATCATATGACCTCAAGAATCCCTTTAACCCAGACAAAAATGTCTGTTACTGTACGTCTCTGCCACTACCAGTGTAGCCCAAAGTGAGTGTCTCACCTGTATCATGCCTGGCAGGCTCCTGACATGGCCTCTGATTGGCTGGACTGTTCCTGTCTCAGGATCTCTGTCGCCTGCTCTTCACACTAGTTGCACATGATTCCCTCTCCGAACTGGAGTCCGGCCTGACGCTGCATTAAGACCTGCGGCTATGGGAGCAAGATCTGCCCATAGATGATCTGTCAAGGCAAAAAGAACCATGTGAGGGCTGTCCTTGCCTGCCATACCTGTCGTCCAGTCCACTCCCAGTCAAAGGACTGTCGGCTCTAACCTCCCTAACGGCTCTACCGTCCTCTTTTGTAGCCCCTGTCTTTCCTCTGGTGTTACTAATTAGGTCATCTACGACCTTGCTGTTGGCTTCCTTGTTCTCACGGGATGCAGGGATCGCCTTGTTTCATCTCTCTTTATGCTCTCCGCAACCATCTCTTTCTCCACCTCATTTCTCTTTCTTCTCAGCTGCGATGATTGGGATGCTGGCAAGCCCTGCAAATTCAAGGTTGGCACGTTATCACCACTCCCGCTTCCCGCTAGCCCAACTTCAGGTTGAGGTGTTGGAGCCCTGGTGGCACTCCTTTTAATGTTACCCCTCTGGTTCCTCTGAACCCTAGACTCCCTCTGCGGTGGCCGCATGGATAAAGAACCCCCGCTAGAGCGCCGTGGGGATTCATTCTAAGGGGTTGCTGGCTGGCCTAGAGCACTGCGGGCAGCAAGGCGGCGGCTGGATCTCCTTACCTCCTCCCTCAGCTGGTTCTGAGGCCTAGAAAGCCCCTGAGGAATGCCGCTCCAAAATGCCCTTGGGGGGAAACAGCCACTACCAACTGTTCCCCCGCAGATAAAGGGGGTTCATCTCCCGTAATAGAGTCAACCGCAAGTGCTGCAGCAGCCTGTCCACAGCCCAGATGGTCTTCCAACCATCTCACCTCATGGCTGACGGCTCTTGACCGCACCTCCGCCAGAATGCGCTCTAGTCCCACTAGCTCCCCAACATCCATAACCACAGACATAAAGAAAGGGGAATGAGGGATGCAAATGGAAACAACCCACACAAACACACACACCTCTACACTATGCTCACTGAAAAACCCAACACAGGGATATGACTCCCAGCTGGCAGGCACAGCTGCAGTAAATCTAAAGAAAAACTATCTGAAAAGCCCACATAATAAGTAAGAGAAGATGCTTAGACAAAATATAAACACCCCACGCCCCAGACACAGAAAGATAAACAGATGCACAGAGAGAGAACTAAAACATAGAACACACACTGACTACTCTATACTACATGTGCATTTATATATGATGCACAGATACCACCACCACTATATTAACTCCCAGCACTGAGCTCCACAATGCTGCCTGCTTCCCTGCCTGCTGCGGAGTGAGGCAAAATGGCGCCCGCGCTGCCCTACGGGGGCGGTGCAACTGCAACCTCTCGCACGAGGCCCGCCCCCGCCTCCTCCGCCGGCCCTTGGTCCCACCAAGTCAAGGGACCCCCCTGGGGGTCCTTCAAATATCTTGTATGTGATTTCAAGGAGGTATTATTTTCTCTAACACATACACAATTGCCGCCATTTTACTAATTTTCACTAATTTAAAACTAATAACATTACTATTATAAAATGCCCCTTTACACAGCTACACAAACGGTTTCCCCTCGCGCATGCAGCCTATTTACACTACACACTTGACACATTGCTGACACTTACTCGTCAGCTCAGCAACAGCACAAATGTACATTGTATGCTGCACCAACATCAAAAGGGATTTTAAGCTCTTCAGGATTTTGCTTGCTGGATATATTAATTACAAATAGGTAAAGTACATTAATTTATTAATTATTTAATAAAATATTATAATATATATATATATATATATATATATATATATATATATATATATACCCTGTTTCCCCGATGGTAAGACACTGTCTTATTTTTTTTGGAAGGCCAAAATATGCTCTAGGGCTTATTTTCAGGGGGATGCCTTATTTACCCATAAAGAAGACTACAGTACACAGTTATTGTTGAAAAAAAACAGAATTTTATTACCTGTATATGGTGAAACCATTGTTTATATACCGTATGCATTTGAAACAGGCTTTATATCCAGTAAGTGGTATTGCTCACAGCAAAAGAAACCTGTCTGCGTGTCTCACTTTTGGATTTTCTGGTCGTGAACAAACTCCTGCAGTCTCTGTTAAGGAGGGATGAGGGAATCTGCCTGTGTTTCCTTGCGCGGAGTCACGTGCGCGCGCTGCAGTCCTGTCACTTCCTCCTCTTCACTTCATGACGAGGCGCGGCACGCAGCCATGGAGGCAAATACGGTAGACGGAGGGACCACACGGGGTCACCCACCGTACCATCCGATTCGGGTAAGCGCAGGTATCGGTGGGTGGCTTATTTGCGGGGGGTGCCTTATTTTACATTTTTTTCTAAAAAGGGGGGGCTGTCTTATTTGATGGCCCTGCCTTATCATCAGGGAAACAGGGTATATATATATATATATAAAATACAAATAGCAGAGGAGATCTTCTTCAAAAGCCTGGATTAGTACATCATCAGGGTATATTTTACTGTGTTTGTACACTTCCCTTCTTCTGGAATTAGACCCAGATTCGTCTCAAGACACATCCCCAGTTGCTGTACACCCAAATATCAAGATGTCAATAATTTTTTGCTGCTAGCTCAAAATACTGAGCTATATTGCATTCTGATGCCCATATTAACTATATATCTGTTTTCTTTTATTATTAATATAGTTAATTTATAACGGCCAACATCTTACATAGCACTGTACATAAGTTAAGTTCAGATAAATACAGATTAACATCTAGCAAAGCAAGGAGAGCCCTGTCTTTGAGCTAGGAATCCAATGTCCATGGTGCTTTCCCAAAGTACTTAGGATAGAAACTCGCAGACTTACAATCTAAGGTATAGTGAGTGGTAAAAGAGGGAGAGAGAGGTGATAAGTGTGTTAGTGTGGAAGGAGATACGCTTCTTTAAAGAGATACGTTTTAAGTGAGGTTTTAAATGTTTTGAGGCAAGAGGATAATCTGGTGGAGCGAGGCAAGGAGTTCCAGAGACTAGGGGCAGCACAAGAAAAGTCCTGCAGTGGCGGGAGTGAGAGGAGGTGACGAGTTGTAGAAAGCAGACGGTCATTAGTAGAAAGAAGAGGGCGGGTGGGGGAGTATTTGGAGATGAGAGCAGAGATGTACGGGGGAGAGCCATTGCTTTATACATTAAATACAGCTGATGTCCCAAATATTGTATAATATAAAACTACACGCAATAACTGTAGCCTATTCAGTCTAGTTACTCCCTGGGGTCTGCATACACTTATTGGCAGCCATGAGTTATTTAGCAATTATTGCCAAAATTCATACATAGGAAAGAGATAACAGAATATGCTTGTTGGGTTATTCATATAGACTGATTGAATAAAAGACACATTTCAATGTAAGATTATTGTAAGAAATTGCATTTTCTTTACAGTCAATTGATAAACAACTTGTTATTGCCTTTCATTTTAATTACACCATATTTAGTGCCTCTGTCCACCTTCAATAAACAGGCAAGATGTATTATTAAGGTTCCAGTGGTGTACCTGCAGATGGAAAATGTGAGCTTACTGCTTGCAACAAAGACTCATTGTATCTGTCCTTCAGTAGATGGGCTTGTGAAATATGTTTATATTTGGATATTGTCGGGTTACGTACAAATTCCACCTAGAATTGTTTTTCTTTGCTTTTTAAATGCATATGTTTTTATTCTCTGAAGTAAGAAAATAATCATGTCAAGGAAGGCCATGAGTAAGTGTTCTTGTTATACACAATTGCCCACTGTATCTTATGCTTTTGGATATTTTTAATATGGATTTAATTTAAATAAAGCCTGAAGATTGGCTGGAGTGATGATTGCTACACACAAAGACTTCAGTGTCAAACATTATTTCTGCAATATAGTGCTCTTTTTAACTATTCCATTTTCTTAAATGTCAACCTTATAAACAAACGTAGCAATAACTCCATTCTTATCTCTTTCTCAGATTATTTCTACTGCTTTAAAATGAAATCCTTTGGCTTCTTAATCCCTTCAGTCACTGTGTATTTACTCTCCTGAGGATGTCCTCCCTATCATTGGTTAGATCATCCCATGTCAGACAGGGACAATAAGGAATGACAATAAGTGCATGGAGATGCCAAGCATGGGATGCATTACTGCCTCTAGCTAGAGAAATCTCTGCTGCTGTCAACATCTCCCATTATGCTTAAAATCACATTGTGTGCCTCTGTGACAAGCACTGGCGTGATTATATACGTGTGGCACCATGCTGCAGATACCACATAGCTCGGGAGTGGATCCTCCTGGGTGTCTGACTTGTACCTTTCATTTCTTATGAAATCAATTGAATAAACAGAAGTCATATTTATTAAATGTTGAATACTCAGAAGTATCAGTGTCACTAATACTAAGCTGGACACAAGTCCAAACACGGCTGGGTTTTGCTGGGCTTATTTTAGGACACTGATTATTATTTTAGCCAACTTTGTTGTGTGGATGCTTTGCAATTAATATTGTGCGAAATTCTTTAACTCATTAAAGCAAAGGTCCCATTTATTGCAGAAATTAAAAGTACACATATAAATAAAATATAATTGCAGTTGTCTACTTTTAAAATATTACATATTTGAGCTTGAAAGTCAGGCATCTTAAAGGGACCTGGAACATAAATCTTGTTTCATGTATTTAGAAGTGTATGCCTTAAACATTAACATAATTTGCATAAAAAAATATGAAGTAAAACCTGATTAAAAAAATAAATTTACATAAAATGCACAGAGGACAATATTTAATTGGCAGACAAATATGATGCTTACATCTGTTCACACTGCTGCTTATTGGCTGAAAGGGGGAAGCCCCCTAGATCAGTTTTACATCCCTTTTTTTACATCCCCATTTGATTTTTTTTCTGTTTTGAAAAAATAAAAGACACAGTGGCACCTTATTAAATAATCCATTTTAGATGCATAAAGAAAAATATGCTTTCAATTCCCCTTTAGGTTTGCAAAGATCCTTCCTCTCTGTAACTCTTTTTCTAAAGTGATTAACTCTCACAGTGAGGATGATAAGGAGGAAGAGCATGTCTAGTTAGCTGAATCAGAATGGTCATAGAGACTGTTACATATTAAAACTGTTGTCATTATACATATTTATGACAACTGGACTTGCACTTCCTCCTTGTAACCCCACTATGGGCCTCATTCTATTAATGGGCGCAATGCTGCGATTCCTTACGGCCATCTTACGGCCCTGTGTAGCGTTACTGCTACCCTGCTATTCAAATGAACGGCGCCGCAAGGATATCCCCCTTATGGCCGGCCGCAAATCATGCAATCAGCTGCAAGCGTTTCCCCCGCGCCAGTAAATCTTGTTTGAAGGCCGCAAAGTCGGAAAACTGTAAATGCAAATATAAATTCAAGATAACACTGTAAAGCTCTCTAAGTGCTAGGCATCATAATGTGGGACATGAGAATAAATAGCAACACCCTCTCAAGCTTGCACATCGCCAAAATCCGATATTTCATTTACGGTTTATTTTCTGTCCCAAGTCCTGCGGACTCGTCCTTGTTTAAACCCGTACGGGTTCGGAGATGGAGGGCCGCAAACTCAAAGCATCGTAGAAGCCAATATATATTCAATCCAGCACTGCAAAGCACTGTAAATTATGGGGAACATAATGGGGGGGCATGAGGATTAATAGCAAAACATTCTCAAGCTTGCACATAGCCAAATTATAATCTTTGATTTTAGGTTTAAAATCCGTCCAAGTCCCACGGGCATCAATGTCCAAGCCCGTAGCTCGTTATTCAAGCCCATGCGGGCTTGGAGGGTGAATGTCCTCCAAGCCCGTAGCTCGTTATTCAAGCCCGTGGGGCTTGCATGATAGATAGAACACGACATTGAACATGAAATTAAATTTCTTTATTTGCAGATTTGTGAGTAGGGGAATGTTGAGCTATTAATTCTAAAACCAAAAATCACTTTCCCTTTTAATAAAAGTACAGGATGGCTTTTCTATGCTACGATTTGTAAGTGAGCCCTTTGCGACCTGTGGGTCTGTTTTACCCATTTACAGACATGACAGAGGCTAATCCCGCAGCTGTTGCCGGTCTGATGTGCTCCAAGCCAGTGGGACTCTGGACATGGAAATTGGACATATATTACAATAAAAATGATTTTCAGATTTGAGTGTAGGGGAATGTTGTGCTATGAATTCTAACACCTCCAATCACTTTCACGTCTCATCAAAGTACAGGATGGCTTTTTTATGTGCTTAATTGGTGCTACAATTTGTAAGTAAGAGCCTTGCGGGACCTTTTTGGTGTAAGTAAGCTGCGGCTCGGTTTTAGCTAATTACGGCCTTGACGGAAGGGTTCAGGTAGCATTTGAATAGCGACCTTGGCTTTCTTGCGGCCGCAACTCTTGCAACCGCATAAGATTAAAGGCTTTCCCTGCTGCGCGGGCGGGCGCAAGGGATAACAGGGCACTGCCGGCAAGCCGACTGGAGCTCTCGGCTGCAAGGGAATAGAATACGGAAGTAGCTTGCGGCCGGTCCTTGCGGCCCCGCATCTCCTACGGCCGTTAATAGAATGAGGCCCCATGAGAGTTAGACGATCACCTATGTTAAATGGATTTACAGAGAGATGGGTGATCTTTTTGTGCAATTGATACCTTTCCATGTGTACTTTTCATTTCTTCAATAACTGGCACCTTTGCTGAGTCGCTTCAAGTGGTAGATTTCTCTCTTGCTGAATTGTTCTCTCTGTGTTGCTCTCTATAATTCAGCATACCTAATTTCCATATGGATTTTTTTTTATTATTATCAATAATAATATATTCTAAATGTGGCAGCTTATTTCCGTAATGCTAAGGTTTAAGATACAACAAACCATATCTCTATTCCACAGCTGCCCTGTAATAAGCCCTCTCTCAGCTTTACTATAATCCTATATAGAGCCAATATCACAAGGTTTGGAGCATGATATGAGGAAGAGGCATCTCTTTAAGTGGCTTTACATTATACAGGGTTAGACACACCATTTCATACATTATGTTGGCAAACAGCATATATCAATACTTTATTAAGAAAAATGGTTGTTGTATTGCTTCATACTGCCCGTATGACCTTCCTATAACCTTGGAACCAAGCTAATGGTATTCTATGTTAGGCTAATACAAAATGCAGAGTTTTCCTATGCTTTGCATGTGTTACAGATTGTCTTTGAAGGATGATGACCAACACATTGATTGTTTTAGCAGCGTTTTCTTTTTCCATAATTCTCTTCAAAACATACACAAAGCACATTAAGTGGGACAGGGTTCAATGAAAGTAGTCTTATACATGTCACAATAAGTGAATTTCAATAACCACAGAAAGAATGGCTACCGCCACACAGGGGACACTGCCGTGTAACATTAAAAGCAGGTTTGTAACGCACAATGACATTCTGTCCCTGTATAATGATAAGATAGGCCGATCTTACAGCTAAGCCTAGATCAGGGCTGTCCTACTTATTTACTGTAGGGGGCCAAATGTTTATTGACCAGTAAGCTGGTCGACCATATTTATATTGACCAGTGAACTGGATAGCTGTTTTTAATATAATAGTTTAAACAATGTACATGTAAATATGTAAATTAATATATTTATATATTTTGTACACTTTGGGCAAATTGTAGATCAATAATAATTATAGTCCCTTCTGGATTGCAACCCTGTCGTGGTGAAGCTGTGAGCTACACATTGTAGGGTCACCCAAGTTGGGTAGCTCAATGTAGAGAGGTCAGACAAATTGCAGTCCATTGGAGAAGAAACTGGCAACCCACTCCAGTATCTTTGCCAAGGAAACCTTATGGATGAGCATAACCAGAGACATAACGATTAGATGTGCCTGGTGTGCTACTGTTCATATGATCACGGAGAGTCGGACATGACTGAACAACATAACAACAACAATAATTATAGAAGTTTACTCACCAGTCCCACATAGTTGTATCCTTCTTGTTGGCATTTCCATGCTGCCAGTTAGAATACTGAGCAGAAAGAAGCTACACTCACATTAAATGGATCATGTACAGGACTTATGCCGTTCAAATCAGATGATACTTGCTTATAGTGTGTAATGTGTGCAAGCTTAATTTATTTTAAACCAAATAACTGAATACAATTTGATTCACTGTACATGTTCTATGCTTTTAAATTTGTCATATTACAATAAATGTTTTTTTTATTGTTGAATTGGAATCGTATTTTTCTCTTTTTAAACTACTTTTTTAATATTTTTGAAAGGAGCAACTGCTCTGATTTTTGTTCAGCATTGGATGGTATGAAACAACACATACTCCCCCTACACACCCCAGCCTTCTCATTTCATTGTGGCTTTCTTCACTTGTTAAGCATGTTTGATTATGTTAGGATAAGACAGAAGATGCACTCTTGGTGGGATCCATGAAATTGGATGATAATAAGGTCCAAAAAATAGACACAATCAATTTAGAAGGTTTTGGCATACATGCATAAAAAGCTCATATAATAATGAAAAAACTAACTCGGAAGAACTGCAGTCATCCATCAAATAAATACGCCATTATTTTAAACATGTTTTTGATACAAATAAAACCCAAGACATCTGAAACAAGACAGGTGAATCTACTATAGATATAGCTGTGTAATCTTTTATTTCTATGCAGCGTCAGAGTAATAAACTGCTTGCATAGCCAAAGTCTAGACAGGCCGTTCTCAACATCAATCATTTCCACTCGCTGTTCACTATTCATGGAATCAGCTGTCCTTTATCCAGCAAACACAAATCAATTGAAGTTCACCTTTATAGAGTGACATTCATTTAAATATATTAATTTATGTTAGTTAATAATATTTGTTTTGTTTCACTGTTTCTCTTGTGTTTACATTTAATTTTCCCTTGTACGATTAATGACCACAATACCAATTTTTCAATTAAAATATATTGTATGGAAAATAAATGAAAACGGTCATTAAGACTAAAAAATATGTATATAATTCCATCTACTACATTTTAACCCCTCTTGTAATACCATGGAGATGATTTGTGCCCCCAACAAATGTGTGTGATCTAGTGATATGGAGGAAGCTAACATTTTTGCCTAGTATTCCACTTTATTTCAATTCATATTTTTTTCAGTAATCATTTGGCACTACCAAACAGGAGAGTCCTATTTCTAAAAATATAGTAAAACCATGAGCTTAATTCAATTGCAAGCCCTCAGTTGCCTTCATACCGGCCGTAAGTCTACAGGATTAACATTTGCTACAGTTACAGAGCTATTCAATAGAACAAGGCCGCAATTTAAGGACCGAAGCCTCAAACTCGTAAACGTTATGTATGTACTGCTGCCAGGTATCCGACCTCATTAAGCAAGCCAAACTCAAGCAAGAACGTAATTTACAATCCTGTCATAGGCCAATTAACCAATAGGAACCGGATAACAATAATTAACGCAGCAGAAAACAACTTTAAAAGGCCAGCGGAAACCGTAAGACCTTGACTGTACTGTAGCTGAGCAAGTGAACACACAGGTCTAGGTGTTGGTGGGTTTCTGAGTTTTGGAGAGAGAGAGAGAGAGAGAGAAAGAGAGAGAGAGAGAGAGAGAGAAAGAGCTGTTTTGTTAGTTTTTGCTATTTTGACCACTAAGATAACTTAACCCTTAATTTACAACACACATAATTACTGATATCACATAATTCACACACATAGATTAATACATACACATAGCTATACATATCGATAGGCCACAGCACATCTACACCCCCCATACCCGCGCCTAAACCCCCCGTACCATAATACACACATTATTGTTTTACCACATACACTTTTATATTATAGTATATAATATATTGATGTATCCTTATATTTACTTCATTGGTACAAGAACATATGTCCCAGCATAAGGTAGTGTGCGCTGGGAAACCTGGAAGGAAGTCAGAACGTTCTCCTCAACCAGCATAAGTTCCTGGGTAAATAATACACCTGCACGTGAAGTCTTGATGAAAATTATGAACCATGTTTTATTTTAGAACAGCATATTTAACCACATCACACAAGAATAGGGAAGTGGCTACCGTTAGCAAGCCCCAAATGACCTCTGGCCAATCATGAAGGGGAACTGTGTGTGAACCAATAGTCCCCTCCCAGGTCCGCCTACTAGGCGAGGCCAACTAATTCATTTGGGCTCTGAATCTCCAGGGCAAAGCATGCCTTTACTCTCCTGTGCCCATGCTATGAAAGCTGAGAAACCTCAGGCCATCCCATTGTTTCTGGGTGCCTGCCTGTCTGCTCTCCAGCTGTGAGCTCCCCATTGTTAGTTCTCTGCTGGACACTTAGCTAATGGGATTAACAGGCCTTTGGGAACAAAGGAGGCTTGGCTGTATTCAACAATATAATAACATACTAATATAATAACATACATTCATATTTACAAATATAACACCCAATGTTCCACCCACATACAACCAATATATCCCATTAGAGCCCTCACAGGATACCCATTACAATGAGCCTAAACATGGAAGGGATGGGAATATGCTAAGGGATAAACTTATAATACTTTATCCCCTAGACCACAACATAACAATATATCCATAACAAGTGGGCCCCAAACCTTTTCTTCCACAGCAGGAGCCATGCACTTTGTCCAAACCCAATATGGCCACTGGCTGATTCATGACAAACCTTCCCCAAGTGGGCAGGGAGCATCCAAGATTTTCCCAGCTACGCTGATAGTCATGAATCTGCTGGTTTGGCCAGGCCCGCTGCATGCTAGGCAAGTTCATGTCGGTGCGCACACAGTCTCAAGGTGCAAAGTAAAGACCACCCCCAGCCCTTGGCCTTGCTCCCACTGTATAGAGCAAATTGCTCTTCCCATGCAACCCCCACCCAAATAGTCCAGAATCCCATCTCTCTCTTTTTGGAAGCAGCATGTAAGTCACTGGGGACACAGTGGGTTGCACCCATACACTCTTCTGAGGAAAAACAGTATTTTTGGGAGCCCCATAAAACAACCCCTGTCCCATAGCAACCCCTTTCCCTCCAGCCAGTCCCCCAGCTGGGGTCTCTAAAACAGTCTCTGGGCCTATGGGATTGCAAGGGGGCAGTCCAGTACCTCTCTCAGCAAAATCATTATTGTTGGAAGCCCAATAACACAATAACTGCAGCAAAGTACATACCGGTCTGCGCTTGACTCCAGCGTCCCTGATGGAGTCCGGACTTGGATGCTCCGTTTGCTCTGGCTCCTGGAAATCTGTATCTTTGGCCAGACCCTCCTGGTTTTCTTCCCCTGGGTCTGTCTGTGTTGCAGCCTGGAGAACTACGCTGTTCCCACCCAGGCTGTGCTTTGGGGCCCTCAGCTGACCCTCTGCTTCTGTTATCTTTTGCTTGGCAACTTGGGCCTCATCCTTTGTGGATTCCTGGGCCCTCTGAGCTTTGTCTGCTCCAGAGTTTGTATTGGGCTCCTGGACACTGGTCATCTCAGGCACGTCCTCACTACATACACAATCCTTTGGGGTGCCGCAATGCACCCATGGCTGTTTCTCCCAGGCAGGCACAGCTATCCCTAGCCCTGGTGCCACTGCCTCCTCCTGTGTGAGGTCCGGTCCCCTGTAGCTAGGAACCAGTTCCTTTCCCTCCCCACAGTCTCTTAAATAGCAATCCTGAGCCCCTGCCTCCATGAGCAGTTCTGGCCCATACACATTGCCTAGAACTTCTGAGGGCAGACTTAGTTCATCTGGCCCTACCTGTTGAGCAGTTACTGGGGTTTCTGCCAGGATTTGTGCTGGAACGTAGTCCTCAGGTGAGACCTTTTCCACATCCGGTACCTCAGGCGTGACCCGTTTGGAGAAACTGTGCTCGGCTAGCATTTCCTCTGGGATTAAGTCTCTTGGGGTATCAGGGGACAAACATGGGTTATCTGACCCCACCCAGGGAACATTCCCCTGGGTCTCTGGCTCTTGGAGCTGGTGATTTGGTCCCAAGCTGACTTTACCATCCCTTCTAGGCTCTGACACAGTCTCTGCATTTTTTAGGGGAAAACAGTCTCCATTCCCAGGAGATGGTACAGGGGCAGGGCTTACCCCCTCCTCCTGATCCTCTGACACATCCCACTCAGAGAGCTCCTCTAGGCAACTCTGACCTAGTTTTGCTTTCTGGGCCTCAGACAGCCCAGGGCACGGCCTTGTATATTTGGTCGCCTCCATTTTGCTTACCCACATGCGCTCTTTCCATATTCTCTGGAACATCTGGTCAAGCACCCAGCCCACATCTTGTGCTGTTAACTTTTCTGGAAAAAAAGTGTCTGGTTTCTTTAAACCGTCTTTTTGCTTCTTTGGTGATATCCGTCTGTTCCATTGCTGGTCTTTCTGTGGTGTCTCTCACCACTTGCCACCAATTGTCACAACCTACAATGATGATGGAGTATAGAGGATCCTAGTCCTCTTATCTCCTGTAGGTTTTAGACCTAAGTTTGGGTGACTCCGGACCTATGGACATTCTTTATAGGTACAAGAACATATGTCCCAGCCTAAGGTAGTGTGCGCTGGGAAACCTGGAAGGAAGTCAGAACGTTCTCCTCAACCAGCATATGTTCCTGGGTAAATAATACACCTGCACGCGAAGTCTTGATGAAAATTATGAACCATGTTTAATTTAGAACAGCATATTTAACCACATTACACAAGAATGGGGAAGTGGCTACCGTTAGCCAGCCCCAAATGACCTCTGGCCAATCATGAAGGGGAACTGTGTGTGAACCAATAGTCCCCTCCCAGGTCCGCCCACTAGGCGAGGCCAACTAATTCTTTTTTGGCCCTGAATCTCCAGGGCAAAGCATGCCTTTACTCTCCTGTGCCCATGCTATGAAAGCTGAGAAACCTCAGGCCATCCCATTGTTTCTGGGTGCCTGCCTGTCTGCTCTCCAGCTGTGAGCTCCCCATTGTTAGTTCTCTGCTGGACACTTAGCTAATGGGATTAACAGGCCTTTGGAAACAAAGGAGGCTTGGCTGTATTCAACAATATAATAACATACTGATATAATAACATACATTCATATTTACAAATATAACACCCAATGTTCCACCCACATACAACCAATATATCCCATTAGAGCCCTCACAGGATACCCATTACAATGAGCCTAAACATGGAAGGGATGGGAATATGCTAAGGGATAAACTTATAATACTTTATCCCCTAGACCACAACATAACAATATATCCATAACAAGTGGGCCCCAAACCTTTTCTTCCACAGCAGGAGCCATGCACTTTGTCCAAACCCAATATGGCCACTGGCTGATTCATGACATTCATAATTTCCTGGAAGGTAAAGGAGGAGAGTGAGAAGAGAGAGGGGAGGAGGAGAGAGAGTGGAACCCCAGAGGAGGAGACAGAGTGAGGAGAGGAGGAGAGAGAGGGGAAACCTAAGGAGGAGAGTGAGGAGGAGAGTAAGGAGAGAGAGGGGAACAGAAGAGGTAGATGTATGGACAGAGGGAGAGGGGGCAGCATGTCAGGGACAGGAGGTAGATGTGTAGAAGAGCAGGAGGGTGGAGGGATGTGCCCCCAGATGTATGCACACAAGGAGTAGCGGCAGAGGGTCAGGGGCCTGATCCCAGGAAGGAAGGTAGTGGTGAGGAGGGACCGGCTCCAGGGAGAAAACAGGGAGGCTAGGAACCCCAGGCACAGTTGGAAGGGCAAGAGGTTGTGCCAAAGTACAGCGCCCCCAATTATAGTCCAGAGGAGATGACCATCCTCCTCAGGGAAATCCGTGTATGCTATAGTATCATACATGGTGGGAGGGAAGTGAAGCCTAGCTAGAAGGCACGTGCCTGGATTGAGGTTGCTACAGCTGTTGCTGCATTAGGGGTTGCAAACAGGGATGTAATGTCTGTGAAACACAGATATGATGACAATTGGTCACAGATTGGTCAGTATCACACACTTCACAGATGATTCAGGGAGCACGTGTCCTAATGAACCGCAGATGGTACCAACATTACATGTATTGATATGAGCCATGATCCTCATTGCTCATGATACAGGCCAATGTTTATCTACGTAAAACAATCATCACAGCCAATTACAAGTTACCATGATGCCAGGGATATGGAAACACACAGCAAACAATTGTTTAGAGAATCCAAACTCAAGTACTCTTGTTCTTTCATTTCAGTACCCAGGAGGCCGCTCACAGAGACACGGGCGGTGGCTCCACAGTAGGAGGAACCAAATGCACTCCTGCAAGTGGTGGAGGAAGCTGAAAACATTCCAAAGGGCCCGGGAGCGTCACAGGAAGCTGGCCCATCAGCGGCAAGATGGCCACCCACACCAGCATTGTGGGAGCCCTCCCCCCGGGCCCTCACACTAATCATGGGCACATTCTCAACCTTTTCATCCACCTCCACCTCACATGTCATGGAGCCAGCAGCCACCACCACCTCCACAGATGTCCTGGTACTGGAGACCACCATCAGCAGTCCCACCACTGCCACCTGGTCCGATACCATGGATGCCTTTGCAGGACCCCACCGCTCCTTCACTCCTAACCTGGGCTCACCAAACCTGGGCTACACAACTGCCACGGCTGACACCATCACCACCTCCATGGCCCAAACCAACACCACATCGCCACGGGCACCTCTGGCATCCCCACCCTCACCCCTGACATCATCACAGCCCATCGAAAGTCCCGTTATATCCAGTGACAGACCTCACACATTCTCACAAGCCACTTTGAGGGAGCTCATGCACTAGTTCCAGAGGGAGGATGAAAGCAATACCACCCTAATGGAACGACTGGCACTCCAGATGGAAAGGCAGAATTACATTGCAACCTCGCTCATTGACAGCATCAGATCGCTATCTGGTGAGGTGAGGAGGCACATTCGAAGGATGGAGAAGTATGAGCAAACAGGCAAATAGGGACAAACAAACCCAGACAAGACTTGCGGCTATTGGTGGAATGCCAGATCATTTCTCTCCAGTCTTTGGTTCCACAGGCTCCACCACCATCACAACCAGAGCCAGTGCCCTCCTCATCTCACACCTTACCACCAACGCCAGCTGCTACACAGCCACCCCCAGTCGCACAAGCACAGAAATGCTAATAATATTAATGCATGAATATTAATAAAATAAATGTTGACATATTATTGCCTGGCTACAGAGTGTGTACACGTATGGTTATTTTGAATATTTCAGCAATTTATGTTTAATGTGGATTGCCATTGGGATGAGGTGTTGAAGTCGGTCCAAATAGATTTATGATTGATATCTTGTTCTTGTCTCTGTATGTCTTAATAGCCCAATCTCACGACCATGAAAGCATTTTCCTCAGACTCCTCTTTCTGTTTTCCAGATTCTGATCTTCTATTTGGGATTATTCCTTAATGTATGAAAACACACTGTGTGTGGAATAGATTTGTATGACATTATCCATGATTTATTGCATTTTTTTAATTGAGCAGATGACAACCAAAAGAAAGTGCTTTGTGCATTACTTGTTACTTCGATTAAATGGAGTGATTTCTGATCCTTGTTTTCATCAGTTTCAGGTTGCCGTGGTGCAGTGACCACATGTGACCCTGGTAGGTGCTATGGATCATGATTATTCTAGACTATGACATTACCCCCTTTAGGTATCACCTTTTTGCACAAAAAGCCTCTTGCCATTCAGGGATCCGCCCACACCAAACCCATGATATTAATGCACATTTTTGCACATTTCTGAGTGTGCTCTGTGTATGAAACATGGCTTTATTATACCGTTATCACCATGTCAGTGTGTTTTCAATGGTTGAGGTTTTGAGACATCCACACACATCACATGTGTGTCACATTCCTATATCAGTAAACTAATGAGCCCTAGATACTGTGCAATAGATTAATACATATAATAATAATAGGTTTAATACACATGAGAGGTCCAATTTATGGTACTATGGAGTATCAACATTCCCCTGAAGGGCTGATAAGAATATGAAAGGTGATAATGTGATTTGATTGATAGCAAAACACTTAATGTGATTTGACCAAGTGATAATTGGTGTACATCTTGGCACATGGCCAACAGCAATGGCATGAGACTTTCCAGGATGGTCTAGAGGAGACTATTCCTGATGGAGATGAGTTAGCTGTTGCACAACCTCCATGTGTTTTTGCGGCCCTTCCTGATGGGTTAGAGTAGATTAGTGTGGTGTATGTTCACTGGTCCCCTTCTGGATTGCTAACCTGTGGTGGTGATGGGGCTTGTGTACCTGAATGAAGCTGTGAGCTATACCATGTAGGGTCACTATAGGTGGGCAGGTCATAGCAGAGAGGTCAGACAAATCACAGTCCACTAGGAAAGAAACTTGCAACCCACTCCAGTATCTTTGGCAATCAAACCTTGTGGAAAAGCACAGACCGAGACATAGCTAAATGTGCTGCAGTCCATAGGGTCACAGAGAGTCGAACAGAACAGAGGGACTGAACAACCATAAATAAAATGTTCCCCTGGTACTTGATATATGAGATGTGGTGGTGTAATGTGACCACTATTTGTTTTCCCAATGTAGTTGTGATGAGTGAGATGTATATGAGATGATCTTTGTATTTTTAGGGTCCACATTAGAGCCTCTGTGAATGAGGAAGGGTTAATATGGCAGCCATTTTCATGTATTTGTGTTGCAATTTAATGAGGTAGTGTGTCTTTAATAGCTTTCAAAATCTTGCAGCATGACTTTTCATATTGTCATATACATGACCATTACAACATATAAGAAAAATAAAAATGTATTTTTTAAACAGTTTGATAGTTGGGAGTTGTTATGCATGCAATTATAATGCCTTCGATTGCATTGATTGGTTATATTTTAAAGTCCATTGGTAGGTTTTTTTTGTGTTTTGCAGTGTTACAAACTAGTGTGTAAAACCTTTGCTGGTCCCGTTTGGAATCTAATATATATTTGACTACATTTGCTGTTTGCGGCTTTGAAGACAATTTCATCCTTGGGGAATTTTAGCAACTGAATAGTGATTTGCGATGTTAGTGATTGTAACATTTGCGGGCTTGAAAGATCAAAGGCTTTGGTGGGTTGGGAGTTATGATTTTGGCAACCGCAGTGATTTTCAGGCTGTAACCCGCAGATCATTTGCGGCTAGCTAGAATACACCAATTAAATAACAAATTTGTTTATGAGCCACATTACATGCTCCAGTAACCAACAATTGCTCATTTGAATAGGGGCCCATATCTACCAAGAACAACATGCATGCTATTTTTTCCTGAACTGTATCTATATTGATTGAGCGTAACAAATCACATATTATAACTGTCAAACTGCCATTCAACGTCAAAAAGAGACGCATGGGAGGGAGAGGGGAGGAAGAGACACAGGGGAAAAGAGGCACAGGGGGGAAGAGACACGGTGGGGGAAGAGACACAGTGGAGGTGGAAAGAGACACAGTGGACGTGGAAAGAGACACAGGGGAGGTAGAAGGAGACACAGGGTAGGGAGAGGTGGTGAAGAGACACAGGAGGGAAAGAGACACAGGGGAGGGGGAGGAGGGGGAAGAGACACAGGGGAGTGAGAGGAGGGGGAAGAGACACAGGGGAGAGAGAGGAGGGGGGATACACAGGGGAGGGAAATGGGGGGAAGAGACATGAGGGAGGGGGGAACAGACACAGGGGGAGGGGGGACAGGGTGAAAAGAGACACAGGGGAGAGGGGAACAGACACAGGGAAGGGAGAGGGGGGAAAGAGACACAGGGGAGGGGGAAAGAGACACAGGGGAGGGGGAAAGAGATGCATGGGAGGGAGAGGGGGAAAGAGACACAAGAGGGAAAGAGACACAGGCTAGGGGGTTAGAGAAACGGGAGGGAGAGGGGGGTAAAAACACAGGGGGGGGGAGACACAAAGGAGGGAGAGGAGGGGGCAAATGAGGCACAAGGAAGGAAGTAGACAGGTGGGAGACTAGCAAATGAGCTCATTGCGAGGCTTGTGATGAGCACCAAAGGAGCTCATCGTGAGGCCACTAAAGTAGATGGTATGAGAGGTAGAGGGGGCAGATGCTTTCAATGAGCACCAAAAGCGCTCATTGCGAGGCCCGTGAAAACAGCCAAAGGCGCTCATCGTGAGGCCAGTAAAGTAGAGGCTCCCATTGTGTGGCAAACAGCATCGCCAGGCTTCACTTTTTATTGCCGTCATATTTAATTATATGTAAACATCATGTATATGGATATAGATATAGATTTACATTCAAGGATGTACCTGGTATCTGCATGTATTGGCCAATGATGATTACATTCCCTTCCAGTCTCCAGTTGGGATCTCCAAAACAGAAATCACCAACAAGGTTATAGTATGATCTGCACATTTGACTGTAAGGAAAAGTGAATATTTTACATAGATGTAATACTGTGTAGACAAAACAAAGGTAAGACTCACTGACCAAGCAGACATGTACCCTGTGCAGAGTATAGCCATGCTCTTTCACTGGTGAAGATAAAGAGTCTGTTCTGCATAAATAGATGTAGCAGTACATTAGGAACTATATGCAAATATTTACATGATCAGAATATGTTACTGAATTGAAATATCGTCAGTTCAATTATTTTTCATTAAATACATTATGGCCAATATCAACTAGTTTAGAACAGTTTATAAAATGTGCTCTTAGTACTTTATAAATAATTACAGTGGTTTCATTGGATAGAATAGGTTCAGATATGAGGTCACTATAAAATACAAATTCTGTTTTATCCTTTTTAGCTTTTTTAACATTTTTGTTATTTCAAGAATATAGTGTATAAAATACATCAGAAACATATTTTTGTGATTTCTGAGCAAGTGTGAGTTGCAAAGATAGCAAGACAATAGCAAAGTGTAGGTATAAGTAGTATGTGATTAGTATTGAATGGTCCATCCTAGAGCTTTGAAACAATAAACTGCTTCTCTTTCAGAACCTGCATCTCTTCTATTTAGACATTTTCTATGGTTCCTCTAAAAAATCTTTATCCAGTCTGGAGCCAGACCAGATTTTCAGAATATTCCTGTGTGATCACATCCAAGTAAACCAAACTTTTAACATTATGAGTTGACCAAGCTATATACAATATACAAAAGAAGATACTGAAGATGTTAAGTCATGCATTACAAAGATATCCCCTACTACAAACTGCACCCCACATCATTTTCTCTGCATAAAAAATGGTAACCTGTACCTTTTATACTACTTAAAGGACTATTATGGTCACGTAATGGCATTTGGATTATTATAAGTAGAACCACTGTATTAATTCCTGATCCCTTAAAAAGTCAAGTGAAATGGATCAGAGTGGAGTTATTAGGGATTATTTTGATACCCATTTATTAGTTTTTATATCTAGCTATTTCAGTAACTGCCATTCAATTTAAATACCATGTATCAAGTTATATTAATGGGACTATAGCATTTTTGAAATTAAAAATTGAGCACCTTAAAGGGACACGGAACACATTTTTTCCATGTGTTTAAGAGATGATGCTCTAAACATTACCAAAGTTGTGTTTTGCATGAAAAAATATTAAGTAAAACATTTTAAAAACTTTGAAATTGAAACTAGTAGGAAGTGCATACATACATCTGTATATTTAATTGGCAGCCAAATATGACTCATACATATATATTACTGCTCATTGGTTGACAGGGCAAGCCCCCAGAACAGTTAAACATTTGAATCAGTTTTTTTACTGCTTTGAGAGCATCATTTGAAAAAAGAAAAGAAACAATGGTACATTATGAAATATAAATCTAGGCAGAATGTGAGCCAGACAGTTAGTAGTGGCTGCAGTTAAAGGCAGAACAGCACAAAATAATTTTCTGAAACCAGATACAATAAAACATAACTTTTATTAAGGATGTATAGTAAAATAAAGCACAGTTGCACAAATAATCGGTGCAAGAAAATATAGTTAAAAATGTAAAACACAAAAGCCAGCTGGAAGCTGACAAAAAGGATGCAATTTTCCTGATGTTATAAGGAAATACATGTGACTACAGATGCCGTAGAGTGGTAATAGTATCTAAGTGACAAGGGGATAGCACTATTGCCCACTCAAAGCTGAGTAGGTCACGATACATGGGAGGGTGATAAATAGAGAAATCCACTATTAGTGTAGCAGCGGAATATAGACAGAAGTCAATGATATAGTTATCTTTAGTGTGAATAAGTGCACACTGGTAGTTACAACCTAATAACCTCTTGTCATATGGGAGAAGTGGGCAGAAAACATACATAAACTAAGTATCACACCATTTTATACCATGTATCATACATAAACAAAACAAAAGTAGCATATAATATAATTTTACAGCCTATGACCTCCAATATTTACCGCTGAAACTAAGTGACAGTATGGTGAAAAAAATGATTGGCCGACTAGAGGCCCTAAGGGTCTGCCCTGTGGCAAGTACCCAAAATCATACCCTGACTGCACTTGCGGTTAGTGGTCTATGGTGCTTAGAAAGGATCTGGAAGAGGCAATCCTTTGGTGACATCCAGTGTAGTGATGAAAGAAGTCAATCATAATCAAACTAATGATGTAGAGCTTAGAACTCGGGATTACATGCACAGATATGCTCGAGGAGGCACGTCACATGATTATATTTTATCTGGTTCCAGAATATTTTTTTGTGCTGTTCTACCTTTAACTGCAGCCACTACTAACTGTCTAGCTCACATTCTGCCTAGATTTATGTTATCAGGGGATTTAGATCCCATACTATATTAATTAGCCTATTGTACATTATCAAATACCTTCCTTCAGATGCAACAAATAAAAATATATTCTTTCAGTGTCCCTTTAAATAAAATTTTAGATTATAATATCTAAATATCACAACTATATAGATATTTGAAAGCAGCTCCAAAAATACTTAGTCTTGGCTTCACAAACGTCCAGTGTGTACAATGTTTTTAATCGTTTTTATTATGTTAGTGAAATATAGCAAGTGTTGTGTCTAAAATTCAAGCTTTTTATATTTTACACAATAGTGGACAAAAGAAATGGAGATACCCCTATATAATCCACAACAATATTGCAAAAGTACCAGACAGAGCTGAGTGAGCCCATATACGGTAATACAAATAAAACATTGCAAATATTTTGAGATAATAACATGAATTAATAAAAAAATGCATTATATATTTGGGGGAGGAAGTGGCCATGTGGATATATGAATATCTTGGGTAGCTTACATCACCAGTTAAAGCATTCATGTGAAAATACATGTTTTAAAATAAATTATATAATTTTTTTTCTAAAAATAACTGACAGTGACAGTGGTCAACATCATTAATACCAGGAGTATTTTTTCACAGAGATTTAGATTTATTGTTCATAGGAATAGGAAAATCATTAGTGGCAATTTGTGAACAAAACTTACATCAGCCTCCATCTTAAAAATATTTACCCCACAATCCCATTGCTTATCTTTATTTCAACAGAAAAGACCCTGGTTTTCTAGCCCTTATGTTTAGCCAAGTGAAGGTGTATTTATTAATCTCAGACTATTCACAAAGGTCAGCTAGCAAAAAAATAAATTGAAACTCTGAACAAAAAAACACAATTTGTGCTTTCTTAATCAATAAGATTTATTGGCCATTTTAATACATTGTTTAGAGAAAAGTGCAATGTAAGACCATATAACTAATACCTGTGTAATGGTCTACACTGTTAAGATTTAGTTTCTGTTCAAATTCATTACATCAGGGAAGTCCAACCGCTACAATACTGCCCTGAAGGAAACCATAAAAGCAATGTAAGCAATTTGCTTTTTCTAAAAACAACCATTCAGAAGATGAAAGCAAGCAGGGAGGACTTGAAAAAATGAAGGCTATTTATAAAGCGAAGGAGTCACACAATGCTAATGGTTCATGTGATTTTAGGGTCATCTGACATTATTTCCCCTAGGAAAGTGACAGGTAATAGCTAAAAAATGGCTCATAAAACCACAGGGTGTAATTGCATTTACCATGTAGACAATTGAGCAAGACATCCAATGGTGATCCTAGTTTTCAGGATGAGGCTTCCAACTGGAAGAATGTGTCCTCTAACTTTAATGTAATGTATTATTCTTATGGTTTATTGGAAATCACATGGGATTTTCTTCTATGGGGTGTGAAAAATTATATATGTTATATATAACTCATAAAATATTCATTCCATCTACACATAGATTGCGAGGACAAAGCATAACATTATAGCCAAAAGGTCAAAGTGTATGGGAGAAAGGCAAAATATATTTTTAAAATCTAGTTACAACACACAGTCATTAGTTTTATTTTTACAAATTGAGTTAGAAATAAAATGTAATCAATATTCTGCTTCTTCAAGTCGGCTTGATATGAATCTAGTTGAAACCTACCCCAGCAGAATCATGTAGTTCTTGTTCTCTGTGGCCCGAAAGATAGCATCTGAAGAGGGCAGGGCCCAAAGGTACAGGCAGAGAATACAGGATACAGGTTACTAGTGGCCCCTGGCAAGACCACTCCCAAATTTAGGATACAAACACAAAAACAGCCTCACACTGTGGTTATTGTGGTTAGGTGAAACTAGGACTGAACATTTATTGAATCATAGAACCAACATATTTATACTATATCTCCCATACCACACTCTTGTGTACCTTTGTCTATGTGTGTGATGTCAGAACAAAGTTCCACCTGGCTTGCAACCTTGGTTGCTATAGAAGCTCTTGAGATAAAACTTCCCAGATGTCTAAACTACATGACAGGTGTCTATAGCTGGCTAGTTAAAAAAAACTTGATGTTAATCTTCAGTGTTTGCTTAGTACTACTGAAGTGCATGCATCTGTCTTGGCTGCTGTTTATCAAGACCTGTATGTGTGAGGATGCAATGTTCTGCAGTTAAGCTTATATGCAGAGCATTTTTTAACTTTTCCTCATGTATTCTCCTATTCTATATCACATTTTCCCTCTATAACATATTATAACTAGTATACATGATAACAATGTACAGGCAACATATAACCACACACAATAATACATAAACACAATGTAACAATGTCATGCTCTCTTGGCCATATCCATAATTAATGGTAATATTACAGTCACTAAACAATGTAATCATGACAAAATTATATTTTCAACCCTGGTTTTGATTTACTCAACTGGCTGATTATACAAACCAAAAGCATGAAATCCACAGAAGTAGAATATAGCAAATGCAATAACATTAATTCATGTTGGAGGATTCTCAAACAGGACTAAGAAGAAAAAAGTGATTCACTCTAAAGCTAATTAAGAGTTACTTCAACACAGGAATGGACAGTGCAGTTGTGCATTGGGTCCCAATACAATACAGTTGGATACGTTGCATACATTGGTTATTCAAGTTGACACAAGTATTGATCAAAATCAAGCAAAAATTCAGCACTGTGTGAATGCAGGTCTGAATAGAGTAAAATGCTTTATCAAGTTCGGTCTAGCTGTCACATTCAAATTTCCCTCCAAGCCATCTCAATCGGAGAACCTGGTGCTTCATGTTAGTTGGTAACTGCGCGTAAGCCCAGTTTCTTCCCCAATCATAAATATACTCCAGATTACCATAAAAATTCCTCTAAAAATGATTCAAGAGTCAGATCTGATGTAATATTATTATAACACCTTAACTGAGTCAGATATGATGCTTGATTTCTCATATCTCTTTAATAAACCCCCCAACAAACACCCCCAGGATTCACACTGATATCAATAACCATGGGATGTTCTATTTAGGCCCCTATGGTGACTAAATATTAACCCTGTTCCACGGAGGTCATCAAAGGCCGATACAGTGCTGCTGCCGAGACTACTGACCTAATGTCTCAGTGTCTCTTGCAGCAGGCTGCGTGGAGATCGTAGGGTTTAGTGTTAAAACAGGCTGGGTATGCCTTATGTAGTTTAATGAAAGGTTTGTGGAGGGTCTGATTGGGATTCATACCTAGTACATATAAAACTCCCACAAATACATGAGAGCAATTTTAAGCAGCTATGGATCCGATAAGCATTAGGCCCTATGTCTATGCTCTAATGCACAGGGAATGGATATGTTTTTTAGTCCATGGGTGTGTCTAAAGCTAGGCCCAGATCTTGTGTAGGACATTTTCAGTGGGCAGCAGGCTGCCTGAAGTTGCATATGCAATGCCATGCCATGGAATAAGCACAGAAATGCCCATACATATAGATTATTCACACTGTAAGTGTACCTGGCACAAGGACGGGAGAAGTCTAAATTCACTACTGAAAAATATTTCAACTTCGTGAATAAAGTCCAAAGTAACATCATGCACTAATGGTAGTCGCAACATACTAGATGACAGAGTGGTGTATTTCTGTCTGGATCAGCAAAGCCCAGGTTTATGGCAGCACATATTCAAGGGATCAGGGGGTGCAGTGCCATGAAATAATGTATGTATATGCATATAAATGTCTGTGTACAGTCAAAGTATGTGAGTGCACACATACAGTATATGTGTGTGATCCTTTATTTCCTTTCTGGATATACCGTTTTGCATGTCGCTACCCAGAACCCTTAGATACAGTGCAATACAGTTTAATGAGAAGTGCTGTGGGAAAATAAGTATTTTCACCTGTTTGAGACAAGGGTGCTCAGAATGATCATTTATTTAACTCCTGTATCAGATTTTACATGGGTCATACATCCCAATACGCTGTTCTTTATTGGATCCCCACTTTAAGCTTCTCCCATCGAGGAACAATGCAATTTGAATGATAATGTTTAGCAACTATAAACAATTGAAAGAAAGTAGAATATAATAGGGGTCTTCCAATTTTAAAGAAAAAAGTTATTTAAGTGAAAAAATAAATAAATACTATAGTACATATTCTGTATCAATACTGGAGTGAAACAGGTGGATGTAGTAAGTAAATTATTTCTGAGAACCAGCTGAAAAATACATCTTTATACATGGTTTTCAGAGGAGCTTTGAAAACCAAAGAGGTTTCAAATGTCTTATTTTATTTTTCCAAAACCTTTTTTTCTTTGTTGCCTCTCTTTTCTTGTATGGATCCGTGTCCAGTTATAGAAACTATAGAACATTTTATTTTTGTCCAAAAAACATTCTGATTGCTAGTAGCAAACAAACCAAGCATTGAAGGAGCATCATACTAAGGTTGTGTACCATATGTTATTTTCTACATTTCTGCTTGCTGTAGATTCACAACATCCAAGCTCCTCTAAGTGTGATATAATGTTTTAACTTAAATAAGAGAATAAAACACTCACTATACAACAAACACCAGTCTTCATACACAATCAATGTGCAATCAATATTGCATATTGGGCTGTGCTCTACAAATAGTCATGCATTTTCCTTAATGTTTTGAGTCAATGGTGCAAGGTTCAAATGATAAAAAAATATCATAGCGGTTTAAAACGTCAAATACTAACCGTTGCCCAAAAAGACACATTTGGATCAACAAAGTGAAGTGGGTAACAATTCTACTACTGTTTATAAGAAACCAATCTAAAATTTGACCGATTAATGAGAACATATTTTGAAAGCCTTGTTATAATATTCACTGTTTTGTACTATTTCAGTGTAAAAAAAAACAACTAATCATGGTTTAACCTCAGTGTCGTGCTGCCATCTTATCACTTATCAATATCTAATCAATACTTTTAACAAGTATACTCATTTATCACTGATTTATTAGGGCTTCACTATGGACAGAAGCTAATGCTCTGCAAATTAATTACCTAGTTCAGGGTGGTCAAACCTATGTCAAGGACCACCAACATTTTAGATTTAAAGGCAACATTTCCTTCTTATTGATTATTTAAGGGATCGCTGAATTGTCAGATATCTATATTCAGTTCTGCTGCAAGACTGCAACTGTGAATAGTGATTTGACAATAAAAGTATATAGCAGAGTTAGACCCAGTAGGAAAAACCCTTCCCCTTAAGCTACAGTCAGACTAGGAGTTTAAAATGGAAGCCCCATAACATGCCAGCTTAATTTAAGATTTTCTCTACAAATGCTTGTATGTCCATTGCTTATATAGCTGCTAATTATTTTAATGTGTTTTACAATTCAAAAATATATGTACGGTAATTCTTACAAAACTGCAATGGTCCTTAAATGGCAAACATATTCTTTACATAGGATGACTCACCAAAGTGTAACGCATTAATGTGCACTACTAAAATTAAGTTCCTATCATTGATCAGTTCTATGTTATAAACTGTTGAAAACTATAATCATTTATATTATTACACAGATCATTTATCTGAGAAAATAAAATTGTGATAAACTCCTATAAAGAGTTGAAAAGCTTAATGTGGTAATAAGGGATAAAATAATACAAGAACTTCAAAAAGTCAGTATCATGCAACAACAAAGGACAGTAGATATTTAGATACGTATTTATATGTATCATTTAATATATTATATGCAACAGTGAGGCCAGTGTGGGAAGCCAAGCAGGGGGATTACAGGGCTATCCCCTGTCTTGGTTCCCTAGCAACTAGAAATAAGGGATTCCTACTACTGCCATATAATAGAATTACTATTGAATCTCTCAGTTACACAAGAGACAATCATGTACAAATGCAGCAACAATCAGCCAAATTCATGGGTCTCGGAAGCAATTGTCCATGCTGAGTAAAGAAAAACTAACATATGCTCATCACAGTTTTAGCAAAACATTAATATTCTAGTCTACAGATTAACAAATCCATATATCCATAGAACTACAGGTTACTTGGACCAAGGAGGTCTCACAAAGGGCTTACTTCCAAATCGGAGCACTTTAGAAGCAAATAAAAAAGCAATCCTCTACTTTTATGAAGAGTGAAAGTGATGTTAGGTCTCAGAATTAATAGCACAACATTCTCAAATACTTTACTTTATGTTCAATTTTCGTTTGATTATCGATCACGACAATCAATGTGAAGTCCTTGGGCTTCAACATCCAAGCCCGTAGAACTTTGAAAATATTGAGGTTGGATTTCAAAGTCCTCACTTACGAGTTTGGAGGTTGGTCAATGACAATCTCTTTTTCCCTTGGCTGTATCGGGAGTTACGGGCTTGCTGTTCAAGAATGATACTTCCAATGGGAATGGTTTCCGATTTGCGCTATTGTCCCCTATCTTGAATAGCAGGGTACAAGTAGGACTACTTGGACACGCAACTCAATCACAGGAAATCCGCTGTCTGCAATGGAGTTACAGCCCCGAATTGAATGAGGCTCTATATGCTTACCTATACATCTACATATTTACAAAGAACATATGCAAATGACCCACAATTCATGTAATCACATATAAACTCTGCAAAATAGATATATAAAGTCAAAGTTTAAAAAGCTTGTGCCGTTGAATAAATCAAATCACAAACTATGAAAATGAATGACAAGAATAACAAAAACATTGATTATTTTCAATAAGCTATGGGTGTTCTCTCTCCTTTTTGCACAAAGACAACAGCTTTTTTTCCAGGGAGAGAACACAGTCATATTCCCATGTTCTTTTATGGAAGTGATCTATTAAATTGTGAATATTAGACTTCATAGACAATATAGAAATCTGAGAGGTTTCACTCGCTAGAGAAAACGCACTGACAAATTTGTGGAGAACTTGTTATAATATTGTCACGTGCGCACACTGACCAGTCTTTGCCACAAATGCCTGTAGCTCCTTCAAAATAGTTTTTGGCCTCTCTGATCAGTTTCCTTACTGCTTGATCATCAATACTGGAGGGAGTTACTGATCTAGGCAAGGTCTGGCTAGTTCTATCCGCTTTCCTCTTCTTATTGATGACAATATCTATGCTTCATGGTATACTTAAAGCCTTTGAAATCTTTTGATACCCCATCCATTGACATGAGCTTTTCCACGATTTTATCTGAAAGTTCCTTTGAAAGCACCTTTCCACCCATAGTGGATTATTTGCTTTGAAAGGCACTTCAAAGCAGTAGAATCATCTACCAACAGCTGCTTTTAGTCTGAAATAATCAAAATCATCACTACACATCAAAGGTGGAAGCCAGGTTTGTGCATCAGTCAACAAAGGTACATTTCTGCAATTAGGCCTAATCTGCTCATAAAAATTACACTATTAAATTACAACAAACATTAGGCCCTATGTTATTGCCTAATTTGTAAATGTACACACCCTTAAAATCTTAATAATGCAATCTGATTACAAGTTCCCCTCCAACAATCTCTATAGGCCAGGCAAAGGTGCAAAATGGGCCTTAGAACTCTACTGGTTTTAGCACAGCTAGAATATTACGAATAATGAAAGTTGGATAGGGACTGGATACATTGGTGCAATCCTGACAACTGAATAAAGTTTATTAAAAAAAATAACTTCTGACTCACTGTGCTACTGATAGAGGGAACTGCGTGTAAAGCTTCAGCTTTCTCAGTACTCTGATGGTCTTATTGATTCTGACTACCCTGCTCCACACACCAAGCTTTTGGCCTGTCTGTCACCACCCCTGTCTATACCAGACAGAAGCAGCTGCAGAGCTCAGGTGACTCCATATCCCTTTATGTGTCGCTGTCAGGACACTCTCACCCTCTCTCAGTGTCTCTCTCTTACAAATAAGTCTCCCTATTTCATGTTGTTGTTGTTCTGTCCTTCAGTCATGTCTGACTCTCAGTGACCCCATGGATGCAGCACACCAGGTACATCTATCTGTGTTTCTGGTTGTGCTTATCCATATGGTTTTCCTGACGAAGATACTAGAGTGGGTTGCCAGTTCTTAATCCATTGGACAGGGATTTGACTGACCTCTCTGAAATGACCTTCCCATCTTGGGTGACCCATCAGGAAATAGCTCACAGCTTCATTGAGGTAACAAGCACCTTTACCATGCCAAGGTAACGATCCAGAAGGGGCCCTGGATTTTAGTCTCTCTCTATGTCCATATAACATATATAGTTGTCAGCATTGTGGGCTTACCAAAAGTTGTTGGTAACGCAATCTCAAATCTGCGGGCTCATTGCACTGGTGGAGCTGAGTGCCGTAGGTGCTCAGCTCTATGTCCTGCGGGACAGGCAGTACAGGCCGCAACTGCGAGTTTAGATCTTTGCGGCTCGTAACCACGAGGCCCGCAGGACTACCTGGTTCCTGCCAGGGGAGGACTCGCGATGAGCGCCGGAGGTGCCCATCGCAAGGCCCCCCAGCCTCGCATCACCCCCAGTGTCTTCTGCTTCCCCTCATCCTCCTCCCATTCCCGCCTCCAATTACCCCCCCTTTCCCCCTCCCCTCATTTACCTTCATCAGCTGCTCCTGCTGCTCTCCATCACGTCTTCCGGCTGTGTCGGGACCCAGCATATGCTAATGACGTGAGGTCACATGCGCGTAATGTCATTAGCATATGCCGGGTCCCAACACAGCCGGAAGACGCCACGGAGAGCAGCAGGAGCAGCTGATGAAGGTAAGTGAGTGGAGAGGGGGATGGTTGCAGCCACGCAATAAGCGCTGGTGGAGATGAGCGGCGTTCTTCGCGAGGCCCCCCAGTTTCCCATCACCCCCATTGTCTCCTCCCTCCTTCCCCTCATCCTCCTCCTCTTTCCACTCATCCTCCTCCTCCCTCCCTCATCCCCCCTTCTCCTCCCTTTCCCCCTCTCCTATTAACTCCCCCTCCCCTTACTTATCTTCATCAGCTGCTCCTGCTGCTCTCCATCGCGTCTTCTGTGTTGGGACCCGACATATGCTAATGACTTGACGTCACATGTGCCAAGTGTCAAGTCCAAATTAAGTCCTGTATTTTTAGTGTTGAAGAATGTGATCATCTTTACTTCAAATGCTTTTCTCTCTTGGATGCTTTTACATTTTCCTGAGTATTTTGACTTTTAAGTTTTGGATAGAGTGATCATCATGGCTAAAATGGTGTCCCACTGGGCTACAATAACTGTCTTCATTATGCTTTCTTATTAAATGCCTGTGTAAATTCATCCTTAAATGCATTTTTTGGCTGGTTTCTCCAATGTAACAAAGTACATCGTATTATATAAACTCCATTGGACGATAGACATGAATATGATCCTTTGATGTTATAGGTTTTCTTGTTATTTGTGGCTGTATCATCATTACAAATGCATAATTTACAGGCATGTTTGTTACAAGGTTTATTCCATTTTTTGCATTCAGTTGTTCATTGGCCAATTTTCTGCTGACAAGTTTTTGTTTCAGGTTTGGTGGTTGTTTAAATGCAAGGATGGGAGGTTTTGGGAATATATATTTTAATTCAGTATCTTCAGTTAGTAATGGTTGTAACTCTTTGATTATTTTCTGAATTTTCTCTAAAATTGGATGGTATGTGGTCACTAGAGGTATATGTGAAGTACGGTAGTTTCTTTTGTTTTGTTCTTTATTAGGTGTTCACTGGGTTTTTTGATGGCAGTGGTTATTTTTTGGGTAATAATACAGGGTTTGTAACCCTTTTGTTTGAAAGATTCAGACAGGGTTTTTAAATTTTTATCACGGTCTCCAGTGTTTGATCAAATGCGATGGTATCTAATAGCTTGACTATGGATGATGGCTTGTTTGGTGTGGGAGGGATGGAAACTGGAGCTGTGTAGGTAATTACATCTGTCTGTGGGTTTCCTATATAGAGATTAGTGGAGAAAGTTTACCTGTTCTGTAGGGAAATCCATTTTAAGTTTGAACTATGAAAGTCTCTGAGTTTGCTTTCTCCTTCTGTCAAGATGATGAACAGATTCTATGTAACTGTAGTATTTGTATGGTTTGTAAATGGATACAGATAAGAATGTTTCTTCTAGATTGGCCATAAATAGATTTGCATATTGATACTCAGCTTGTGTTTAATCCAACCTTGGCGTTGCATTAAAGCTGTGTAATACAGCATGCATAAGCTTAAATGAAGCCATGTTGGATAATGGCTATGGATTGAAGAGCAAGGCATTTGTGGGCATATTTGCATGTCCCAGGTCAGCTTCCCAGAATGCAGTGTAATAACTGTTTTTCTTGAAATTCTAAGCTGGAAGCAGATTTTTTAACTTGTTTTAGATATTCAAATGTTAACACAGATGTACTCTTTATTTCTTTATTTACTATATATATATATATATATATATATATATATATATATATATATATATATATAATTTATCATGGTCAAAAAAATCCCTCCACCATGCAGTAGTACAGTAAATAAATAGTACATTTGTGTTCACAGTTAAATGTCGAAAATGAATAAAAAAAACTATTTCCTGCTCAGAATTCCAAAAAATACAGTTATTCAACTGCATTTTGGGAACTTGGGCAGGGACATTCAAATATGTCCACAAAGGCTTTGCTCTTGTAATCCAATACCATTATGCATAATCCATCCTGGGCTTTGCTTCAAGCTAAACGCTCTCTCTGTCTTGTCTATCTATTTTCAAACCCATCTCTTGCTTGTCTCCATCCTATGCCCCCTTATAATATCTGAGTAAAGTGATTTTTTTAATATCACTGTATTTTCCTCAGTAAATACTAGACTATTTTGACTAACCCACAGAGATTGTCGGGGATATTCGATAAGTCACAAGACCGTTGTGTGTTCTCCTACCTTAAAAAGCTCTATATCCAAACTCGGAAGTATTTAATAGTGACTCTTTAAGCTTTATTCCCCCCTAGAATGTTTTTGGCTCCTATGCCCCTAGCTGAAGGAGCATAAATAGAAATATATGCTTAATTACCGTAACTACTCAAATAGTTTTTTTTTGCAGCTTAATATTAATTATGTACAGGCAACATATAAACTGAAAAATATTTAAAAAAACACAGAGATTTATTCAAATGTATTTTTTTAAAGATAGTCTAAATAGCATGTGGGAGGTTTCAGATGCTTCTCCGACATGCTACTTAAATTATTTTTAAAATGGAAGGAGAAACAAAACAGTACCGAGGCATGCAGAACCAACTTGGGGTGCAACTTTCTTGTTCTGGTCTGTTGGGGAATTATCATCCTGTCCTTCTGTAGGTGCAAGATGTTCCTCCCGCGTGCTGTTTAGTCTCAATTTATTAATTAATCTATTTGCTCATTTAACAAATTATTTATTTAGGCACTTTTACTCTTTTTCAGTATATTTGCTGTTATTATAGTTTCTGCTTGTATCTTTATTGGCCCAGTCGTAAAATACCTGTTTTACGCCCCACCAACTTGGAAAGTAACCAGCCGCCACTGCACAAGCCCCTTCACCATGACAAGATAGCAATCTAGAGGGGGAAAGTTAATATATATATTCTATTAAAATTGACATTCACTTGCCAGCTTGATTAATATCAACATGAATCAGCAATATTTCACTGTGCTTCAATGCTGCACGGAAAGATTATTTTATACACTTTTAAGAACTATGCATATGTTAAAGTGATACAGAGGATGTTATGGTGTAAATTAAATCTATAGGTGATAACAAATACTTTATCAATTTAATTTTATTGGAAAATTGCATTTTGCTACTGTAAATTAAGATTGTAAACTGCAATTTTGATCCACCCACTAAATTAAGGTTGAAAAGTTGACAGATGATTGCATTTAATTATTAATAAGTCCACCTCATTGTCTTCTGTGCAGTTGCCTGGGTCTGGACATGTCTGGTCTCTTTTTGTGCAGCCAGTTGTTATGAAAACAATGCAATCATTTCTCTTTAAGACAACATTTCAACCACCTATTGTGAGTGAAACAGAAAAGATGGCAACCTTCAATCTTTTTATTGTTGAAAATGCAGTTGTTGTTTTTTTAAATAACATTCAGCTAATAATTACTTCTAATTACCAATATCTTTAAATTATACCATATTTGGAACTGATTTAATAAGCAATGCATTTAAAACATGCTTTCAAAAAGTATAGCAGACAAATTTATAATAGGTTCTTCACACTATTTTCTAATTTACGTTTCTGGTTTCTGTTTAAAAATATAATAAACCTCAGAGTATTGATTAAGACATTACTCTTTACACATAAGTTTATTTTAACCCTAAAAATATAGTTGAGTACTTTCATTTGTATAAGAAATTGTTGTAATTAATAGATCCCCAAAATTACTGGAGGTGGATTATTATTATTTTCAGTTTGTGTTATGTTTTTCTAAACACAAAAAAATAAAAAATTATATATATACATATATATCAAAATTATGCAAGTTTTTTTTACCACAATAAGCGTATTTCCGATTTCACGTGTAGGTATTGAAAAGGTAGTTTGAATTAAACAGCTGATTTTATTTACATGTTGAACACAAAACAGTGATTTTGGCCCTTGGATTTTTTGCTAGGATGTTTTCCAGTTGGCCATGGACGTATTACATTGATATATAATATTGCCCACATGGCTTTGCTACCATTGTAATAAGGGGTTAATGGAGGATACTGGTGTGGGTACATGGGGGCAGAAGGCATGGCAGCTGCATAGCAAGATAAATGAATTACACAGCACGTTAATTTCCAACATGTGTTGTGTTAAGCTATTTTATTTATCCCAAGATCACCTGAGAGTCATTTCTCACATTTTACTTTAATGAATTGCACTTTACCCAGAGCCATGTGTGTTACTGACACAAGCATTTGCATGTTCCGCTTCATTTACTGATAAATGCTGACAATTATACAGTGACGGCAGCGTGGCTTCATTTTTTATTGTTATTTTTGCATTTCTGCGGATTGTGGGTGATGAAGTTTTATTTTATTTGTTTTTAATAAGACTTTTTTTCCCACCACACTTGCAGGTCATTCAAAAACGACTATGAACCAACTATTTAGTCCTCAGACAAATACTATGCAAACAGAATCATGGCAGGTAAATAATGAATGAGGACAAATAAAACAAGGAGATATTACTCATGGGGTGGGGGTTGTGTAGCTTGTTGAGAAATACTTGTGATTATCACTTCATATTCTTCAATTTTAGTCTAATATCACTAAATCAGTGGTTTTTACACATGGCACACCTGGACTGGTGTGATGTGAGGATCAAGAGCTGCTGGGGGCTCACTCACAAAGACTGTAGGAAGAGTGTGCACTAATACATTCCCCAATCATTTGTGTGACTAGAGTGACTCAGCAGCAAAGATGGACATTACTGCTTGATCAGACCTGTAAATGGTGTGAAAATGGAATTAGAAATAAAACATTTAAAAGGAAGCTGCCTGCACAAGCAGGAAGTTTAAAAAAACAGCTAACATTAATATTAACTGCGGTTCTGAGTTCATCAGTGGATCAATAAATGTTCTGGATTAGAGTTTGCCATCTCTGCAGTAAAGATTTACAAAACTGACCACTCATCCAGTCAAGTAATAATGAGATCTGTGAAAAGCAATTATATGCCATGCTGTCTCCTATATGTGCACACTTGTTCAAATGTGTGCATAAATCCCAAGCTATTCATTTGTTCATCAGTAGCTGACTAATTTAATGAAGAATTAACTTATCACACACACACACATTTTGGACCTTTCCTGTGGCTAAGCAGCAGCCAGTAGGTGGCACAATGGTGGTTTGCTGAGACTTTGTTCAATCTGCCACAACCCTAACCCTTAAATCTAACACTCACCCTAAGAACAAATTGACCTAGCCACCGTTGCCCCACCTACTGGCTGCTGGATGAAACAGGAAAGATCCCACATTTTTAACAGATTCATGATTTAGATAAAAGTTTTTACAGCAATACCCCTTTTAGTACTGTAGATAGGTTCAGGGTAATAGGAGTGTTAAGCGAAACAGAGCTAAACAGGATTATTTTAACATAGGGAAGATAGGGATAGGGGAAGTCATGGAAATAAATAACACAGAATCAATAGAATTGTCAAACTTTTTGACTTTATATGAAATGTGAATCAACTGCAAACATAACAACAAGAGATAAGAACAACTGCTAGATGTGGGAGCTTTAGACTCATCCTCCAACCTGGCTTATTTTGCGACAAACTGGTTTAGGGATATTTGTCTCTGCTTTCTGCTCCTCTTTAGCAGATTCTGGTAGCATTGCCCCAATAATGTTGCATCTTACATTTCTGCTCCTCCCAGCATCTAAGTCATTTGCCACAAAATCACCCATCAGGTCATTGATGGAACGCAAAGTCTTGCTAAGATACTTGGTTGAAAGTTCTTTACGTTCCTCTGTATCAGAGTCACTGCTGTCCTGGGCTTCCTCTATGTCCTGTTCCACCAGTTGCCGGAGGTCCTCGTTAGTCGGGTTCTTGCCCTTAGCCTGTGCCAAGTGCTCTATGTCATGTGCATCTGCATCTCCCAGACCAGCCATAATTCACAAGGTCCACTATCTCCGCTATGATGGCCTGTTCTGGTGTGTATCCATTTATTTTTTTGCTTGAGTGTTCGTTTCCTTTAATTTCATATAATTTATTTGCTGCACAAAAATCTTTTGTAATGTGTAAAACGTGCATTAAGGGACTATAGTAATTTGGGTCTATAGAGCACTTTCATGGTCATGCGGGGCAAAAGAGAATGACATGCAGGAAAGCAACTAGACTGCTACTGTGGACAAGACACGTGATTCCAATAGATTGGAACATTATGAGAAGCTTCCTATGACTGCACATTTCCCATCAATTAATCATAATGAGAAATAAGATGTAGGGCCAAGGAAATGGATGTATTAATAGTATAAACGTATATATACAAACACAGATAGGTCAAATCCAATGGGTCAAAGGTTTTGGAGATTGGATTGATTGTAATCTTACAGACTAAAGCAAAATTGTATAATTGAACAACTGATCAGTTCAGTCAGTTAAGTCATGCACAGATATCTGCCAGGATGAGATTGCCAAGAGTGGTGTAGTAGGTATGCACTTTATATATGGGATTTTCTATTTATGTTTAAAGTTAGTGTGTTAGATTGTATCAGCTACATGTTAACGATAATTGATCAATAAATAGAAGAATTAATGTGAAGGTGCAAGAAATAATAAAACTTACAATTTTTTCTTGTACTATATCAATTATTTTTTAAAGCCTTTCTAGACATGTTAGATTGGATACCTTTAATTGTCCAGGAGCAAAATAATAATGTGTGCATAGAAGAAGCGTGTGGTTAATTTAAAGGGCCCTGAATAACTCCATTTTCTAAATCCCCACCCCTATATAGTAACTGAGGTTGAAAAACACAAGTTCATAATTTCCAGCCTTTTTAGCTTTCCTATGATCAATGTTTTGTGTTTATTTTAATTGCCAATTGAAAAACATTTCAAATTCCTTAATTTGGGAAAAATAAATTTGTTCCTGAACTACAAAAAAGGCAAATCATATTAATTCCTGGATCAACATATTAAATATGTTGATTGGGTAACCATGTATACGCTTTTTCTCTATAAATGTTCCCAACCCCATTCATAATGCATCCTCTGCATGCTGCCATCTTTAAAAACAGATTCTCATAGTGAGCCAAGTGTCCTGCTATGCCCACTAGACCATTTAATAGATTTTAATGACAGGAACCCATTGAGTATATTTCAAGGTGACAGTGTGTAGGGTCGGCAGAGGATGCAAGATGAACCAACATGCTGACAGGATGCGCTGTGTCATATAAGCCATACTAATCACAGACTGATAATAAATACCAGTGAACTCATTAAAAAAGTATTTTGAATTATAAACACAGGGACAAGATCGGTTTCCATAAAACACTTCTTATTCCACTTTAAGGTAAGGAGAAATATGGACCAATTCAGTTATATTTAACTTATCTAAAAATATTGTTTCTATTGAAATATTTTCAGCAAACATTGTTCATTTATATGGTTTATTTATAACATATAACTATAATTAAAAAAAATAGGTATTCATTCTTCATTTCTCCTTCAAAGTAGGCTTAACATGGTCCATTAACCAGGATCTGGAGATACATTTAATCAAGAGTGTAGCAAAATGCCTGAAAACCAAATTCTAAATATTATACCTTACTTTCCAAACCTCACATATACCTTGTATATTAAGGCTGATGGTAGTAGTAAATATAAAGAGTATTGTAAGAAATGCACTTCTGCTTGATGGCGGTGGCACAAAGCAAAACTCAATGTTGATTAAGTAGTTTGGTTCAAATTATGGCAAATTATGTTTTTCACTCAAATACACCAAATACACATATAGAGCGTGGGGAGGGGGGTAATTTCCCTACTATTTCATTTTCACCTTGGAAATCCATAAAATGTTGGCACTTCATAAATACTTGATAATAATAACAACAACAACACTGTCACCGTACCTTTAAGCTACTAGACCTATAAATAACAAGCACATTCTAGTTCCAGTATTGGTATTACACTTTACTCCATTACAACCCCACTTAACATAAAAATATATGTTGGATTAGGCCCTATAAAGGGGTTATCAGGCTGCAGTATACTTTGTGGTCACAGAGACTGGATGCCAGAGAAGGTCAATTCACTCAGTTTATCAAAGTATGGGCAGGAATTCTGCAACCACATTTTGATCAATTGCCTCCTGGTGTCCTCCATTCCTCATACCAGACAGGCGTGGGGAACAGATGGATGAGCTGCACTCTGCTAAACACTTCCAAATGCTTAGAAATCAAATGACATTCAGCTTTTCCATTCTACTAATCACACATGGATCATGCATGGATTACTCCATGGGGATCCAGGCTCATTTTTCCTTTTTTTAATTGTACTAAAAGACATTAATGAATTCTTTAGTATATAGCACCATACATAACTCTTAACTTTGATTGCCCATCAACAAAGATTTTTGGAGCTCCATGATGATGAATGATATTATAATGCAATGTGTATCTCAGGAACAAATTATTTATTGAAGAGGAGGTGACAATGCCTTCTTGTAATGTGTTTTACATATGCTTTGTATATACTTAACAGAACTCCTCGCCATTTTGCACTTAGAGGTCTGGGAGACTTCTCTGAATCTGGCTATACCTATTTAAGGTTTTAAGAAGATTGGATTTAAAGAATAATTAAAAGGCTTCTTATAATCTTCAAGGAATTTGATGAAATTCCAAAAATATATAAAAAAAAAAACAATTTGTAATGTTGGCTCTTGGACATGCCATTCTAAGGTATTTGATTACATCCTACCTGCTGTAAGGAAAACTAAACTATACAATCTTGTTGGACTATTGACCTATATTGTATAAAACTACCTAGTATTGACAATTAAGTTTTGGCATATTGTTTTGTACATTTGAACAAATAGATGATTTATTTTCTGATATTGTCAAATGTTTTCTTACTATTTCTGTATCCAATAGTAAATAAATAGCACATATGTGTTCACATTTGAATGTCTAAAAATAAGTTAAAGACATACCAAAATGCCAAGAAATACAGTTATTGCACTGCAATCTGGGAAACTGGGCATGGATATGCAAATTAGTCCACTATTTAATCTAAATACCAGTTTTACAGCTTTCAAGCATAGCATAGTTTGGATTATTCACAAGCTAGGAGACCTACCCACAGACAGCTGTTTCGATCTTAAAATGGATCTCATCAGTGTGGTATTTTTAGATATTCAAATGTGAACACAAATGTACTATTTAGTTACTGTGTTCTGTATGGTGGAGGGCGTCTATCACTGTTTTGCCCACCAGAAGCTAAATTATGTTTTATCCAATAGTTAAATAAGCGTTACTTCAAAACTGCTCGTATTGCTTTTAAGACAAAGCAATTTGGGTGTCAAAATATTATTCTATTCCTCCCACAGACAATGCAAACAACTTGATTATGATAAAGGTGAGTAATAAACACCACGCAGGGATGACATTAACTATTGAAGGACTATATCTCAGAACCATCAACATTAATAGTGTAACGCTATCTAGAGAGACAATCTAGTTTCTCTGGAAAGTGAATAAACTCGTCTTCTGTTTGCAAAAAAATGAAATGTCTTATTTGTTGGCACACCAGAATCAAGATTTTGTGTATGACCTATGAAATCCTGATACTACAGTAGTTGATACAGTATGGGGCTCTCCAGCTCTGTCGTTCATTCTTGTAGAAACCTCCACATTGGAATGAAGAATCAATCATGAAACAGAGAGATGATGGTTCATGGATATAGTGACATGAATGAAGAAAGATGGCACTGTAAGCTAGCGAAGCAGTAGGCACATTGTGAATTGAGACCATCCATCAATTGTCTGATAGACAAACCCTTTCACTTACATAACCCCATTTTTCTATTTTCATAATTACAGCTCTATGCATAGTATGCAAAACAGCATCAACTGTCTCACTGTGAAGAGATAGTTTATCTCAAAGTGGATTTATAAGTTTATAATATATGAGCACATAGGTCTGATTCTACTACCTATTACAATATAGCTTTAAGCTTCAAGAGAAGAGCAGAGTGATTTATAAATAACGCTTAGCCTCGTATAATGCAAAATATAACTGCACCTTGTTTTTTCCCTTTGTCAGAGTTGGAAACCTAAAGTGACCAAAAAAAAGCAACAATACAATTTTAATCTTCAAACTCTTGTCCTGTCATATCAGTTAAGCAATAACTGATTAAATACCACCCATCCCTTAAACCCGGCGCTTAGTTTATCCACAGTCATTGCAAAAATACTTTGGGTCAGACTCACCCATAGTAGTAAGGGAAGGTGCAACAATATTTCTAAGTGTGAGCTTTTCTTTAGTCACTTCTCCAAAAGAAAACAGCAGCCATTGTCCCTTTGCCGCCTCTGGGCAACTGTAGTTATTTTACCCTTATGAAACTGATAGAGAAAGACTTGGATGCACAAATTATACGAGGTTTGAATTAGGATAAAGCTATTCCTGCAGAGTATTAGTCCAGCACCAACATTTGACCGTACATACTAAATAACTTCTTTACATTTATCATAATATTGGCTGCAGTTCAAGTATTACTTATAATAGCAACTATACAGTTATAATAATGTGATCTATGCACAACACTAAGTATTACAATCTACTAAATCGGATTTATCCATACATGAATGTTTAATATACCATTACCCCAATGAAGAAAGACAATTAAATATGTGGATCTAACGCATGTTGCTTATATCAGACACACACATTACATTGATCCATTCTGTACCCTTTCAGGTTTATAGTCACTAATATAGTTTCCGTAAGTGTGTAACGCTCCATACACGGAGCATGAGCACTTCGGAAACTATCTAGAACGATATGTATCCGTGTGCGCGTGCATGCGAATATGTAGCCCCTGCACATGCAAAGCCGTGCATGTGCAGTCCTATCCAAAACTGTGCAAAGTTCTAGGGCCCTCATTCAATTGCAATTTGGCCAATTGAATAGGGGTCTAAATAAGCACATAACATATTTTTTTAAATAAGTTTTTACTTAGTAAACATTTATCCAAAAGCAAGGTTTTCACTAACTAAAAACTTATTTAAAAAAAATATGTTATGTGCTTATTTAGCGCACTATTCAATTGGCCAAATCGCAATTGAATGAGGGCCTATGTATTCTGCGCATGCAGAAAGAGACACCGGGGAGGGGCAAGAGAGTGGGGGGGAAGAGACATGGCGGGGGGGGGGGGGGTAGAGACAGGGAAGGGAGGGGGGAGGAAAAAAACAGAGGGGGGAAAGAGACATGGAGGTAAGAGAGACATGGGAGGGAGAGTCAGGGGAGAGATGATCCTGTTATTTATGATGGGCAAACCACTAATTACAAATAAAACGTGTTTCCGACACCCCATAGCTGCTCCCAATAGAAACACTGCATTTAGGTACAGGTTTTAACCCTTTACAAACCTTCAAGCCAGCAGCAGCTCAATGCAAAGATCTACAGATCAGTGTTGGACTCCATCTTCTACAAAGTGACTATGCATCCCATGATTCCTTCCTGCACCAACTGCCATCAGTGATTGTTATATTGTATTAAAATGTATTAGCTGCCTGTGATTGGCCAAAACAAATTATGAAGGTTATGCTAATTTTAGCAGGGATTTTCAGGGGTGTCAACTCAAGAGGTTTACCAAACATCAGAGAGAGATTGTTAATGTTTATTTTGATATTTTTTCATGCAAATTTTTTTTTCATAAACTACTGATTCTCCTCTATCAGATTCGTTCATAATCCAGGAAATTTAGATATGACTTTAATGATGAATATGCGCACTTTGATATTCACTGTATCTCTATAATTTTAAAAGCAGGGTTAGCATCAGAGAGAGAAGTACAGATTGATTAGAGCTAACAAGGAAGAAATATGATTATATTTATTCAAGAGTTCTACTTTACTTTTTCTTCTATAGATTTATTTGCTGTCCAAACCCAATATTCTAGGACTCTGAGCTACACGGGTGGATCTTTGAAGGGACTGTTTGGAAGATATCAGTTAGTATAAACAAAGCTTGTATGCACCTGTTAATAAAATGGTGTTTAAATATGCAAATAAACAAACACTCATGTAGCTTATTTTAATACTAAAAATATTGGACTTGCCATATCTCTTTAAAGAGCCACTAACCTCACTTTAAGTATTCTTCACTTTAACACTAATAACAGTCACTAATCTAAAGTTTTAAATCTCTGTTTACATACAAATCTATCTTGCCCATTGCCTGTTGTATCAGTAATAACAGAGTGCCGAGTACATGTATGTGGTGTGAGTCTGTATGTGGAAGGCTATGACTGATAACACAGCTTGCGCCTGGACGCAGTTTACACTTCACTGACCAGTTAACCCATAGCTGTCCTGTTTTAGGTGAGTCCTGTATTCCATGCCTGCACAGATAGATTTGTTATGGGTATTTTTTGTTTTGGTCACTACACATAGCTGCATGGACCACCGGATCGGAGCATTGGTCTGCATTGCTCAAATTCCAGATAGGCGAGAGAGCAGAAACCTGATTTTTCGGCCATAAGAAAAAAATGGAATTGTCTGCCTTCAAACTGGAAATGTAAGCAGTATGACAGTGATGTGGTTCACATTTTTCTGATGTTTTACAGTTGAGATGTCCTTTAGGTGTCCTTTAGGGGTGAGATGTGTCACACTCTCTGACTAATATTGTCTAATGAAGAAAACACATTTGTTTTACCTACCAGGGTTTTCTTTTTTTAAATAGAGCTGTAAGCATATACTTGGGAACATATGTAAATGCCCCTCTTTTTACATTCTATACATGCATTATTATTATACACTAGGAACTTGCCCGTCAACAATTATGCCAGCCCTGCGATGAGCGCCTTCGGTGCTCATTTTGTGGCTCGCAATGAGCGCCCATGTGTCTCTTTGCAGCATCTTCCCCCTGTGCCTTCCCTGTGTCTTTCTCCTGTGTGTGTGTGGTGAATGTTTGCATGGCGTGCAGTGACTGCCGTTGATTTTATTTTCAAAGTCCAGTGTGCCTGGCATTGTTCGTGTAAGTGTTACTGTCTTCAGCGTCATGTATGTTGTACGTTTTGCGAGCCTGACGTTGCTGAGCCTCGTTTTCATGCTGTTTCTGAAAATGTAAGTTTTTCGGCCGTCATCTTTTTCCTCGCTTAGGAGATTTTCTAGTGACTAAAAATGACAAATATGGACGTTATTCGCTTGCAACCTCACTCCCAGGCTTCCTGTGTCTCCTCCTGTGCTGTGTGTATTATAATTTTGTACATGATTTTTTTTTGTGTGTCTGGCTTGCTCATTGCAGCCTAACTGCTGCGCCTAAGTACCGCTGGCTGCAATCAGCACCTTTGCCGCTCATTGCAGCCTAAGTACTGCGCCGTTGGCTCGCCTCGCTTCACGAGGGATGCAACTGCATTACCAACATTGCAAACGTTACGAACAGTGCAAAGATCCACAGCTATATATGTGATAAATAAATAGGACTAAAAAGGTGGAGTTATAGAAAGGTGTAATTAGTATAGATTACTCAATCCTATAAGGCCTACTTTTATATAATTATTATTTCATAATAATATATTGCATATTTACATATATACATGTTTTCTCATTATAGTCCAATATTTCACATTTTACATGGTCTGTAGCCACTAACATACCGCATGAGACTTCCCCTTAAGGTCAAGTCCAAGAATGCAGAGCTGCCAAGTCACAGATATGAAGGCACACATGGGAGTGACAGGAAAAGAAGGGACAGTATTAAATTATAATATTTGTTGGCATCATAAAAGTGAAGTGTATTTACATGAGAATTAAAGTGAAATTGAAAACATCAGTTACATATAGTTACAGCATTTATTAAAAAAATGTGCAAAATAAATTTTAAAATAAGTATCTGGTAAGTTCCGTAACTCCACAGGTGTTGACCTCTGACACTAATTATAGTTACTCAGAAGCAGGTCTTAACTTTCCAACATTTCGTACTATATATATATATATAAATAAATTAAAAACAGTATGGTGTTTCAAATAAAAAAGAGTTAACATAGCTTTTAAACTGTCAGTTTTCCCTCAAGCAGAGCTGCCTATCTCCACTTCACATCAGAGGATGTGACCTGTCTAGGTTCTGCTTCAGACTAAGAGCAGCAACAATCATGTTACAATAGAGTTGTTACCTGTGTAGGCAGTGCATACTGCATACTGTTTTGCATAGTCTCTGTCCAACAAACATATACAGTATCTCACATAAGTGAGTACACCCCTCGCATTTTAGAAAATATTTTATTATATCTTTTCATGTGATAACACTGAAGAAATTACATTCTGCTACAATATAAAGTAATAAGTGTACAGCCTATATTATAGCGTAAATTTGCTGTCCACCTCAAAATAACTCAATACACAGCCATTAAAGTGAGTACACCCCTAAGTGGAAATGTCCAAATTGGGCCCAGAGTGCCAATATTTTGTGTGGCCAGCATTATTTTCCAGCACTGCCTTAACCCTGGGCATGGAGTTCACCAGAGTTTCACAGGAGTCCTCTTCCACTCCTCCATGATGACATCACGGAGCTGGTGGATGTTAGAGACCTTGCACTCCCCCACCTTCCATTTGAGGATGCCCCACAGATGCTCAATAGGGTTTAGGTCTGGTGACATGCTTGGCCAGTCCATCACCTTTACCTTTAGCTTCTTTAGAAAGGCAGTGGTCGTCTTGGACGTGTGTTTGGGGTCGTTATCATGTTGGAATACTGCCCTGCGGCCCAGTCTCCGAAGGGAGGGGATCATGCTCTGCTCCAGTATGTCACGGTACATGTTGGCATTCATGGCTCCCTCAATAAACTGTAGCTCTCCAGTGCCGGCAGCACTCATGCAGGCCCAGACCATGACACTCTCACCACCATGCTTGACTTTAGGCAAGACACACTTGTCTTTGTACTCCTCACCTGGTTGCCGCCACACACGCTTGACACCACCTGAACCAAATAAGTTTATCTTGGTCTCATCGGACCACAGGACATAGTTGCAGTAATCCATGTGCTTAGTCTGCTTGTCTTCAGCAAACTGTTTGTGGGCTTTCTTGTGCATCATCTTTAGAATAGGCTTCCTTCTGGGATGACAGCCATGCAGACTAATTTGATGCAGTGTGCAGCGTATGGTCTGAGCAGTGACAGGCTGATACCACCACCTCTTCAACCTCTGCAGCAATGGTGGCAGCACTCATACGTCTATTTCCCAAAGACAACCTCTGGATATGACGCTGAGCACATGCACTCAACTCCTTTGGTCGACCATGGTGAGGCCTATTCTGAGTGGAACCTGTCCTGTGAAACCTCTGTATGGTCTTGCCCAGCATGCTGCAGCTCAGTTTCAAGGTCTTGGAAATCTTCTTATAGCAACAATTCTTTTTTTCAGATCCTCAGAGAGTTCTTTGCCATGAGACGCCATGTTGAACTTCCAGTGACAATTATAAGAGAGTGTGAGAGCGATAACACCAAAGTAAACACACCTGTTCCCCATTCACACCTGAGACCTTGTAACACTAATAAGTCACATGACACTGTGGAGGTAAAATGGCTAATTGGGCCCAATTTGGACCTTTCCACTTAGGAGTGTACTCACTTTTGTTGCCAACGGTTTAGACATTAATGGCTGTGTGTTGAGTTATTTTGAGGGGACAGCAAATTTACACTGTTATACAGGCTGTACACTTACTACTTTACATTGTAGCAGAGTGTCATTTCTTCAGTGTTGTCACATGAAAATAAATAATACAAATATTTACAAAAATGTGAGGGGTGTACGCACTTTTGTGGGATACTGTATATGAGCTTTACTATTAAATGCATTACAGTAGTCAATTAACTTAAGCAGGACTAATTTTTCTTTGCAAAGAAAAACTGTTCTGAAACATAAATTTGATGGCATATAAGAACCAAAATACCCATGTAGCATGCACATTCTATCTATATATAAAGCTTGGTTTAATAAATAATCTGGACAGTCTAATGTTAATCCCAGACATGCTATCATGCAAGGTATTAAACATTATAAAACAAAATGAATCAAAGCAATGGAGACTACAGTGTCCCTTTCTGAATCCCTACTAGTCAAAATAATATCACGAGTGCTGCAGAGTGTATATCCTTAATCTGTGATCACCTATAGAGGCTCCCTCATTGTGCGACTATTAGAAGACTGGGGTTAGTATTGCCCAGAGCACATCACGTCACAACTAGTGCTTCTTCCATACTGATATTGAGAGCACTTGTGTTTTAGAACAAGGTAACCAAGGAATAACTGATAAATAAATGATAAGATCTCATGAGTGACTGACAGTGGTAAATTGGTTGTTAAGATGGCAGCTGAAGGATATCTGAATATGATCACACCATACTGCAAGGAACTTGCTCTCATTTCCTAGCATGCAAGTTACCTTTACAAGGCTTTTAATATGGAAACAGTTTGTGGATTTGTTACGGTGGATGTATATGTGATAAATACCCCTATTTAAAGCAACCTAAAGAGTCCACACTGTGGTTTAAATTACCCTACAATAGTAAAAATCAATACAAGCTCATAAAGCTAAGGTGAATAGATTTAACTCCAGGGCACTGGAAATTGAAATGCACTCATGTGTGGGTCCCTTGCAAGGCATTTGCAGCTACATAGCTTCATCCCACCACAATGACTCCCCTGCAACCTACTAATAAACTAAATGATTATCCCATGCACTAGTAATTTTATATTGAGCTATCCTAGTAGCTACAAAATACACAATAAGGGAACCTGCAAAAGTCCAATGGTAAAGGAAACAAAATCAGTCTGCAATTATACTAATAGAGCAAATACATTATTGACCGTCGTATTCACAATTAGATAATGTTCTCCATATTTCACAGTGTATTTCTCCAAGGACTCCCCATGCCTGAAAATGAGATGTATGTGAATTAAGTATTTGAAATCAATACATTCATTTTATACATACATAACAATAGTATCTAGTTAGGATTTAATTTACATAGTCAGGTATGAATAGATTAAAACCCGGAAAATAAGATACAGTGTCATATACAAATAGGTACATCACCATTAAAAACAATGTGTTCATTAATGAGAGCTCTAATAGTATTTGTTCAGTTATTATAATAGATTTAAAAAGACTAAGGAATGTTGCAATGCTTTGGTTAAGGTGGGCCACACACAAGCCTGGATTTGAGGATATCCTTGCTGCGTACAGTCGAGACGTTGCTTCTTCAGTCATCCTAATTGACTCACCTGTGCACAGAAAGGGAATCTTCAAATCCAGGCCTGTGTGTGGCCCTCCAGGACTGAACTTGCCCATCCCTATCCTAGATTCATCATGTTTCTAGGTGAGATGTTTAAGTGCAAATTGAGAGATTTTTTACCTCCTAATATAATTTACAAATAAAGCTAATAAATAGTGAGGCAAACTTTCAAACTCTTGAAATATCTTCTGCTAAATTGTCTGAGCTTCATTTCCACCTCATACAAACTTCTCAGTCTCATATAAACTTGCCAATAATAATAAGTCATGCTCTTCATCATAGATGTGTAAGTATGTTTTTTAGTACACTGGACATAGACTCCAGAGTTACTGGGAACACTCATTTGATGTGTAAGTATGGGATTATATGGTTTATAACATATATAAATACATTACATACTGTTATACCAGATTTAAATTGTTACCATGAGATGGTCTGGTGGATGATGGAAGGTCTTGCACACCTGCTATTGCTATTGAAATTTACTGAATACGCTAATCCTACCAAAGTACATTTTTATAAAAAAAAAACAAAAAAAAACATTCTATAACAGTTATGGTGAATTTTTTACATCAGGTGTTTTGTGAATGTGAGACAAAAGCAAACATGGCTTTAGTGTCTGCAATGTGTTTCACTTCTGATGTCCAATTTAACTTCGGTCTCAAAGATTAGTGAATATATGGCAGCAGTATATTCAGTGCCACCTGCAAATAGTGTGGATACACATAATAACACATGAAATACCCAGCACTGACCCTCAGTTGTAACCATAAAAACAGGACTGCATGTCCACTGCCAAGTTCTTTTTGAATATACTATGGGCCATGCATATAAAACAGTACAATGGGCCTCATCTGAAGAAAGGCCTCTTGAGGGCTCAGACCTTTTCCTCTTTGAATGCAAGCTTTGAAATAGAAGTTGGCAGCAGTTATACAAGACTCCTCTTGACTACTAATCTTCAATTGCATTACAAGGTTGTTAATAATTGTCACCTATGATAGTTGCAATTTATACACCTATACCGTAAGATAAATCATAGTAATACAATATAGTCTGTACAATAAATGGTTATATTTTTAATTACAATGTAAAAGGTAGGATTTCTTGGCCCCTGCTTATAATAAGTCCTGTCTTACTATGTTCTGAGCCTTTATGTAGGAGTAACATAAAAACCAAAATACAGTTCAGACTGCAAATGTCACAAAATGTTTATAATAATGAAAAAAGCAATATTGGACCCTAGTAGTAATAAAGATGGGTTTTAGGGAAAGTATCATTGGGAATACATGTAAACAACTTGTCACTATCTATTTTTGGATGATTTAACTGGATTATGGTGTTAGATTCATGTTGTAGTCCAACCGAACATCCACCAACAATTCATCTAAATATTCAGAAACACTCACATTGCATTCAGCAGATAAAAGCATTGTATTAAAAAACACAGGGTTCCCTGGTGGTCGAGTGGTTAGGATTCAGTGCTTTCACCACTGCGACCTGGGTTCAATTCCAGTCAAGGGAATCAATAGGTAACACCACCCTGAAGCCATGCAGGGCTGGGCCTTGTCAGTACTTGGATGGGAGACCACCCAGGAATACCAGGAGCTGTATGATGTGGCCCACTGGAGAAGTAACTGGCAACCCACACCAGTATCTCTGCCATGAATACCAAGAGGATCACACACACATTATGAAACACATTCCTGAAAATGTTCTAACTCAATTCACCTTGAGACAATTGGAACAGTTACTTAATTAAATTAGGTTTACATATAAATTGAAAAAGTATATCTTCCTGTAGGGGAGTGAAATCAGTACTACAACTCCCAGAATTCCCTTTAGAAAGTTTACAATAGCTATAACGTACGAAACCCTGATTACGTTGTTTAATCCATAAATCTCATTGTCAAACCAAGAGTTTCAAATTAGAAAATATTACCATTTTCAGCTATTAAGCCATAAATGTGCAAGTAAATCTTTTTTAGCTTTCTTTTTCTAAATTGGCCTCTGTTCTGTGATTTCTCCTGAACAGTAAAGGGTGTTTATGTACTTGTGCATTGATTAGTAGGCAGCTGAGAGGGGGTGTGATTTTGCCTGTGTAAAACTATATCAGTGTGTGGCCTTTTGTGGTCTTTTTGCCTCTATTCTGTGATTTATCCTGAACAGTAAGTGTGTTGTGTACTTGTGCAGTGATTAGTGGGCAGGTGAGTAGTAAGAACCTAATAGAAACAGGGGTAGAAGTGAACTTGTGAGCTTGAGTACACTTCGAGTATCAGTGCAGTTCTAGTATAAGTGTAGGAGTTTAAATAAAAGGAGGGAGTTCAAGAGCAGATTTTAACGGTCTAAGGGCAGCAATACAACGTATAGACTGGGACAAAGAACTGATAGGTAAAAATACTGAACATAAATGGGCAACGTTCAAATCCTTACTAAATATACATACTTCTCACCATATACCATGTGGAACTAAAAGTAGAAGGAGTAAATCACTACCCTTGTGGCTAAGCAATGATTTAAAGATGAAGATGAGGATTACAAACCAGGCATTTAAATTATACAAACAAGAGGTGACAGAGATTGCTTTACGTGAGTACAAGGAAATCAACAAGGCTTGCAAAAGGGCTATTAGACTGGCTAAAATAGAAAATGAAAAGTTAGTTGCAAAGGAGAGTAAGACTAACCCTAAAATATTTTTTTAATATATTAATGGGAAAAAGGCTAGGAAGGTATACACAATGGAGGTGCCATTGGTTGGGACACTGTAACATAATGGGGTTACACTACCTTCACCAAATAATTGGTTAATACAGGAAGAAATCCAAAAGAGGTTGGGAAAAATAAATGTTAATAAAGCCCCAGGTCCTGATGGAATACATCCAAGGGTACTGAGGGAACTGGGTTCTGTAATAGCCAAACCATTATATTTAATTTTTCAAGATTCACTCAACACAGGATCTCTACCAGATGACTGGAGAGCAGAGGTGATAACTATATTTAAGAAGGGAGCAAGAACAAATATAGGACATTAAAGACTTGTAAGTATCACTTCTGTAGTGGGAAAGCTTTTAGAAGGGCTAAAAATTGTATACAAGAATATGCCTATTTAAACAAGAATATAAGTAGGAGCCAACATGGATTTATAAGGGATAGGTCATGTCAACAAACCTAATTAGATTCTATGAAGAGGTTAGTAGAAACTTGGATCAAGGCAACTCAGTGGATGTAGTAATTTTGGTTTTTGCAAAGGTTTTTGATACAGTGCCACATGGGAGACTATTGAGGAAACTAAGGGATACAGGAATTGCAGTAAATATATGCTCATGGATTGACAGCTGGCTAAAAGACAGCAAAGGGTTGTTGTAAATGGAATATACTCAGATTGGACTAATGTGGTAAGTGGGGTTCCTCAGGGTTCAGTATTAGGTCCTCTCCCTTTTAACATATAGTAGGATTGGAAAGTATGGTCTCCATTTTTGCTGATGACACTAAGTTGTGCAAGGCAATTAAGTCAGATAATGATATACGTTCCCTCCAAAGGGATTTGCATAAATTAAATCAATGGGCAATTAAATGGCAGATGAGATTTAATACGAATAAATATAAGGTTATTCATCTGGGAAGGAAAAATAGCCATGCAATTTATATTCTTAATGGAGCAAATCTAGGGGTATCAGATATTGAAAGGGATTTGGGAGTGCTTGTGGACAACCACCTAGGTAACAGCGCTCAATGCCAAGCAGCATCTGCAAAGGAAAGTAAAATATTAGCATATATTAAAAAGGGTATAGAAGCAAGGGAAACAAATATAATTCTGCCACTATACAAATCTGTAGTACACCCTCATTTGGAATATGGAGTACAGTTTTGGGCAACACTACATAAAAAGGACATTTTAGAGCTGGAAAAGGTACAGAGAAGGACAACAAAACTAATAAGGGGGTTTTAGTGCCAAAGTTATGAAGAAAGACTAACAAAATTAAACTTATATTCTCTAGAAAAAAAGGTGTCTAAGAGGGTATATGATTACCTTATATAAATATATCCAGGGTCAATACAAGGCTTTGTCAAGTGAGCTTTTTGTGCCAAGAGGACATCCTTTGAGATTAGAAGTAAAATATTTCACCTTAAAGAAAGAAAAGGGTTCTTCACAGTATGGGTGGTTGTCATGATTTAATTGTTTAAGGACTCATATTGCCAGTAATTATGAATAAGGCCAAGGGGGCATGACATTGGTGCATTGGGATTATGTGTTATTGTGTGGTTATATGTTGCCTGTACATGGTTATTATGTATACTAGTTATTATATATTAGAAGAGGGAAAATGTTATATAGAACATATGTGGAATTGGTAAAAATGCTGTGCATAGAAGTTAGCTGCAGATTATTGCACACTCACACATACAGACCTTGGGTCAAGACAGATGTATGTACTTCAAGTAGTCCTAAGCAAACACTTGAGTTTAACATAAAGGTTTTTTAACTAGACAGGTATAGATATCTGGTGAATTTGATCTCAAGAGCTTTGATAGCCCAAGGTTGCAAGCCAGATGGGCTGACATCACACATACACAAATGTACACAAGGGTGTGGTATTGGAGAGTATAAATATGTTGTTTGGTCATTCAATAAAGGTTGAGAGAGAGTTTTTACATATCCACAGTGTGAGACTATTTCTGTGTGTTATATCCTGACTTGGGGAGTGGTCTTGCCACAGGCCACTAGTAACCTGCCTATACCTCTTCAGAAGCCATCTTTTGTGTCACAGAGAACAGGAACTACCCAATTCTGCTGGGGTAGGTTTGAACTAGGTTCATATCAAGCCCTCTTGAAGAAGCAGATCGTGACAGTGGTTAATCTGTGGAATTCTCTACCAAAGGAGGGATTGGATATATTTTTAAATAAAAAGGGCATTCAGGGCTATCATGGATAATTAGAGAGGGAGTATTAATCCAGGGAGGAGTCTAATTGTCAGTATTAATTTGCATATTGCAGATCAGAGGAGATCTAAAAAAATTGACCTTGATGGACTAAAAGTCTTTTTTTAACCTCAATTACTATGTAACTATGCAAATTAATGCATTTTATACAGTTGCTTATCAACATTACTAGACATACAGTACATTACCCCTCAAATAAAAATAATGGCAATTAAGCATTCAGTAGATATTGGAAGTTTAGGGGTCTCATTGGGCATTTTTTGTATTTCATGTAAATGTTCTAACTAAGTTTAATTCATTGATTTGATCTTCCTCAGTGTCGTTTTCATATAAAAATGTACGTTTCACTTACTTCTAAGAGGCACACAGAGTAACAGTTAGTGTCTGCAGGCTGCCATCTTGCACACCTGTGACCTGCAGCACTCTAATTTGTGAGCGGAGGACTTTCCAACAAGATTCATATTACTAATGTCATTCTGTGTGTCAAAATCCACAAAAATACAGACTTTTTACATTAACACAGCCCTTTATAAATTAGTTCATATAATGATTATTATTAAAGCTTCTAACACACTGTCTATCATCTACTTAATGTATAAGTGACGATCATCTCCCCTGTGGGAGTGTCTAACTTACAAAATGTAGTACTGCAGGATACATGTGTGGAAGATGGCAGCCACCATGAGACTCTACTGGGAGAAATGGAGATGCTCCACATGCTATGCATCTGTTACTCTCTGTTTCTTAGAAGTGTATATTGTATTTGAAAATAACATTGAGGAAAGTCATATTGATTAAACAAACATAATTAATGGGCAATGAGGAAAAAGTATTTTAATTTGAGTGACATTCATTAAATGATTTAATCATCATGTTTAGTATCTATGGAACATTTATTTAAATACTTTTCTAAATTTAGCATATTTGCTATGGTAACCTGAAACAGCAAGGTTTTATTTAAAAAGCAGCATGTAAAGGCTTATAATGAGGAGGATTATGCTGGATATATAGATCTGTTTTCTGAGCTCAGTATAAGCGCCCACTCACAAACAACACTCGTTCAAATGGATACATCTGTAAACATCTTAATGGAAACCAATTATTCCTGCAGATGTGTGGGAGTTCATGATATGGAAACCTATATTAATGAGCACAAAGAAGAGGTGCAAAAATAATTATATTTCTTTACCATGAAAGCTTATTTTGTTTCTTATTAATATCCAACTTTATTTCAATGGGAATATCCACTTGTATATCAATAGGACCATTCATATGTTATTGTAGTCAGTCAAAGGCATAACCTTGTGTCATACAGAGACATTCTTAAAAAAATAAATACAACTTTTGTATGTGTATATAGTCTATATATATATATATATATATATATATTATTGACACTCTGCCATTACTTTACCTGGATTAAACTGATATAGCGTATTATTGATACATAAGGACATTTAAAACATTTTAGATGCCTTACATTTCCTTGGCAATATATATGCCCACCAGTGAAAGAGGATAGTAGAGGACCTATAGTGGCTGAATCTAATAGAATGCCAGTATTTTGTTAAAGGTATATGAAAGTGAGGTGGGTTATGTTATGAATGCATCCTGTAGAATGCATCATAACCCACCTAGCAAAAAAATTTTGCAGAAAATAAAATAATGTGCTGGGGGTGATGTAGACACCCCCAGCAACTGAGATTTGCATATTTGATATCTCATTTTTAACATTGAGAGAAAACAGTTTACAAAAGCAAGACATTCAGCAAACTTCAGGTGTAACTTTTCACTTTGGAATTTTTTCATGCAAACAATTTTTTTCGGACACTATAATTTGTCCTCTATCAGGTGCATTAATAACCCAGCTCACTTTAATATACCTTTAATATGTGAAAATATCCAAAATGGGTTGTGCATGAATTGTTGCTGAGAAAAAAAAGTTTTTTTTTTCTAAATTATTGAAACATTGTTTCTTATATTATTGGCAAACTAGCTTAGCATAGAAAACCATTGTTCTCCATGTAGATATTTTAGAGGGCTAAGAAACACCTTTTTAAACAATTTCAGAATATATGGGCAGCAGCATATGACCCTGTACTGCATTCCCCAGACTAGAAACAATTGCATAATTAAATACGGCAGAATAAATGGATTGTAATGGAGCCACTATTGTGTAACCATGGCATAACAGAGTTTATAAAATAATAGCTTGAAAAATATGTTGATTTTTGAATTTGTCGTGTTTGTACTGGGAAATATTGTATCATTAAATAAATTAAAATTTCCTTCACCTATTCTGCACCAAATGTAGCTGTGTAAAATCTGTACAATTTAAGTGTAATGTTTAAGGCTCTTTATTTGCTATAGGTGTAGAAGAGGATAACTGGTGCGTAAAATGTGATGATACTCCCCCCCCTGCTGTCAATTGTGTGAAGTTCATGCAGATACATCATTCTTAGAAAATGTAGGAATCTCAACATAAATGTATGTTACGTTTCATCATTTACATCCTTATGTGTACAAAGTATCTATGAGCAAAAACATCACAAAGAAATAGTTACATTCTAAATTTGAAAATATCTTAAGACTGCAATTTTTAGACATAAGAGGTTTTAAAAAAATAAACTCTCTACAAGGACACTATAGCTCTATAGCTAGGGTTTTGCTCTTTTCGGGGTCTACATAATTATATTCTTCACGGTACATTTGAAACCCACCTAGACTTATGTTTGTTTTATATTAAAAACTACTCTGTTCTTGGAAATTCTCTAAAAGCCAGGGTGCTCTAGGTTAGGGGTGGGCAAGTTCGGTCCTGGAGAGCCCAAGAGAGGCCTGAATTTGAGGACTCCGTTTCTGTGCACAAATCCAGGCCTGTGGGGGCTCTCCAGGACTGAACTTGCCCAAACCCTGCTCTAGGCCATTCAGATTTGTGCAACCCCCACGCCCAACTTACAGTTTCACCTTTGCTCTTGCTATATCCTAAATTATAAATGTATGTATGTTTATGTATACATGTGGTACATCAGAAGGAGTCAGATATATCACTATAGACTTTTCTTTACATATGCACACATTATTCCATGAGACAACAACAAAGTCTTCAGCAGCCGGCTGCCCCTTGAAGATGTACTGCCTTGGGCCTGGGCTTCATGGCCCTATAGAGGAAACACAGCCTTGATAAAAGCTATGAAATGTACCTAGTTTGCTCATTTCCTCCATGCTTATAGAGAGCAGAAGCTGCCTTTTTCATCTCATTTTTGTCACTGACACTTAGAATGCTGAGCTAATAGGGTCAACCATTTAAGAGCAACTAAGAGGCAGCTCAAGAGCGAGTAAAACTTCAGCTGAGTTCTAAGCTGCAATGGTTTTATTACATGTTTCGGTGCTCCTCAGCTGTTCACATCAATTGGAAGCACATGGACATTTTCTGGGTTTCAATAAAATATACCTGTGTATCTATTTACTTTTAAGTATTTTTTATTAAGAGGTGCTTATAAGCTTTGCTCTTTTCTGCCTAAATCAAAACAATTTCTACTTGTTGGGATCTACCTTCTGTAGCCCATGAATGCACAGACTGAAGTTAAGTGTTTCAATTTAGCCTGTCAGTGATGTCTCAAGCAGCATGTTGCCACTGATTGGCTACTACGAGATTATGAGACTGCCCACCCTGTACTTAGATACTGTTTTACTGAGCTACAGAGGGGAGAAACCAATTAGAAAGTAACCGTACGATTTTAGGCAAAAAAAAAACAAAAACAGCTTTTAAGTACTTCTTGATCAAATATAGTACACAAAATTAAAGCAACACATAGGTATATTATTGTTGTTGTTCTTTGGTCGCTGAGTTGCATTTGAATCTTCGTGACTCTATGGACCGCAGGACGCCAGGTACATCTCTCAGTCACTGCCCCCCTAAGCTCCATCAAGTTCATGTTCATTGCTTCAGTAACTTCATCTATCTATCTCCACCTCTGTTGTCCCCTTCTTCTTGTGCCTTCAATCTTTCCCAGCATCAGAGTCTTTTCTAGGGAATACTGCCGTCTCATGATATGGACAACTTTTTTTAGCTTTAGCCTCATGATCATACTTTCTAGTGAACAGTTTGTCTTGATTTCCTGAAGTATTGATTTATTGGATCTTCTTGCAGTCCAAGGGACTCTAAGCAGTCTTCTCCAACACCACAATTCAAAGGAGTCAATTCTACGGCGCTCAGACTTCTTTATGGTCCAGCTCTCACATCCGTATATTACTACTGGGAATACCATAGTTCTAACAATGCAGACCTTTATTGATAGTTTAATATCTATACTTTTTACTAGCTTGTCCAAGCTTACCATAGCTTTCCTCCCAGAAGCAAACGTCTTTTAATTTTATGACTACAGTCACCATCTGCAGAGATCTTGGATCCCAAGAAAAAGAATTCTGTCACTGCCTCCACTTCTTCCCCGTCTGTTTGCCAGGAAGTGAAATTGTCGTTTGCCATGATCTTCATCTTTTTAACGTTGAGCAGCAGGTAAACTTTTGCACTTTCTTCTTTTACCCTCATCAATAGGTCCTTTAGTTCCTTCTTACTTTCAGCCATCAGAGTACTATTATCGGTGTATCTGAGGTTGTTGATATTCCTTCCAGCAATATTGATGCATGATGTACATTCTGTTTTCCCATGTTCGGTTCTGACCGTGGCTTCTTGGTCCACATACTCCCATCTCTTTAAGAACATGCCACATTTTGTTGTGATCCACACAGTCAAAGGCTTTAGCAGAAGCAGAAGTAAATGCTTTTCTGGAACTCTGTTGCTTTTGCTATTATCCAGCGGACATTGGCAATTTGATCTTTCGTGCCTCTTTCTCTTGCACATCTGGAAGTTCCCAGTCCATTCAGTATATTGTTGGAGTCGAGCTTGTAGAATATTAAGCATCTCACTTAAGCATTTCACTTCGCTCTCCAAGATGTCTGGCTCTAGCTTATTGGAGAAACTATTGAGGTCATCACTGCTATTAAGATCCTTTCTGGATAGATCTTCGGTGTATTCCTGCCACCTCTTCTTTATCTGATCTTCTCCTGTTAAGTCCTTACCATTTTTGTCTTTTATCACGCCCACTTTGGCATGAAAGGTGCCTTTTAAGTTCCTAATTTTCTTGAAGAGATCTCTTGATTTACCTATTTGGTTATCTTCTTTAATCTCTCTACATCACTCATTGTAGAATGTCTTCTTGTCTCTTCTTTCTATCCTCTGGAATTCTGCATTCTGTTGGACAAATATCCACTACCTTTTGCTTTCCTTCTTTCCTGAGTTACTTTCAAAGCCTCATCAGACAGACAGTTTGACTTCTTATTTTTCTTTTTTTTAAGGGATATTCATTGTTGCTGTTTCCAGGATATTGTTACAAACTTCAGTCCAAAGTTCTTGAGGTACCCTATGTTCCATGTATTCTTTGCCTCCACTGCATATTCACAAGGAATAATTTTTTGTATGGTCTGATGATTTTCCTTCTTTTCTTCAGTTTAATTTTTAACTTTGCAATAAGAAACTCAAGGTCTGATCTGCAGTCAGCTCCAGATCTTGTTTTTGTCTGACTGTACAGAGCTCCTCCATCTTTGGCTGCAAAGTATATAGTCAATCTGATTTCTATGTTGTCCATCTGGTGATGTCCATGTGTAGAGTCGCCTCTGGGGCTGTTGGAAGAGGGTGTTTGCTACGATCAGAGAATTTTTTGGTTCCCTACTTTAGCATTCCAATCTACTGTGATGATAGTAACACCTTTTCTTTGTGTTATATCTATGATGTGTTGAATGTCTTCGTAGAACTGGACAACTTCAGCCTCTTCAGCATCCACGGTTGGAGCATAGACTTGGATTACTGTGATATTAAATGGCTTGCCTTGAATTTGAATTGAAATAATTCTGTAATTTATTGGGTTGTAACCGAGCACTGAAATCCAGTAATAGTGAAATCCAGAAAACTTCCAAATTCCTTTAATATACAGTGGTAAAACTTTTACACATATATTTTAACTTCTACAAGTGAACTATTTCATATAAGAACAACAGGTGCTATCGGATTCTTTTTTATTATTTCTATAAAATCACAATTTAGATTTTTCAGCGTGCCAGCTGTAGTGGCCAGCTGCCACTAGGTGGCACAGTCAATATTTTTTTGTCAATTGCCTAGAGTTAGGGTTATATTTAGGGGTTAGGTTTAGGGGAGTGGCAGATGATAAACTTTACACTAACAAGAAATTGACTAAAATCTTGGGAACACCACCTGGTGGCCACTGGGTTAGGGTAATGGTTTAAGCTTGGAAATTGTGTACGATTTCAGCAGTGCAGCGCTTACAAACTGTTTACAATTTTGGCACCGCCATCTAGCAGCTACTTACTGCAACTACCGCTGCTGGAGTACTCATTAGAGGAAAGATCGACAATGGGTATTTAGATAATCTACTAGAAAATCTGGAAGTGCAATTAAAAGTGTAGTGTCCACTAGTGTAAACCAGCAGCTAAAACAATAAAAGAAAATCATTCAAATACATGAAAGTGCACATTTATATATATATATATATATATATATATATATATATATATATATATATATATACAAATATATATATATATATCTATATATATATATTTATTTATATATAAATACACATACAGTGAGGGGGGAAACTATTTGATCCCCTGCTGATTTTGAACATTTGTCCACTGACAAAGAAATGATCAGTCTATAATTTTAATGGTAAGTGTAATTTAAAAGTGAGACAGAATATAAAAAAAAGAAAGAAAAAAAAATGCATGTCAAAAAAGTTATAAAATTATTTGCAGGTAATTGAGGGAAATAAGTATTTGATCCCTTATCAATCAGCAAGATTTCTGGCTCCAGTTGTCTTTTATACAGGTAACGAGCTGAGATTAGGAGCACTCTCTTAAAGGCAGTGCTCCTAATCTCAGTTTGTTACCTGTATAAAAGACACCTGTCCACAGAAGCAATCAATCAACCAGATTCCAAACTCTCCAGCATGGCCAAGACCAAAGAGATGTCCAAGGATGTCAGAGACAAGATTGTAGTCCTACACAAGGCTGGTATGGGCTACAAGACCATCGCCAAGCAGCTTGGTGAGAAGGTGACAACAGTTGGTGCGATTATTGGCAAATGGAAGAAACACAAAATAACTGCCAGTCTTCCTCGGTCTGATGCTCCATGCAAGATCTCACCTCGTGGAGTTTCAATGATCAGGAGAACGGTGAGGAATCAGCCCAGAACTACATGGGAGGATCTTGTTAATGATCACAAGGCAGCTAGGACCATAGTCACCAGGAAAACAATTGGTAATACACTAGTCCGTGAAGGACTGAAATCCTGCAGCTCCCACAAGGTCCCCCTGCTCAAGAAAGCACATGTACATGCCCGTCTGAAGTTTGCCATTGAACATCTGAATAATTCAGAGGAGAATTGGGTGAAAGTGTTGTGGTCATATGAGACCAAAATCAAGCTCTTTGGCATCAACTCAACTCGCCGTGTCTGGAGGAATGCTGCCTATAACCCCAAGAACACCATCCCCATCGTCTAACATGGAGGTGGAAACATTATGCTTAAAGGGTGTTTTTCTGCTAAGGGGACAGGACAACTGTCCGCTTCAAAGGGACGATGGGAGGGGACATGTACAGTCAAATCTTGGGCGAGAACCTCCTTCCCTCAGCCAGGGCATTGAAAATGGGTTGTGGATGGGTATTCCAGCATGACAATGACCCAAAACACACAGTCAAGGCAACAAAAGAGTGGCTCAAGAAGAAGCACATTAAGGTCCTGGACTGTCCTAGCCAGTCTCCAAACCTTAATCCCATAGAAAATCTGTGGAGGGAGCTGAAGGATCGAGTTGCCAAAACTCAGCCTTAAAACCTTAATGACTTGGAGAGGATCTGCAAATAGGACTGGGACAAAATCCCTCCTGAGATGTGTGCAATCCTGGTGGCCAACTACAAGAAACGTCTGACCTCTGTGACTGCCAACAAGGGTTTTGCCACCAAGTAGAAGGGGTCAAATACTTATTTCACTCATTGACCTGCAAATCAATTTATAACTTTTTTGACATGCATTTTTATTGGGGGGGTGTTTTGTTAATCTGTCTCTCACTGTTAAAATACACCTACCATTAAAATTATAGACTGATCATTTCTTTGTCAGTGGACAAACGTTCAAAATCAGCAGGGGATCAAATACTTTTCCCCCTCGCTGTATATTAAAATAAAGATTTTCAAAAGTCATTCAAAATTCATTCATTCCTCCAAAGTCACAATCTCATACACCTCTGATCCCCCCCAGTAGGACAAATGCCCTTTAGCCCCTAATTAGTGAGCAAACTTTAAACAAAACATATATTTAGGGGATGTCCCAACCTGCTTCTTTAATGGGGCATGACAAGAACCTTGTTCAAGCCTACCCCAGCAGGACCGTGTAGTTATTACTACCTCTGGTACAGAAGATAGCCTCAGGATATCAGGAACACCATAGAATCCCTTAGAATTAGGATTAATGCACAGAATGACACTTACAACTTGTCTATGTAAGTTCAGACACAACTGTATACCTCATTCCTAAATAATAGGCTGCCCTTTGTTTACTAGGAAAACCCTGTACCTATGATGAAATCAGATCTTTTAATCTCATCCAGGTTATTATTTTAACTTTAAACAATTGTTATAACCACTCAGACTATCTGCGTATCTGCTCAAGAACCCTGTGAGGCTGGAGGAGTCTTCACCAAATAATAACACTGTACATAATAGGCATTAATCTTATTTAGGTGGGGGCTGATGCAAGAACCTGCATAGTAGCTAATGTTATGTAGGGGAAAAACCAAGATACATACAGTATAATAGTGATATCAGATTTTAACCATAAGGACTAAGAATTACATAACCATAATAATAAAAGCAGGGTAACTTCTTGCCAGCCAGGCCCAGGCCATAGTGTAAAACAGTCAAGTCAGGCCCTGGGCATGACAACTACTCCACCCAACTTTCTAGTGGAGACTGGGAAGCTATCCTGATGGATAGCTTTCCAGCTACACGGCTGCTACTTGTTCTCTGAGGTCTAAGCCATTATACAGTCCCAACAATCTCCACGGTCCAAGAACCCGGTCCCAGCTGGTAGTGGTAAGTCTAGGGAGTGCAAGAATCGTCCATTCTCCTACCTCCCCTTTCTGTGGCTCAATCCAGGGGTTGCACTGGGGGCTTGCGAGGTTCATCCGCCTCTCCAACCCTCTAGTAAAAATTAATCTAATTGATAAACTTGGTGTCTCTCTGGGCACTCCGCCTCCTCCTGTCCAGGGTGAATTCTCCCTCCTTCCCAATGGTGTAGTGACCTTCCCAAGTCCCTGGGGAAACATATAAGACCACTGGCCTGGAGGAACCTTCAAGGCAGTCCAGGGGAAACAGTACATCCAGGCTAGTAGGTCCAGCAAAAACTTGGGAGGGACCTTCCCCAGCAAAACCCTCTCCTTCCAGGCAAGGGAGACCTCCTGACCTGCTGATTATGGGATGGTACCAGGTATCCTTGGTAAAATAGAAGACCCCCACTTCCCCCTTGCCAATGATCCCGGCCAGTGGTCCCTCCTTTCCAGTGATAGTGGCAAACAAACAGTGTCTTTGGGCCGCTGCAGGGGAGACAATGCAAGGAGGCCAGGTGACAAACCACACCTTTGGGTATCCTTTGTGGAAATTCAAGAAAACTGGCCCATCCAGTGGTGAACAAATCTGGGGTAATTCTGGGGTCTCACCTTCCCCAGCCAAGCCAGTACAAACAGCTGACTGGTGGTATTTACAACAGTCCATGGGCCTAAGGGACCACAAATAGCCCACATTCTTCCCCTCCCCATGTCTGTTCCTTCCCTTTTGCAGTGTTTGAGTCCCGTGTGATCTGTTGGGCCTTCTGGCTTACCCAATTTAAGTGGTTTAAGGGGATAGCCAGTTCAAGTGACTTTTCATTAGGGATTATCACCACCCCACCCCCAACAGCCAGGGCCACTATCCCTTTTTCCTTCTCCTTTAGGGAAAATATTCTTCTGGGGCACCCAATAAAATAATAGTTCCACTGAGGACTGTACCTGCCGCATCTGCCAGTCTGTACTCCTCCTGATGGCCTTGTGTGGGGAATCCACTCCTTGGGGCTGTGCTGAGCTCACTCTCTCACAGCATCCTTTCTCTGGAGCTACTGTTGGGGTACAGCTCTCACCTCGCTCTGAATCTTTAGTCCCTGGATTCTTGAGTAGAATCTCCTGGCTCTCTCTATCTAATACTGCCTGGCAGACCTTGAGAAGTAGCTGCTACTGTCTCTTGTGCAGCCTAAATAATAGGCTGCCCTTTGTTTACTAGGAAAACCCTGTACATCTGATGAAATCAGATCTTTTAATCTCATACAGGTAATTATATTAACTTTAAACAATTGTTCTAACCACTCAGACTATCTGCTTATCTGCCCAAGGCCCCTGTGAGGCCCGGGGAAGTATTCACCAGATAACAATACTGTACATAAAAGGCCTTAATATTATTTAGGTGGGGGCTGATTTAATAGCCTGCAGAATGGCTAAATTGTTATGCAGAGCATAAACCAAGATACATACAGTATAACAGAGTAATCATATTTTACCCATAAGGATTAAGAATTACATAACCACAATAATAAAAACATGGTAACTACTTGCCAGTCAGGCCCAGGCCATAGTGTAAAACAGTCCAGTTAGGCCCTAGCCATGACAGGGGACAAACACAACTTTTCAGCTGCTTATAACAAAAAGGACAACCAACAAGAAAGGATATTAGTTAACATTAAATAAATCCATACTGCCCCACTAATTTTAGAAGTGTGAACATGCAAATATGTTACACAAACCTGTGCTATCTAGACACACACACACAAATGCAATGCAGATGAATACAATGGCACACAATTCATTTCTAATAGTGCAAGGCCCGATAGGCCTGCAACACTTGGAATAAGGCTTGCAATGAGCGCTGAAGGCTGTAGGCCTTTGGCGCTCATCGCAAAGCCTGCAAGACTTTGAAAAAGGCTCACAATGAGCCCCAAAAGCAGTATGCCTTTGGCGCTAATGAGACTCAAAGGCCGTATGCCTTTGGTGCTCATCACGAGGCCCACAACACTTTGAAAAAATTACAGCTTTAACGGCCGCCATTTTTTTCAAGCCCGTCAATTGATTACAAAATTAACTGACAACCTCACACACAGCACAGGGGGAGAGGCAGGGAGCCTGTAAGTGAGGTTGCAAGCTAATTTGTTATTCAATTGGCGTTTTTTGAAGGTCTGAAAACAGCTAAGCGAGAAAAAAAATGGTGGCTGTAAAGACGTAATTTATTTTCAAGGCCGCAAATCAGAAGACCATTTTGGCCATGGGATAATTGATACATTTCCCAAGCACTCATTGCGAGGCCTGTAAAGTATGGGGGGGGGAGTAAGCCTTGCATTCTGAAGGACCCCCAGGGTGGAACCAGTGAGCTGGTATCCGCAGTGGAGGTCCCTTGACTTGGTGGCGCCATCTTGCCTCACTCCGCGGCAGGCAGGGAAGCAGGCAGGCAGCATCAGGAGCGCAGGAGCAGCTGAATGGTTAACAAAGTGGTGGGGCTTGATGCATGTGCATATAAATGCATCAGTAGTGTGGTAGCATCCTTAGCTTTGGCAGCGTGGGTTCTGTTCCCAAGAGTGTCTGTGTCTCAGTCCTTTCTGTCTGTGGTGTGTTCTTCTCTTAGCGCAGTGCTCCCATATATGCATATATGATTATATAGGTAAGCTGGGCAGTATCTAGCAGCTGGGTATTTCTTTCCAGCTTTTCTGTGTAGCAGCTGCAGATTAGCAGGCTGTGTTTTCCCAGGCTTAGCAATAGGTTGTGTTCGTGAGTGTGTGTTTTCACTTATCATCCCTCATTGTCCTGTCATGTGCTATGTCTGTGGGTATGGATGTAGGGGAGTTAGTGGGATTAGAGCACATCTTGGCGGAGGTGCGGTCAAGAGCCATCAACCATGTAGTGAGATGGATGGAAGATCGTCTGCGCTGTGGACAAGGCCGTCGCGCACTGGCTGAATGAAATTACCCCTATGCGGGCGGTAGCGCCCTTTCGAGGTGGGGCGGGTGGGCCCAGACATCCCGCCACACCTGGTGGAGCAATCAAGCGGGCATGCTACTCCTTCAATGAGGGAGTTTGCAAGTGGGAGCCTAACTGTCGATATAGGCACGTTTGCTCAGGCTGTGGAGGTGAGCACTCTGGAAAAGGGAACAACACCGGTATCACTGGACGCAATGCTGCCATGGCTAAGACACTACGGTAAGGTCCCTGGAAAGAGGCTGCTGATCGATGGTTTTCCTCAGGGTTTTATAATTCCATCCAAGGTGGATCAATGTTTTACCGTGCAGCCCGAGAACCTAAAATCAGTGGCCAAGTTTCCAGGTGTAGGAAGAAAAAATTAGAAAAGAAGTCAAGTTGGGCAGGATGGCAGGCCCGTTTGTGGAACCACCTATACCTTGTTTATGGATATCCCCATTGGATATGGTGCCAAAGAAAGAACTTGGAAAGTTTAGACTGATACATCACCTGTCATACCCGGTCAATCAGTCAATGATGGTATCGTCAAGAATCTGTCATCGGTTTCATACTCGCCGCTTGACTCGGCGACCGAGATAGTTGGAAGGGCTGGCGTGGAGGCTCTGTTGGCGAAGGTGGACATAGAGTCTACGTTTTGTTTGCTCCCAGTTCACCCATCTAGTCACCGGCTATTAGGTTGTCGTTTAGGGAGCAGCTACTTCGTGGACCTATGCCTTCCCATGGGCTGTTCTGTGTCTTGCGCTTACTTCGAGACTTTCATCAGTTTCCTGCAGTGGGTATCAGTCCAGGAGTCAGCATATGATAGCATAGTGCATTATTTGGACGACTTCCTGTTCGTGGGACCAGGGGGACAAGAAGTGTCTTCGCATTTGCTGCCCACGTTCTACAGAGTGGCGCATTCCTTTGGGGTTCCGTTGGCAGACCAGAAGACTGAGGGTCCAACCACCTGCCTTAGCTTCTTGGGCATCATGATAAATTCCCTGACGATGGAGTGCAGTTTGCCATTGGAAAACGTCAACGATTTAAGAGGCAAATTGGCAGCGCTTGCAGGTGCGAGGAGGGTGTCCCTCCCGCGACTCAAGTCCATTCTTGGGAAGCTTGCACTCGCAAGTAGAATCATTCCCATGGGAAGGATCTTCTGTCGTCGGATCGCGTTAGCAACGGTTGGTATCAAGCAAGCACACCACTTCGCAAGGATAACTGCATCTATAAGAGAGGATGCAGTGGTTTGGGTGTCGTTCCTGGAATTCTTCAATGGTAGGGCATTGATTCACAAGCGTAGGCAGTGTAACATCAAGCTGGCCTTGTTTACTGATGCGTCGGGGGCTCACGGATTCGGTGCATATTTCCGTGACAAATGGTTATCAGCAGCATGGCCCGAAAAATGGATTGAGGCGGGCCTAACCAAGAATTTAGCCTTCCTGGAGCTATTTCCTATTGTGGTCTCAGTATGTATGTGGGGAGAAGACCTTAAGGATAGGCACGTCATCTTTTTCTCGGACAACATGGCAGTGGTCCACAAAGTAAACAATACCACGTCAACATCAATACCAGTAATCAGGTTGCTTTGACACTTAGTTCTTTCCTGCATACGTTTGAACATATGTTTTAGAGCCAGGCATGTTCCAGGCGTAGATAATAGTCTAGCTGATGCACTATCTCGTTTCAGTGGGGGCGCTTCAGAAATCTAGCACCCCAAACAGCAGCGACGGGGAGCAGTTCCCGCTCACGCTATGGGAGCTCAGAGCAGAAAGGTAGTGTCGCTGATCAGGAATTCATTGGCGCCTTCAACATGGTTGGCATACAGGAAGGTGTGGTTTAAGTGGGCCAACTTGGTGGCGGTGGCAAGCGGTGAGGAGTCTGATGATCAGAGGTTAAGCATACTGCTGTGGTTCATACTGCAATGTAGGAATGCCGGTATGTCGGTGGCATCAGTGTCCAGTCAAGTAACTGTGTTGGCTTTTATATTCAAGCTATCTGGGCAGAAGGACTTGACTAAGGAGTTTCTGGTAAGGAGGGTCCTGAAAGGACTGGCTAAGGGTCAGTCGGGAAAGGACAAGAGGTGCCCTGTCACATTTTTGCTGTTGTTGCGTATCTCTGTGCCACTGGAGGAGGTTTGCCACACGACCTACGATGCTCTGCTGTTCCGTACAGCTTTTTCGCTAGCCTTCTTTGGGGCATTTAGGTTAGGCGAACTGGTTGCGGCTAGCAGGCATGGCCCGCGAGGCATGCAAGTGGAGGACATGTGGGTGGAAGGTGACAGGGTAGTGTTATGGCTAAGGAGGTCCAAGACAGACCAGGCGGGTCATGGCAAGGAGATAATGCTGAGACGGTTAGGAACGGACTGTTGCCCGTAGACTGTGTGGACCGACTGTTGCAGCGGCGGCCGGGTTTGCCTGGGCCGTTATTAATACACTTGGACGGGCTCGCATTGTCGCGCTTCCAATTCTCTAAGGTTTTCAAAAGTTGTGTGAGCAAACTGGGACTATGTCAGGCTGAATTTGGAACTCACTCATTCCGCATAGGGGCGGCAACGATAGCAGCTGGTTTGGGACTTCCGGATGAGGTGCTCACTTCCATCCTTGATACTCTGGCCCCCATAACCACACACAGATGCCCTCGCTCTAATCCACAACTATGGCACACAAACACGATACATCCAGAGGTGCTCGCGCAATGCTGCTCTCTTTAGCCCTTTATTAAACTGGTTCTATGTGTCATATGCTGAAAACAATCAGTGTGTTCCTAATTACTGTATAATAGTCAGCGACTATTAATTGCTGTTTTTCTTCTCTATGACCCAATTACTATTATTATATATTTTTACATTTCTCTGTATCTCCTGAGTATTATTGGGAAAAAGTACACAAACTGGTGAAACAATTAATTAAATTAAACAGTAATAATCTTACAGACAGCTGGTATCACATATATAGTTGTGAGCATGCGTGTCGTTGCTAATGCTGCAGGCTCTCGAAGCGAGGGCCTCAGTTGCTGGCATGGATCGCTGACAACAACTGCGGACCTCGCAAAAGTTACGGACTTACGAGAAACAAATACGAGACGCAAAAATACGACCTTACCGCCCCGAAACCCGCGCACATGAAAATATTAAAAACACAAGAAATACACACAAGAAATACATAAAAAGCTTACCCACAGCAAGGGGGGGGGGGGCACCCAGGACCTCAGAAACTGAAGATACACCTCAATTTAAGTAGAAATACAAGAGTTTAGACACCCGACAATCCCCTAAGCGAGAGAAAAAATGGCCGCCGAAAAAAACGAAAACGAGGCTACAGGACCCTAAAGATGCAAACCACCACCAAACAGATACGGATTTTCCAAAAAAGATGGACACAATCCAAGAACAAGGACGCCAAATCAGCCACAGACGCGTACCACACATTAGGTGCCATTTTACAACACTAACTTACACAAACCGGAAGTACACAGCGCACACTATTACACTACACACTGCACACATTGCTGACACTTACACAGCAGCTCCACAACAGTGAAAACACACATTGTATGCTGCAGCATCATGAAAACAGATTGTCAGCTCTTGTGCACAATGCTTCCTGCATATATTACTTCAAAATAGGTAAAGTATATTCATTTATTATTTTATTAATTATTTCATTAGCATAACAAAAACAACAAAAACAACAATGCTCATAGCACACAAACAACCAACAGCCTCGCAATGAGCTCCGAAGGCACTCATTGCGAGCCACGCGATGAGCGCTGAAGGCGCTCAGCGCGAGGCTCGCAATGAGCGCCAAAGCATCTCGGAACACCAACAAAATTAATGTCTGAACCAAACACCATTACCTGCCTTACAATCTTATTGCCGTCATTTTTTAACAGGCAAGTCGTTAGTCACTATATAATTATTTATGGCTTACCACAAATAGTCTTCCAAGCTATGTTACTAGATTCCATTGTTGTGGAACAATTAACATTTCTTTCTATAACTTTATCATGGGCTTCAGTGGATATTTTCTGTTAGGAACAGTTGATACATTTATCTAACCCGTGTGCTCTGACCTCATCAGCTTGCCATCTATTTTATATCAATGCAGACTAAAAGCCTTAGAATTAACTTTATTATCGTGAATGTAATTACATGCTGTAAACATTCCACATTTTTTGCATGTAAACAAGAGATTTGGCATGAAGTCATAACAGATCATATATAGTAGTAGTATGTGTTTGCCTCCCAGGATAAAATGTGCCAGTCTTCTCCTGTATATGAGTATACACTCATCATGCCACACTGTGCTACACACTCTGCCATAATTTTTGTGTAAGTTTTCTCACAAAATATTAACTTTTTAAATCCCAATATCGATGCTTCCTAGATGGGCAGGAGTTAGCAGTTGCTCCATTTGCTATTGCACTGACAATATATTCATAGAGTTAATAAGATTTGGGCCCCATGCTAATTGGGCCAGCGTACACGGCGGCATTGTGGCAGCTGGAGTTTTTTAATGTAAATCTTTAGCTCTCCCACATTACGGCACTCAGCCCACATCCATAAATCCTGTTTTGGATGAGAAATGACTCTTGGAACCAATAGAAAATGAGAACATCAGGATTACTATAATGAGTGAGAATAAGTGCAGTAACTGCGACATGGAACCATTATATTTAAATATATAAATATATTATTTTTTATTTATAGATTTTTTTACATTAAATAGATGTGGCAATTGTATTTGTAGATTCAATAAATATAACTGTGTTTATTTTGTGTTTATATATTGTACTTAATCCATCATGGGCTTTGCTTAAAGCTGTGTAATACAGCAGGCATATGCTTAAAGGAAGCCTTGTTTTTAAATGGTATTTGGATTAAAGAGCAAATCTTTTGTGGACACATTTGCATGTCCCTGTCCAGGTTCCCAGAATGCAATGTAATAACTGTATTTCTCAGACTTCTGAGCAGCAAAAAAGTTTTTTAACTTGTTTTAGACGTTCAATTATGAACACAGATGTACTATTTCTTTACTGTACTACTGTACGGTGGTGGGCTTCTGTCACTTTTCTGCCCACCAAAAATTAAATGATTGTTGTGGTAAACTACCTCCCAACAAAATCTACTATAAAAGCTAGGAAATGGCCCCACACTGATGAGAGGCAGTAACCTTGAAACAGTGCTGTCTGTGTGTAGGTTTCCTGGCTTGTGCATAATCCATCATGGGCTTTGCTTAAAGCTGTGTAATACAGTGGGCATATGCTTAAAGGAAACCTTGTTTTGAAATGGTATTTGGATTAAAGAGCAAATCTTTTGTGGGCACATTTGCATGTCGCTGCCCAGGTTCCCAGAATGCAGTGTAATAACTGTATTTTTCGGAATTCTGAGCAGGAAACTGCTTAGTAAAATGTATTTACTAATGTATTAACCCCATGAGTACTAGGTTGTGTGTTACCCCTGATGTTGTATCATGAAATGGACATAATAATACAATATCATATTTTTTGATAACACGTATGTTTATATTGGACTGTTAAGTGTCAAATAATGTTGGAATTTCATAATTTTTTTTATATGTTTGTTTTTGTTATACTGTCACTTTAACTGCTGCTGCGGCACTCTGCGGTCTTTGGTACCCCAAATATTCCCTTAAGATTTTTGTAGTTACGTCACTGCCCTTTAAAGTCTTACTAGCATACTGATTTGGTGTAGTCATCTTTCTTCAGTGAAAAAATCAATGGAGATTTGGGGAATAGCATAGCTAGGTAGGTTTTACTTTGTTACTAATAATTGTGATATTGTGGATGTACATAGGGCCTTTTGTACTTAAAAGTAACAGCCTAAATTGGTGATAGCAGAGCTTTATAACTAGAAAGAGAGTTATTGCTAGCAGCCAGGGACTTAGGACATGCTGGTGATAGCTTGTGCAAGTGATAGCTTATGCAAAAAGTTTATCAGCCGACCAAAATAATTTATAACGCACAGACATACATTTGAAGAGAATAAAATCTAATATATGTACTGTTACTTACATCTTCATTTGTACAGTGTTTTGGTAACACTTTAACCCATTCAAACCTTTGCATACTCACAAACATATTTTGATCTTTGTTAAGATTTAATTGACTACTGCTGGACTGGGTCTTATTAGTAGTTATAAAACACATGGTCTGAGACACAAATTAACAAGCTCAATTAAACTCTGACTTGATTTTGCTAAATGTAATATTAAATTGATATTTGATAACTAATTAGATGAATGAACTTACAGCAGATCACACAAGCATGTATTTAAAGTACCACTGTGGTCAATATTTTTCTGCAGTATAGTTTGAGTAACTAAACTTGATAATGGCAAATTGTTTTTAAAAAAATAAAAAAATAACTCCATACTTGGGAGAGTTACCTACACTGCTCAGTATGGACCAGATGGGATAAGGTAGGGATTTGCTTTGCTGAGAGGGGTTTAATGGTTAACTCAGCCCAGTTTGCATTTGGTAGGGGTAGGGTTATTGTGTATCCCTCCTAGGGAAGGTAGGGGCCATAAGTACCTCCAGTTAAAGAAGCATGTCTTTTTCATGTCTGCTCCCATGGGCCAGAAAGTGGGCTAGATGGATGGACTACTCTGCAGTTGTTTTAACTCTATAGACATAGGCATTTCAGTTTAATACTGTCCACTATCATTAGAGCTGTGAACCATCTTATTCAGTTTTGTTGTTGGCCATTATAAAGATAGCTTTAACATTAGGAAGACTGATGCCAATGTACCAAGGTGGGACCCTTTGATCATTACAATTATATTTTTTCTTTTGAGGGGGGGGGGGGGGGGGGGGGGTTATGGAATTTATTTACCACCATAACATTAAAACATGTATTCAGAGTAACAACAACAAATAATATTATTAGAGGTGATAGCAGGGATGTGAATAAATGCTTTTAACATGTTTAACCCTGACCCCCCCTCCCCTTTGGAAAACTTTTAAGGGGCACAGCATATGATAATCAAATACAATGTGTATATTGAATGTGCTTATTTCTATTTGCTACAATGTATTTCTGTGTGATATGAACAGAAAGGCCCAATGGACTGTTTGGGGTTAATCAGTTATTATATGTGTGGTTAGAAGGTACTAACAACTTGCTTAACATTTATATCATGGGTGTAATGCATACATGTAGTTGTTATATGATGGATGTAATAAGTGCATTAAAATACTGTACCTGTATTAGAAGTAGGAAAGTAGGCTATAGGCTATACAAAAGGTTAAATAATTCTAAAGAATTTATAAGGCTTTGAGAGGCAGCCACGCACAAATCCTCTGGTTTTAGTCTGGAAGGGGGAAGTTTAGTTTTATAACCCTTTAAGTTGAGATCTGGCAAGTAAGATATGGGGGATGTATCATGGGATAGACATCTCCTAGGTGGTGAGAGTGTAAAACAAGCTATTGCCCACAAGAGGAGGAAATAGGCATGTGGGGGAAGTAAGATCTTTCAGTGTTTTTAGATATCTCTGTAACAATAAAGAAGTGCCAGTTTGATTTTGGACACACTAAACAAAGGTGGTGTAGGAGTCTGCTTGTACTAATCAAAGGTACATGGTATGTGATTCTGAGATCCTAGGAAAAGGGGTCTGATGGTGACTGCCTCTTTACAAAGGATGCTGTCATCGGAATTGTCTGCTTGTGCTGAGATCTAAAAAAAAAGTTGCGACCCATAGAAAGAGAGAATTGGGGTGAGCGTAGTCCCCCCATCTAGTTAGGCGTAACAACTGGTGGCAGTAGTGGGATGGCAATGGCACCCTTGGAATGTATTCATTACCCTGGCACAGAAGACTGTTGGCAGAACCCAGGCCAATCAAACAGTCTGGATGGGAGCATCTATGCTCACTGGACCTTTGGAAAGGCTGTCATGGACTATGGACCTTTGAAGGAGCTCTAACTCATAAAAACTGTCAGAGGACTAGCCATGGCACCTTGGGAAATGTCACCTGGACTGGGTACCACCCTGGGAAACTTTGGACTGTGTGAACTAATAGGCCCAAGGACTGTTTTAGATACAGCTGCCCAAGGAAATTGTTTTTCCAATGGATGGGGAGAGAGAGGGCATGTGCCATGGCCCGGGTAAGGAAGTTGGCAACTGATCCATGGAGGCTTTGCCCAAAATTGTGTGCCCATTGGAATTGGAAGAAATGTGAACTGTGAGGCAATTACAACTCTATCACTCGCACAAGTGAGATCAGTGTGGCTAGAAATTTGTCCGGCAGAACTAATTCCTAGGCCACACTAGGATGATGGAAACTATCTGTTATGAACAGAAGGGCCCCCTGGACTGTTTGGGGTTCATCGGTTATTATACGTGTGGTTAGAAGGTACTTACAACTTGCTTAACAGTTATAGCATGGGTGTAATGCATACATGTAGTTATATGATGGATGCAATAAGTGCATATAGTACTGTCATTGGTTAACATTAAAATACTGTACCTGTATTAGAAGTAGGAAAGTAGGCTATAGGCTATACAAAGGGTTAAATAATTGTAAAGAATTTATATGGCTTTGAGAGGCAGCCACGCACGAATCCTCTGACTTTAGTCTGGAAGGGGGAAGTTTAGTTTTATAACCCTTTAAGTTGAGATCTGGCAAGTAAGATATGGGGGGTGTATCATGGGATAGACATCTCCCAGGTGGTGAGAGTGAAACAAGCTATTGCCCACAAGAGGAGGGGTTAGGCATGTGGGGGGAGTAAGATCTTTCAGTATTTTTAGATATCTCTGTAACAATAAAGAAGTCCAAGTCTGATTTTGGACACACTAAACAAAGGTATTGTCTGAGTCTGCTTGTACTAATCAAAGGTACATGGTGTGTGATTCTGAAATCCTAAGAAAAGGGGTCTGATGGGGCCTGTCTCTTAAAAAATTATGCTGTCATCAGAAATGTGTCTGCTGGTGCCAAGATCTGAACAAAAAGTTGCGACCCATAGAGAGAGAGAGAATTGGGGTGAGCGTAGTCCCCACATCTAGGCGGGCGTAACAGCGTGCATTATAAATTACCTCATTTATATAGATCTTTTGGCTTTGGCTGTGATTTCCTGTTTTATAAAGGAAAGTTCCTAAGTGTGTAGAAGCCACCAGAAGCAGTAAGGGTGGTTGGTTCTTCATATGGAAGTCCATGCCATTATCAGCAGGGTGTTATCTCTGCATATGACATCCTTGTTTCAGTTCCCAACATGGAGCAGTTTCTGCTACTAATCAGCTGTATTTAGTGCCAAGTTACTAATAACTGAAGGACATAAAAAAAAAGACAAATATATATATATATATATATATATATATATATATTATATCATTAGATTTGTATATCATCTTTAAATGTCATGTCAGTTTCAATTTAAATTTCAAAATATACTTTTGGAAAGTAGTGATACTAACTAGCAGCTATATAGACTTTGATATAAACCCTGAAGACATCTTGGGGAAAATATACCTTTCATGTATCATATTAACACCTTAGCTAATTAATTCTTAAAATGAATCTGTAAAGGTCTGAATAAATTTAATATGTAAACTAGAAGGCAAATGGTAAAAAGAATATGACAACATAAAACCAAACCTACAGGATATGAATGTTTAATAGAGGCAGCAGGATTGTATAATTCCATAGATTACAGCACGCATACAGGATATGATATGATTCCTGTGAAGGACAGATTTGCATCAAGAAATGAATGATTCATTACTGTAAATGTTTTCTGTGGATTTCTAAATCCAGCAGTGTATGAATTAGCGCAGGCCATGGCATGTTCCTAATCTCCATCTAATCTCATCTAAACACTTTTGCATTCCCATTTATGATGTAAAATGACTTGGAAGGTTATATTGTGCTTCAGAGTTCTCATTGTAAGAACCAAAACCCCTTCTCGATTGCCACCTTGTAGTGGTAAAGGGGCTTGTGTACCTCAATGAGGCTGTTAACTATACCATTTAAGGTCACCCAAGATGGGCTGGTCATACCAGAGAGGTCAGACAAGTTGTGGTCCATTGGAGAACGAACTGGCAGCCCACTCCAGTATCTTTACCAAGATAACCTTATGGAGCAGCTCAAATGGATATAATTATGCCTGATATGCTATGGCCCATAGGGTCATGGAGAGTCAGACACGACTAAACAACAATAAGAACAAAAAAGTCCAATCTAGACTTCTCACTCTATCTACCTAAATGCTTTTCTTAATAAAGCCTCAGGATGGCTTTATGAGTATCTAGAGCATGTTTAAATTCCTTAACTATGTCGGGCAATACCACTTCTACTGGAAGGTTGCTCCACTTACCAACTACCCTTTCTGTAAATTAGTACTTCTGCACTTAGCATTAGTCAGGTGTTATGATCAATAGTTATTATTTTTTTCAACTCCTCTGTAAATTTTGTATTAAATGGCAGTGGTACATAAATACATATATAGTTTGCCTTAAATAATAAAAGAATTATAAAGTTAAACTGAATGTATCACCAACTTTCTGGGAAGTAAATAAACACTGACTGGAACATTAAAACAAACAAGTGGATCCCAAACATATCTACCAAATGTAAATTGTGTTTGTGTATATGTATGTGTGTAATACATGTGTGCGTGTACAATACATACATGTACACACAAATGCTCATATTATTTTTCAGACTTGTGTAAACAGAACAGAATGAGCACTTACTGTTCCTGCAGCCTATGTGGGTAGGACTGTGATACATTATTTATCAGGGAAGCGTTTAATTAATCCGTGGGCAGACTTGCCTTTATCAGACTTGCTAATATGATGCGTCCAATGCGCCCTGGACTCAGACTGTCAATCATCAGATCCTTATGTATATATCATGAGCTGCTCCTGTGACTTGCTGATAAAAAAAACCTGCCTTCTGACCAAGCACAACTTCATACTTCTGTCTTGGCTGGGAGAAAGTGATAGGGATACAATTACATAGACTTCTATGGAGAAGCAGCCAGCCAATTTCAGCACCATGAACAGCTCCATTCCTCAGCAGCCACTGTATGTTGGTGGCTTCCAGCCCCTGGATGCCTATCAGTGGGCTTTCCTTATACCCACTTTGCTGGTGGTTATTTGCCTGGTAGGGATTGCTGGTAATCTGAGTGTGATCGGGATCTTGCTGTACACTGCCAGGAAAGCCAAGCCATCCCTGATCCACTCCTTGATCCTGAACCTGAGCGTCTCAGACCTTCTGCTCCTCATGTTCTCGGTGCCAGTCAGAGTTATGGCATACTCCAGGGCAACCTCCGCTCTGGGCTGGTTTGTGTGTAAGACAGCTGACTGGTTCACACACACCTGCATGTCAGCCAAGAGCATCACCATCGCTGTGATAGCCAAAGCTTGCTTTATGTATGCCAGCAACCCAGCAAAGCCAGTGGGCATCAAGCAGCAGACTGTATGCGCAGTGCTGCTCTCTGCTTGGATGGTGGCTGCTATATTACCTCTGCCTGAGTGGATATTCTCTGCCCCACAGTATAAGGATGGTTCTGTGGTGTGTGTACTGGATATACCAGCCCAGGCTCAGCAGCTCATGGCTGTCTTTGTGAAGCTATATCCTATATTCGTTTACTGTATCCCATTCACTCTTGCGTTTTTCTATTTCTGGAAAGCCTATGGACAGTGCAGGCGTAGAGGAACTAAAACCCAAAACTTAAGGAACCAAATGCGATCCAGAAGACTCACCCTGATGCTGCTGAGCGTCACTGTGTTATTTGCCATTATGTGGCTACCAGAATGGGTATCATGGCTGTGGGCTTGGCACCAGCTCCCAAACGGTCCATCACCACCCCAAGCATTCATGACTCTGGCTCAGATCCTCATGTTCTCGCTTTCTTCATTAAATCCTCTAATCTTTTTGATCATGTCTGAGGAGTTTAAAGAAGGTTTCAAAGATATATGGAAACAACTCACATCAAACAAACCTACAACTGTACAGGGGCTTCCAGATCAAGGCGCAGAAGATTCTGTGGAGCTTCCAGATGCCTCTCCTCATGAGCAATCTGAAACCAATGGCTGCTTGGAGCAATCCTGCTCACAGCAACATTTTGGGAGCCAAGAGAGTAAAGAAATCCCGGTCTTGCCAGATGTGGAGCAGTTTTGGCATGGGAGAGAAGACCACTGCAACGACCCAGACAATGACCCTGTTCCTTGGGAGCACCAGGAGGAGCAGGAGACTGTGACTTCGGATAAGCCTAGCTGCAGAAACTGAACTTGACACCCAAACACTATGGTGTAGCTGTTCGTTTTCCATGGACTCTCATCACTTACTATTAAGGTCCAATCTAATATTCTAATGTAATCATTTATATAGAAGACTTCTTGCCATGAGTAGATGCATTATCTAACTGCTCATGGGTAAGGGGCTCCCCTAGCTGAGGCTCCCAACCTCCTTGTCTGTTATAGGACAGTCTCCAGTATGTTCTGCTTTCCACACATTGGTTACTGTTCTGGACTTTTTTTATTACGTTAGAGCATGTAATGTCCAAAGAATTGTGTGACTGTCCTACTGTATATGGATCCCTCACCCTATGAGGCAGATTAAGCAACATATACATGTGTATATTTAATATAACAGCCATCCAGGTAGAATTGGGAAAGGTTATATACATGCAGTCATTTAACAGATCTGTGTTTTATGGTGTATAATTAAATTTTAAAATACCATCCAATGTAAATCATTTTAAGATCTAACCTGGAAGGGCACATACACCCATTTATATATATATATATATATATATATATATATACATATATATATATATATATATATATATAATATAATTATAGTTGCTTCTTTCAGCTGATTGTCAGCACAGTATGTCCTAGTAACGACTAAGATTTACATTACTCATATTGAAAGTATCATTTTCAGTTCTAGCAGCTGGGAGATTGATCTGTATTAAAGGTCTCCTGGCCCTTGTTGAAGAAAATGAGCATAGAAAAAAATGCATATAATAGTTAATACATTATAGAATGTATTTTTCTTTTTACTTTAAAATTATTTTGCTCGTTTCACAGTACAGTTCTTCAAAAATATTACAAATATAGGACTGCAGTGGTCCTTTAAGTTCAGGTAATCCTGACTTTGTTTTTATACTCTGAAAGGTGTTAGCCATGTGCTGCTGTATATAGTCATATGCTTCTTTATTACAGATTTCTGCAGTGAAATAGATATACCAGTAGTATTGTGACCTGATAAAATGACAATTGGGTTTATTTAAAAGAAAAAAAAAATATCTTATACTTAATTTATATTCATGTTTGTAAATTATCACCTGCCTTTATAAGCCACCACCAATGCTCTCACCTTCCTTCTATATTGTATTTAGTGTATATCAATGCCCACATTATATTGAAGCTGAAAAATATTGCTAGAAACAATGCACCTGCTAACCCTCTAGCAATTCACAATGATTAGCTAATTATTGTAATCACCTCCTGTGGTCTGCACATGCTCAGACTGATGGAAAGAATGCCCGCTGTGCCCCCAGGGACAATTGTCAATGATTACACTCTAGCACAGAGAGAGATGGAAGGGCTCTAGTTGACAGGTAGACACTATAAACTACAATATACTTTTCGGTTAACATTTCATGTTTTAATAACAGATAATCGAAAATAAACATATTGCTGCCTAAAATTGAATTGAAAGCAGTGCCATGTCCCCTTACTTTCAGATCTCATTGTTTTCAGTGTAGACTGGGGTGATGTATGCATGATTTATAGTGACATATGGTGATGGGAAACCTATTTCATCTGGGACTTTGTGCCTACAGTAAAGGCTGCTGGTAAAACAACATACTTGAACATACCACAGCACTGACAAGTTCACAAGTATAATAAAGGGAAAAGTTAAAAAAAAAGCCTTTAAGAAAGAATGAAGTATGTTATAAAAATGATTATATACATCTGAAGATTTAAGGTGAAAGCGGTGAATTTTATGACAGTTCTTCATGTTTATTGTATGTGTAAAGGAGATCTGACAATCGCAGTTTGTCTGTAAATCAATGCCTGTAGAACATAGCATGGTTAAAGAATATTTTACTAGGTATTAAAAATACTGTTTAAAAAATAATAATTCATACTAATTTCATCCTTAAAATGAGGAACCTTTGGGAGAAACAGTATCATTTGGCAATTATGTTCTGCTAATTTCCTCATACATATAATGTGCTGTTGTCTCTTTATTGACAGCACTTTCTGATATTAACCATTGGAGACTAATAAATAAGATTGTATTGTGAAGTGTTTAATCCTGAGTACAAATTGAACCCCCTTCTGGAACGCTACCTTGTCGTGGTTAAGGGGCTTGTGTACTTCAGTAAAGCAGTGAGCTATACCATGTAGGGTCACCCAAGATGGGCAGGTCATAGCAGAGAGATCAGACAATTTGTGTCCACTGGAGAAGGAACTGGAAACCCACTCCAGTATCTTTGCCAAGAAAGCCATATGGATAAGCACAACCAGAAGACAATGTGCCTGGAGTAGTGTCCATGCGGTAACCGAGAGTCAGACACGACTGAAGGACTGAACAACAACAAATTTAAGACTGATATTTGTTGTCACCAGTACTGAAATAATTTTGTTAACCATGTGCAACTTACACAAATATTCATCATAGAAAACAATTGTTAAAAAATAAAATAAAGTGTCAATGTAGATATCTAAATCATATTTGTACAGCCTAAAGGTTCAGAGGTCAACTTTTGGCTCCTCTGAACTGCCCAAGACATAACGCTGCACTGTATGGGTCAGTACTAGCAATATTTAGCAACATCTATACATGCCAACCCAGGGTCTTTATATTATACACAGCAAAACTAGATGCAAGGTTGGTGCCCTGCACCATATTCATAGATTTTGCCACCAACCTGTTTGGTTCCCAGCTCATGGACAAGTGTTAACGTGCCACCTCAAGTTAGAACAGATATTGGCACGTATGTACAGCACCATTGTGACAAGTAAAATAAAGGTAGTCATTTTCCTATCTGAAGATTGTTTATATGGAACTTTGGTTTTATTAATAGCAATTCAGAAATTTGGTCATGAATCTTATTGTGAGGAAAAGAAAAAAGTTTAATGTGTCTCATGTTAAAAAGATGTATATTCCTAAACAATGTTACAAAGAGAAATATCCAAATGTGATTTTTAAGAACCTACTTGTGACTAAGTCTTCGGCAGATCACAAAAATATATATTTGTTGACACTAAGTGTTGAGAAGTCATTCACGTATGGTATAGCCAATGGCGGGTTGACAAATATAGCTGCAATGAACCATGTAAGCAAGCATTTACAATCCACGTATATAAAAAGGGTTTATTGTAGTTCAAATACATAAACTGAACATATCCAACATTTCAAAATTAAACTTTAGAAACACAAGTTTAACAATCAAACTGGAGCATACAGTTTTACAAGAATTACCCTGATGAGTAATTCACCCTCAATTGCAAAATGTATGAAGATCACTTCATGGTAGATAAACAAAAAATAAAAGAAAAAAATGTTTATACAACAGAATTTACTACCATATTTGACTGGTAGCAATATATGAAGGCCTCATTCTAAACATGTCTTATCGAATTGACAATTAATTGGGGGCAAAGCCTATCTAGTATTTATAGGCTTTACTTAAATTAGGCTTGAGAATAAACCACTATGGTCTGGATTGTGGGTTGAACAACATACTGCTCACCAATTCAGTAGAGACAAATCTTCACCAAATACTTTCACACCCAGCCTACTGCAAGCCATATTTATGACTTTCTTTTGACAAAGTCATTAGTCTGATTGGGGAATTATGTACTAAAATTCTTTGTTTTTGAGGTGCTACCAAACAATACATGTAAATCCCGGACAAAACATAAAACCTGACTTGTTAAATGAACAGAGAGACTGGGTAGGCAAATCAAGCATATATGACAGTTGTGATACACAAATATTAGGTTACTAGAGTGTTGTACAAATAACCATTTCCTGTCCATAAATGCTGCAACTGCTCATCATTCCTTCTCATATTTCCATTGATTTTGCGGTTTGTTTCAGTAGAATGGCCTCGTATAAACTGGCAGGGTGGCTCATGCAATTGGTATTAATGCACATGTACCCATCTATTTCAAGTATTCTGGGTGTCACTTCGTGGATCTTCTTGCAGGCTCAGAAGCTGTTGGTGGTGGTGGAGGACCACGTCTATCAAGATCATCTACATAGGATACAATGAGTTTACGTCTCTCCTCGGGAACACAGTCTAGTACTAAATACCGTTTGTCATTTTGCAAAATCTTCTCAACATCCTTCAGATATTGGTCAGATTCTTGAACCAATTTTTTCGATCTGCAATGGAAACACGAGTTAAAACCACCAGACATACAATTAGTTACAAACTTACAAATATATCTAGAAACTTTATTTTAGTATAAAAAGAATCTATTTACTGAAACCACACAAAGGGAGGCTCCGAAAGTTAAATTTAGAATTATATATACACTGGATATATGAGCGAAATTACATTAAAGCTGGTCCAAATACATAGTCCACTATATACACTTATACCAACTATAAAGACCATTTAAAGGAGGTTACACCAATTTTTTAGCTTGGCATCAAAGAGCATTGAATAGATGAAGTCAATAAGAAGTCATGGGAAATGAAAAATATCTAAATATCACACAAAAAACAATCCATAAAAACACAGTGCAATACTGAAAAGTAAGATACAAAGCATGTTCTAGTATTCACATAATAATAACAACACTAATGATAGTAAAAATAATAAATAATGCCTTTTTTATGTCCAGAATCTGACTGAGAATTTAATTGAGGGTTGATGGACATTGAAAGAGGACACACAGTGTTAAAGTGCCATTTTACTATTGCGAAATATATAGGTTTAAAACTTTTGAGTATGACTAAGAACACAATTAAGAAGGGGAACAAAGTCCTAAAGGTCATTTTTAACGAATAAAACCTATTTGTATGACTCTGCTGGTTCCTAGAGGAGTCCATGATATGTAGATGGAATTAATTTATTTGTGTGAGAGGGGAGTTTACATTTCTGGAGAGCTGTGGTTGCATCTATTGATGCAACCAGTCTACTGCTGGGCCTGTGAGAAGGAAGGGGTGTGATGTCAATTTTAATCTGATACAAATGTATTTCGGTTTCCTCCATTCATTGTTCACTACAAAACTCCCCCATGATCCAGTTGTCATGATGTGATGTATCAAGCAAAATGCATTCCTATATGCCTAACAGAATCTTCAAGAATTCAGATTTACACAGGTGCCAATGTTGTTATTTTCATACATGCTTCACAAACAAGTGCCTTTTTTCTTGAACTAACATGGTCCTTTAATATTCACAATCACAAACCTGTATGTAATGAATTTAGTTTCCTTCAAAAGTGTCCTAAAATCGGCTTTGGCTGTGATGTATTTGTCTCTGATGTATTCTTCAAATTCCCTTTGTTTTTTCTGCAAAACAAATTACAAAAGGATTAAGTAAGCATTATTTAGAAATTAAGTCTCTTTACGCATTTTCTTAAACCAAATTACTAGATTGCTCTAGTTTTAAAATGTTGAGATTTAGGCAGGTCTTCCTTACCCGGTCACTGGAAGAAAACTTAATGCACCGAGGATCTTCCTTAATTACTTTCTTTACCTCTTTCCAAGTTGACGTTAATGTTATCTGAAATCAAAAAAGAAAAAAATATATAAAAAAAAAACTCAGAATAGATCAAAACAAAAACTAGTCACAACAAAATGTAAGTGTTTTAATATTGTATTCCATCCTAATGTTTATTAATTAAGATAATATAATATGACTAAAGGCTGAAGGACAAAGACAATTTTTGTATTGTAATATGGGAACTGGATACTCTAATAAACATATTACTTTGTAATCTTGTTTCTATCATGGGAATGCTTTTATGAACACTTATTTAAATATATAAAGAATTTGTAGAGTGGATAAAGTATCCTCCGTAATATATGTGTTGGACACTATGAAGCCGTATACCTGCACGGTCCCTACAATATTAGCTGGAATGATCAAGCTGCCATGTTCTAACTTACCGTGTATGTCTCATCAAGGAGTTGTCTGAAATGTTCTCGCTTCTTTTTAGTCAGAGCATCAATGTGTTCATTGAAAAGTTTTTCCTTCTCTTCCCTTTCCAGCAATGACCCAGATTCCCACCGGTGATCTTTTCTCAGTGTTCTTCTGGTATCAGACCATGAGACATCTGAGGATCGTACCTAAAGTTTTTAGAATACAAAATAAATAAAATATTCTGACTATAGCCACTGAAAAAAGTATAATATTGTTCAACGTAATATATTGAGAAATTCATTTAATCTGGGCACATTTCAAATTAATTAATTAATCTCCAGCCATTTCAGACATATTTTATATTATAATCATTAGACCTGAGAATTATATGCTTGAAAAAAAATATGCCCTTAAGAAGGTGCAAAATTCTTCTATATTTTAAACAGGTAAAAATAAATCTAACACCCATAGAACAATTCAAACATAGGAAGATCTAATTGGGTTTTCATATTGTTCAGGTGCATGGTTAAAAAAAATCATGGAATGGACAAAGAAAAGGCAGTTAAAGCCAAGAGACAGTGGCCATGTTTTAATAAGAGCGATAAATTATCGATATTACAATAGGTTTAACTATTACTTTAAAAAAAAAAAAAAAAATCTTGAGAAGCTAGCAAGATTACATGTTCTGAATATCAATAACTCCTAAAAAGCAGAAAATGAAAGAATACCTAATTATATGCACACATCAACCTAATATCTATATTAAAGGACCACTGTAATGCCCTTGAAGGGGAGCTAGATATTTTATTTATGCATTGATCATTAATAGAACTATTTAATCATTTATAACCGCAATAGTCAGTATCAGTATGGTTTCCGTCTAGATAACATCTTTAAGGATAAGGTGGTGATCGTTTGAGAGAAGGATATAAAGGGTTTTAAGAACATCAGAGGTCTCCCTTGGCAACAGGTGAGCCTATCAATAACACCACAAGTCTGCAGTCAATGAAGATCCCTGCATTGGTAGTAGACTTTATTGCTGAAAACCTAGCAGCTTCCATTTAGACATGGTCTACTCCCCCTTCGACCTCACTGTGTGTTGGTACCAGCAGCATTCGAGGATGAACATTGACAGTATTTAATATTGAACACTTTTTATATTAATGTTCAATACCTAATTAAACAACTAGCTCAGGTTAGGATATTACAGAGGTCCTTCCAATGCAAATATTACACAGGACTCTTTTACAATCCATCATGAAGCAGATCATTTTCCCTACCTTAGTGCCTGGAGAATCCTCACAACAATGTATATTTTGGCAGGCACCAGGGTCTCTGCAGATCAACTCTCAGAAACTCTCCAAGGCACATGGGGAAATGACATGCTGATAATACTTTTCTTAGGGATTGTGGGCAGCTTTACTTGAACTAAGGATGCAGCAGGTGCTATATTAGGATGCCCCAGCCAGGATTCATGTAAATATGTAATAATACACTCAAACTGTATTTCTAACTTGAGCTAGAGCATATTTTCAAACCGATGTGCACAAAAACTTTTTCTCTGCAATCCAACTCTGGAAGATTTAACCAAACCATTTTTTGATGGCCTAAAACGTGATCCAAGTGCTTGACATGAATACTAACTTAATAATAAAATAAACCGGAAAACGTTTATAATTGCAAGTAAACCAAGCCACACTTAAAAACATCAGTGAATGCAAACCACAAAAAGATCCCATCCTCTCCAGGGAAGACAGTCAACATGGATGGGTGTACTTGATGTGCAAGGATGGATAGATAACTCAACTGATTGAGAGTGTCATCCAGAGGTATGAGTGGGCCCAGACAATGCCAAGAATTTTTTTTCCAAACCATAACACTGCGGCCACCAGCTTGTGTTCTTCCAACAATGGTTGCAGAATGTTTGTTCTCGGCCTGATACACCAAAGCTCATCCAGTCAATTGAGTCGAAAATGTGACTCAGAGAAGACAACCCTTTGCCAAACAGAAAAGGTCCAATTTTGGTACCGTTGTGCAAATTGAAGCAGTTTCGGATGATGAACCCTCGTCAGCATGGGTGCAGTGTCCATCCGTTTGCTCCGGAGCCCCATACGCAACAGTTTTGGATGTACTGCCATTTTAAACACATGTCTGGTAGCCCCCTGGTTCATTTGGATGGCGAGTTGCTTAACTAACGTGTTGGTTGGCCCTCACGCACTTTCGCAGCCAACGTTCACCTCTGACATCAATGGCACGTGGTGCTCCTCAGTTTCTACTCTGTTTATTTGCAATTCTGCCGTTTGTCCAGTCACAGTACACTTTAACCATAACAGTTAACACACTGCGCTGTTTGAGAAATACTGCCACCCTTGGCCCGAAAGCCAATGATCATCCCACTTTCAGAGGTAGCATAATTTGCACGGTTTACAAATGACTGCGATGGTTGATATGTATGCAGAATGCCTACATGTCACTATGTACCCACCAAGCCAGCTCATGACACGTACATTATTTCAATAGCTACGTGCTGCTGACGTCAATAGTAATAGTGGTCATAATAATGTGTTGACTGTATATATCAGGAATTAATACAAACATAATAATTTCAGGAATACATACATTAGAATTCAACTTCTTGAGACAGAAAAAAAAGCATAACACAAAGGTTTTATATTTACCATATCAGACAGTAAAGCCTTGAAATTCTGGATAGCTTCCTCTCGTTTGTGTTGCTCCCTCTCTCTGTCAATCTCCTTGGTTTGCTCTGATCGTGCTTTCTGCACCTCCCGCTCTCGCTCACGTAAACTTGCCTCAATACGTGCTTGTCTTTCAAGCTCCTTCTCTTTTTCAGTATCTAAATTCTGGGATTAGAAATGTTTGTCCATTTAGGGATTTGGAGAAGTTGAGGGAATATCCGTATAGGATCTACTACAATTATCACAAATGTTCAATTTGAACAGGTGGGTCCGTAACATCGTTTCACATTTAAATAAAACTCGAAAATTTGCTTTACTACAAGGAGCTGACAAAGAATGAGATTATCCAGATCCTGGATTGTGGTAAAATTGACAGGAGGGGTAAAATAGAGCAGGAGGAAAAGGTCAGGTTGTATCAACAATACCAATTAAATACTAAAAATCTGATACACAGCTCAGTATTTGTGCTTGATCAAATTAGCTTAATGCTTTCAACTATTTGTCATGCTCTTGTGTTAAAGTTTAGCATGTTGTTGCTTTCATATTAATCAGGCCTAAACTAACTACAAAGCTCATCTCTCTACACAGGATGATGTAAAAAGCAAAGCAAGCTGAGCAACACATTTTGTTTAAATATAGTTATGGAAGGTGAAGACCAAACTCTCCAAACCAATGACCAGGAGTACTCCATGTTACACTACATTCTACATTACTCCCATCAGGAGTACTGCAACATGATTTATGCTTCCAGTATTACACTTTTTAGAGTCTACTACTGCTAATTTAGCTAAAGCATTAAGATTAAAAAAGACAAACAAACTAAAACAGTTTTTTCAATAATACTGTTGAGAAGCCCAATTTCAGAAGACAAAAAACAACTGGCCTACCTGAATTTCAACTAAATAGCAACCACTGTGGAGTTCATTCAGCTATGACTATTTAACAAATGACGAGCAAAAACAGAACATGGAAAGTCCATAGTGAGAGCTACTTCAGGTCACTGTTCTTAGAGTATCCTGTATGTCAATAATTATACAATTCAAAAAGCGTTTGTGATCAAAGTTTGATTGTACCAACCCCAAAAACAGAGATCAAGTAGTTCTCAGGAAATAAAAAAACTCTTTGACTTCAGAGGGATACTATGTCCTGGATACATTTTTTTCAGACACTTAAGTTTTCTTGAGTTATGTGCCTTATATCTTAGTCATAAGTTGTTTCTGTATATGACAACTAAATGCGAGTACATCACTCAAGATGACAAATGATGTATGAAAAAGAAATCCCACTAAACAAGTAACGTAAAATGGAAATGAAGCTCCATTAAAAAAAAATTAAAAAAAAACACATTGGTGAAATACCTTCGCTATCTTTTCAATGTATTGTTTAAAGAGCTCTTCTCTCGTTGATGAGCTTTCTACTGCTTTATAACGGGGATCACTTTCTATTTTGTCTTTTATTTTGCTCCAACGTGTTTGTCCATCTAAATGGTGGTTGGATAACAAGTCAAAGAAGTCCATTCTGACCTAGAATGAAGACAAGAGGAAGAAACATTTAAATGTTCCTCAGGAGAGAGCATAGCAATGTGATGAATTGACTTCCCCATAGGAACACTAATCCCCTATTGTAAAATTCAGATACCATCAACATTGTATGAATCTAAATCTTCCTGTATAAGAAATGCCTTGGAGACACTACTATTCTTTGGTGTAAATACATTTAAAAAGGATATATTTTACTAGGACTCTTACCATAGCATGACATAGTATAACTATTTTACTAGGACTCTTACCATAGCATGACATAGTATAACTATTTTACTAGGACTCTTACCATAGCATGACATCCCCCCACCCAACTGGAAGCTGTGGGAGGCATTACACTAGCAGCATAAAAATACTGTACTTGTAAAAAAACTCACAAAGGCCGATCAACTTGCTGTGCTCTGGCATATAGTTTATGGAAAGAAAACAAGAAGAATGGCTCCTGTATCATTTGTAGTTACTGGTTATTACTCTGTAAATAAGTTAACCCATTGTTCCACAGCAGTGCAACATAAAATGCAGCATTGCTGGTAGGAAGTGAAGTAATGCATTGTATGAAACACAGAAAATAGCTACATGTGTAGTCTCCAGAAAGGTATTGGCTGTTTTTCACCATTTTAAGAGGGCTTGTGGATGGCAGACCAAGTACATACCAGCTCCGTGATCTTCTCCCCATTATTGAGTGCTTTTGCAATGACTAATAGAGTCTGTTCTGTTAAATTATTGCTTTTACAGCACATCAAAATACGTGTTCCACAGTATGATTATCATTATCTTATATCATTAAAGAGAAGCTGAAGAAATAGAAGGTTTTTGGAGTACATGACACAAAGGAAAATTTACATAAATAGTTATGTTTCAATGTTTTTTAGTTATCTAATTATATATAGGTTGCAGAGTACACAACAAAAGTTGATAAAACTCAATTAAAAATGGTCATGCAGTATCGAATTCCTGACTAGTCCAAGAAGCACATTGCTGAGTAATCACAAGGTTTCTCCATTTTTTTTCCTTTGCTGCAGTAACCCAGATCATATTTCAAAAGGGGACAAACACAGAACATGTCTCCAAGCCCTAACTTACTAGGAATCGTCAAAGTCCTCAATTGATAGTCCACCAAACATGTCACCTGTCTGCCTCAAAACTCTCGTTCTCTACCACTTCAGCAACAAGATGTTCGGGTTGCTCACATATTTGTCTTAACGTGTCTAAAACGTACAATTTCAGCAGAGACTGACAAATTTATATGAAAACTTAGGAGGCAATGAGAAATCAACCATTCTTTGAAGGTATTATATCTAGAAATATATGAATAACAAACAAAATGTTAGGAGCAAGAAGCAAGATTTTAGGAGTTGTGGTTCCCTGGATTTGTAATTTCCTGACCTACCACAGAAAGCCCATGGGTGCTCAGGACAAGGTGTTGCATGGTGGAAAGGTCACACATGTGGCTCTGATGTACCCTCAAAACCCACAGGTGTTTAGCTAGAGCTGGATGAAGAAGGTTGTTGTCTTTCTTGTGGGTGCTGGTAGGGAATGTTATGGGCATGTTTTGGAAAACAGGCAGGAGTTTCTTTCCTGGCCATGTACTTTCCATTTGCCTTATCTAATCATTCTTCACTTGGCACCTTCCTCGTTTCTTTGTGCAAGTAGATGTCAAATAGATTGAGATGCATGTCTCATATGCCTGCTATGAAAAGTATGCAGATAGCTAAAACTATTTGTGCATTAGTCTGAAGCTTGTGTACTGTTAAGTATTTTTCTTACAAAATATGTATGGTGATTCTCTGCTCCTGACAAGAGAGATCCATAATGCTTAAACCTCCAGGAGGAGCATTAAAACCTGTAAAGTGCTCCTACATATCCTCTATGGACACAGTTTTACTACAGGAAGGAATAATCACAGGATGTCTTTGGCGTATTGTTATTCCTAGAGAAGCCACCTATCAACTGGAAATTTATAAGAAATGTTGTGCAAAGATTATTTTTCTGCTATAAAACATAAATTGCTGTCAAAAAACATCAAATATTAGATCACGTAATTGTGAAAATATGTAAGTACTGTTGTCATATAGAAATGCTCAAGTCTATGGAGATTTTTATTTTGTGAGTCAATGGTTCATATATCCTTCACTGTAATAGCCGGAAACGTCAGTAAAAGTGCCAAGTATTATATTCCCCTATACATAAGCCACATAGACAAATTAAAGCATATTGTGACATAAAAGGTCAAATAACAATATTTTCTGTTTTGATTTTTAACTCTCCAATCAAATCTCTCTGTAATATGCCATTGAAGCACCATGGGGTAATTTAATATGCACAGAGAGATGTGATGTAGGTTTCTCACAAGATTGTATCTCAATCTCTGACATTAACTGAGCGATTTAGATCTTCTAGTGGTTATTCTAAAATGTAAAATAATTTATACAACAAAGGGAAATAGAACTGTCCTAATGGCTTTGGTGTAAATAATGTGAAAACTATTTTAATTGCAAGTACAAAAAGGCATAAATGGTATATTTTAAGTGTATATTTATTTTCAAACATGTGAAAAATCTATTAACGTGAATAAATAAGTGTCACAAAAAACATGTATGTTTATTTATACATATAAATGTGAAGCGGAAATATTGATTCATGTGTCTTGTGTATGTATGGAAATGGAGAAATAAATAAGCAAGATAGCTGGCAGACACAAGAGAAGCAATCGTCTGGGTGGGTGTAAGATAAGTAGGTTATGGTAAATAAAATATACTATGCTTTTAGTATATATTTCTCGGCCACAAGCATGCAGCCATCTCTGGCACCTTCCCACTTCCCTTTATCTTATGTTCAATACAAAGGTTTTCAATTACATTTATAACTTTTAAGGTAAGTAGCTGCATTACTTAACAACAGCTTCTAAGGTCTCAGACATTTCCAGTAGATAGCCTTCCCACTCCTAGATTCTCATTAAAGTGACATTTGGAATTCATTCATTTTTAATGTGTGACCTTTCGTGCAGATGAGCAGCAATTTATACTTAAAGCTATATTTACTGAAAGATCTGAAAAATCACCAAAATGCTAACTACAAACAAATGCTATAGGTGAGATGTGTATAATTGCACATCATAATCTCCAAAAAGAATATTTAAGTTCCTGCTGCAACTTAAACAACTAGCCCTCAATGTATGGCACATTTTTGGGACTCTCTAATGAGATAAGGGATTTCCACTACGTTTTGGCACAATACATTGGTGTAAAACAATAAAATGTTTTCTTCAGACCCGCACTAATTTGTTTTCTACAGGTTTATATCCAGCAGGTATTCATGGTTCCATCTTATATTTACAGTATACAAATCCACATACCTTCTCTCCTTTGTTCTTGGAATCCTCTTTTTCTTTCTTCCTCGCGGCTACCATAAATTCATTAAACAAAATTTCTCTATCTTTCATTTTCTCAATGGCTTTAAACCGCTGATCTTTGGCATGTTTGCCTGCAAACTCACTAAAAGTAATTCTGGAGAAGAAAAAAAACACAAAATATATTTAAACTCCTGTTATACAGAGATTAAGCCAACAGTATCTACCATACATTGTCAGTGCATGCACAGTCGCACACTAAGTGTAAGAGTTGCAGCCCATCTGATTTTTCTATATAATAATAAATGTTGGGGATATATAATATTCACTAGAAATTGCAAGGGAACATGAACACTGCTGTATGTGTTCTCATGTGTCTAAATCTGATATTGTAGCTATATTATATGACTATTTGCCAAGATCTGTTTTCTCTGATTGCTTTAAAAATTGACAAGACTAATACACTGTCCCACAATTAGCACTTCTCCTGGTTGTACAGCCTGTTCTATGAGATAAGTAATTGGTGTTCCCGAGAAACATTTCGTAATATCATTATGTCACAATTCATATGGGCCAAAAAACACCATTACCTGATTATTCCTTCCTTTCTTCCCATATTTCAGTAAATTGTTCAAGATGAGTGCTTTATAACAGACTGCAATAAAGCATAACAGCCATGCTGATTGGATGTACCAAAACATGGTACCAAATAAAGGATTTCAGTTTTTCTACACGGGCTTGAGTATTTGTATTAAGGGATGGGGATATAAATTATCAAAACAAAACCACAACGTAAAGCACCTCTATAGATCCACATGTAGAGCATGCTCTTTTGAAGAGTAACTTTTAATTTAACAACTTTTACATGAAATACAGCGAGACACTGTTGCTATGCTAGTATGATAATATTTTTAAGCAGTAAGGAGGCTTTCAATGTTTCATTGGAAAATGTATGCATCAGTTCGCAAACCCATTAATATATTAGATTAAACAATCACTAGTTGCTTCAAAATGTACATTAAAAGACCACGGTTTGCTAAAAAAAAAAATGCTTGGCAGGCAAAATGTCAGTTTTTTTACTATGATAATTTTTGGGATGACTATTCTGGTTCCTGGAGGCATCCATGGCGCATATAGGAGAAGGATAAGGACTTTCAGTTATCCTTCCAACTGACTGCTTCTGAGCATGTGCAGGGGAAGCAGGGTGGTGTAAGAGCTCCAGTGAAACAACAATCCCCCCCCCCCCCCCCCCCTGATAAACACACTTTCTTATTAGCATACAGAAAAGCTCCTCAGTGTCTATTTCAGACATCTAAACATTTCAAAAAAGTTATTCATGTGCAATATTTACTAAAATTGGAGCTTCCTTCGCTGGTTAGAAATACCTTAACAACAGCCATGCTATGCATTAGGCTAAAAGAGCATCTCACAGAAAACAAGCAGTTCTAACTCATTTAAGGAAACAGAACAAATTCATACCTTGGATTCAGCTTTCCTTCATCCATCATCTTCTTGAAGTCATCCTTCGATTGCATCATTTTATTTTTCTTTTCCCTGCGTTCCTCTTCTGCCCTCGTTTTCACATACTGATCAAACACCTGCAGAGATATAAATTGGCATCATTTTAGAGATTGTTCAATAGTGTGAAAAGTAGAGCAATTAAAAGTAAAACAGAATTACGTAACACAACATGTCTGTGTAGTGCAAACACTGTTTCTAGAGATTTTGAGCAGGAAGTAACTTTATTAACCTGTCTATAGACATGCATATGTACACAGAAATATGGAGGACTATTCTCTTAGGCCCTCATTCAATTGCAATTTGGCCAATTGAATAGGGGTCAAAATAATCACATAACATTTTTTTTTAAAGAAGTTTTTAGTTAGTAAACATCTATCCAAAAGCAAGGTTTTCACTAACTAAAAACTTCTTTAAAAAAAATATGTTATGTGCTTATTTAGACCCCTATTCAATTGGCCAAATCGCAATTGAATGAGTGCCTTAATCTTTTGCCTACCATAAGCAAAATGAATAGTCTTTTCACAGAATTCACAGTGTGAGTTGGGAACCATCATCATATTTCCTCTGATGTCTCAGAGTCACATAGGAGGAGGTGGGTAGGTTATCTGACCCATGCATATCCATCCCATGCTATGCTCAAAAGCTGCGTTATAAAAGCAGACATATGTTTAAAATGGCTGTTGAATTTATTTGGAGTAAATGTTGATGTACACAATTAGAATAGTACCATGTTTTGAGGCCAGACCACAAGGTTTTCAACTGAATTTGTTCTCAACATTTACTAATGGTCAAAATGTGGGTCAAGCTTCTCATGTGTGGTTGTGGTTTTGGGAGAGAAGTAACAATGGACCAATTGAAAAATTCAAACCATTGGCAATAATTGTAAAAGCCTTATTTTGTCAAAATGATTTTCTTTATTCTCGTTGTAGATAAAACAAATGCAACTGCTCTCTGTTAAAGGAACATTTATTACAGTTGGAAGTGAAAAGGCAGAATTATTTTACCTGTTTTCTTTCTTTAGGATTTAGAAGTAAATAACGAGGGTCAAACACAATCTTGTGAAGCTCCTTTTCCCAAGTTGAAAACGCTGAAACCTTTAGGGAAAACAAAATAGAACAGATCCATAGAATTAGGATTGATTTCCATAGTAATTAAACTGGGGAGACACACAGACTGTGCTGCTCCGTTTCAAATCTACAGGACACCTGTTAAAGAGATGACATAACAGAAACCTGTGCTCAAGTTTTCATCATTAATAAATGACGAGCAGTGGGAGGTTAAGATGGCAAATTTTCCACACTAATTGGCTCCAAACACTTCTCTGTAATTACAGAGCCAACGTACAACTAATAACTCATTAAAATAGCCACACTACTGAGTGACATTTAGAAAGCACATCATAGAAATGCTTGAAGTTTAAATAAGGTGCCTCAAGTTGCAGACTTGTAACCTTTCACTGCTCAAACAGCTCAAAAGCTATTGGGTGCAAAGCACCATATTAGTTTAAACGTATATTTGGAATATAAAGGTAAACCAAAATATAATTTTATAAATGAAGATCCTAATTAATGTGAAAGGTCTATTAGAGATTAATTTATGTGGTCAAGCTATAGATGTTGCACACTCCATCACAATTCAAATAGAACAGTTAATTATAAAACTCCTTAGATTTTTAATAAGTAATTCATAGAAGGCTTGCACAAAGTTAATCTATCCAATTCTCTGCAACCACCTTCAATTAGTCTGCAATAGCACATTTAGTTATAGAGTATGCTATAAACTTACAGGACTCAATGGAGGTTCCAAATAACAGGTAACACATCAAAAATACTGATTAACAAGTAACAATTACAAATTTCACTGTAAGTTTCCTGAAAAATTTTTTTTTTTTTTTTTTAAATAATCAGTTGATAAAACTGTTATTACATTATATCAATAACCTCCCTGTGTCTCAGTTTCTAGATATCCTAATAAAAGGGTATAATATAAATTGTGTGTATAGACATCAAGTAACCATGCAAAACAAAGCATAATTGATGTTAAGCTTTAATGAGAAGGTCGGTGGCTCCTGCAGAAGTCACCAAAACTGCTCTGCACCATCAGCTAGAAATGTGAAAATCATGGTGGAAAGGCGGTTTAATTGTTGTCAATTTATTAAAAATGGTGTTCATTATGGTATATGTATTTTCAGTTATTGCTTGCATGGACCTTGAAGCCCTCTTACAAACACCTGCATAAATGAACTGCTTAAAGTAAGTAGCCAATAAAGTGAATGGGGACCAGATGGCTCAATTCCTAAAACAGACAAGCAGCTGCAGGGCCCAGAAAGTAGAGCTCTCAGAGATTCCCATCTGCTAGAACAGTGTGGTGCAGAGAGACTTGGACTCCGCCAAGCAGGTTCCAGTGCCTCTGTCTTCCCACAATAAGTTCATGGACCAATTCAAAAGCTAAGCAAACTCCAACAAATACACTGACCCTCATTATTTCAGCAGCAATATCAAAAAGGAATCAGATGCCTTTCAACCCTCTGAAAGTGCATAACTCATCTGGCTGATACGTTCAGACCCAATTTAAAAAGGACCACTAGGGTCATATATTTTCTGTATGATTGTTGAATAACCAAACTTGATAAATGGAAATATGTTTTTAGAAAAAAAAAAAAAAAAAAAAAAATATATATATATATATATATATATATATATATATATATATATATATATATATATATATATATATATATATAATAATAAATATATATATATATATATATAATAATAAATATATATATATTATATATATATATATATATATATATATATGTGTTTCAAAAAGCTTTTTTACGTTTCTATACAATTCTGTATTGTGGGCTTTCATTTTATTTACTACACTGCTTCTTGCAGCTTCTTTCTCAAAAGGGTAAGTCCTTGTAAGTATAATTTGTCTTACATTAACACTGATGGCACGGAGAGTTGTAGATGCTACATTCCTATTGTGCAGGTAGAAACATTAAATTAAGGACCATACACTCTAAACCATGCTGGTTTTTTTTCAAAATTTTTAAGACTAGTAGGGGGTCACTAGCAAGCAGTTTGCATAGCAGCGCTGCAGATTATATCATATATCGTTTTTTATTTTTATATTTGGATTAAGTGGACCCAATAGTTATATTTAAGTATTTTAATCCACTTTTTGTCTATTTTGGTATATTGTACCCTCACTAGAGGTGTAAAAGTATCTTGTCCCTTTGCTGCATTTCTTTGACCACTAATATTATGTGCATTTTTTAATCCTTTTTTTCCAATTAGTATAGGAATTATCTGCATAGCTTAGGAACATACGTGATTATCAAATTTGGAACTGCTGCTTTAAAATATCCATGATGAGTATATTTTTAGCATCTTAATCCTTTTTTTTTATTTATGACAATAGTCCTTTAACTGACTCCATACCAAAATTAAAGGGACACTACAGCATGAAATTATCTAACAGTCTTTCAAAAAGTACAAATGATATTTCTTATAATAAAAGTCACGAGTGGTCAGGAAAGTAGAATTTATCACTTTTACTTAGCTTTTCAACCCTCTTATAGACTCCTCTCTAGGGACTGCTATAAAGTTTTGTCTCCACCGCGCAACCAGAACAGAATTATACACTATCTCCAATGGCCAATTGTGGTTTTTATTTGCACTTTTACTTTTGAAACACCTGCCAATTTTCATGCTACATTATTGCTTTAACTGGAGTTTTTCGCACCCTATAATACAACATCCTATATTGTATTGTATTGGTGGCTCAGTATAAGAAAGGGGATGCGGAGAAGGGGCACAATATAAAATTATTATATGCTGTTGAGCTGTAAAGAATACCAATTTAGTTTAGAAAAAACAAATGGCTAATAAACTACAAGTACACAGCTTATTTTGGGGTAGAAATGTGCCTCGCTAAGCTTCCTGTATTTAATGTACTCTTACTAGTGCTACATACCTTTTTATTAAAGAAAAATAGTGTAATACACAATATCAAACACAGATATTACTTTACATTAATGATCCTTCCATTAGTAACTGTAATTATTTTACAGAAAGGAGCTTGCACAAATATGTGTTCCTTAGGAAAAGCAGCCAAGAAGCTACCTGTTACCTTGGAAGCAAAAACCTTTTGTGACTTAGTTTGCGATTTAGTGACTCATGTGTGCAAAAATCAGAAAAGATTTATATACATCTCAAAAGATGATTTTCTAACCCCTCTCTCCAGCAACATATCTCTAAACTGTTTCATTCGAGAATCCAGGGGAACAATGGCACGTTCACGGGCAGCTTTAATTTCCGCTTCCATTGCGGTCTCCTTATCAGACTCGCCATCATCTTTCCTGTTATAAAAAGAAGAAAAAAAGAAAGAAAACAATTTGTACTTTTTTGTTTATTTGTGACTTATTGGCCCTATTTGCGCAAACTTGGTTTAAAGAAGACTAGATTTCTTAAAGTGGATGCTAAAAAGAAGTTGTAATGTTTGCACAATGTAGACAAAAACAAGTTGAATTGTCCAATCATAAAACCAGAATGTTCATATGTATAATTTGTTAAAATAACATGGTAGACAATCTGAAGTTAGCATAATTTTTGCATTACATGAAGTATATTTAAAAAAAAAAAAAAAAAAAAAAAACATAACTCACTTTCTCTTTTTTGCTTTTATGGGTTCATCATCGTTAGCATCATCCGGAGACTCATGATCGTCTTTGACTAAGAAAAGAAAATCAAAGCATAAAGTTGGTGGTAGAAAACAAGACAGTGTTGCAGGCAAATAAAAAAGTGATCATTAATCATTTGCAATAATCATAATATAAAATATGATAACAAAAAAGAGACAATATTGCACTATGTTGCCATTAAGTAAATAATGGCAGCAACTTTTAAAAATTAAACTGTGCTTACAGCTTACAACAAAGTGATATTACATGCTACTTGCACACACTGCATAAAATTTGTCAAAGCATATTAAATTACTTCTTGGCTCAGACCAATCAGAGAAGGCATTGTGCAATGTATAAATTGAGGTATATCATAGCCATCCATATGTACACCAATTCAGAATTTGTGCTGTAGCACTGTGCTGCCCATTTCAAAATTAGTAAGTTGGAAGGTTAAAATTGTGTTGAATGAATGCTCACCTTCTGGCGCTCTTTTACTACGGAAGAGACAACTTTATGGTGCTACCAAGTACACACTTGCAGAAATTAATATTATTCAAGCACTGTACATTTTATTATTAGAAAGTGGGATGGCGGGGGGACAAAAAAAAAACAAAACATTTTTTGATGCCTTAGAGACCCTTCTAGAGGATTTCTACTGATGCAACTTCTTGCTTTTGGGCCAGTGATGTGGAATGGGTAACAAAAGCTCTGAACGTCTCATTGTTACCTTTTTAACATAAAGTTTTCAAATGTTACATATATATAAATAAATAAAACACTCCAGTCATAGTAAATCAAGTATGCTGAACATGAACTATACCTTGAATAATGTACAAAATAACAATTGATGGTTTTTGTCCTATGGGTCATTCAACTCACAATATTTCTTGCCATCATCCATTCCTCTTTTATGGGGAGGTTCCTGGATGATTTTATCTACATCTGCTCTTCCGATAAGATCTTCTGGCCGGTCCCACATGGAAAGTCGTGTAGTAGGGTTGTAGAAAAACACACGTTCATCCCCAGTCCATACAACACACCTAGAGATAAAAGGATCACATTTACACTATAGCTGCAGAACGAGTGAGTGCCAATGAATAAGTGTCAAAAATCTTATATACCCATCATTTTTGATGCACAAAAACATTAACTGAGTGACTTTTCTAAACCTTCAACATATAACAATTCACATGATCAGACTTCACTTATCAATTACAATGGATTAAAGGGATATGGAAGGTTTCTAGATTTTACTATATATGGAATATAACTGTATATCTATTTACTTTTATGTACTTTGATTTTAAGGGGGGGAAAAAAACATGTGTATGTGAACTTAAATAAAACAAGGTACATGTTTTAACTGCCTAAAATAAAACAAATATTACCTGCTTCGGTTTGTTTACTGCAGCTCACAAAGACAAAGATTCTGCTGTACTTGCTGTGGAGTGTTTCATAAAAACCAATCTCTAAGCAACATTCTGCAACATGCTGCTGAGGCGGGTTACTGATAGGCTAGGACACTATACAGCACAAGCAGCCCTACAGAGAGAGTCTGTGTGAGCATATGCTGCAGTTGGTAGACACATTCAGGGATATGTTTGATTTTTGTTTTATAAGCATCACATAATAGTTGTCAAACTGCGAGACGTCGTTGCGCTTTGAGAGTTGCGTACGACTTAGGCAATGAGCGCCGCAGGGACTTAGAACAAAAAAAAAAAAAAAGATACAAGACGCGGGAAAAATTTACGAGATTAGCGTCCGAATAAAAAACCTGAAAAACACACTAAATACACCCAAAAAAATCCAAAACCATCACAGACAGCATGGGGCAACAGCCAGGATGTCTGCGAGTGAGGTACAACGCAAATTTAACTTTGATTTAGGCGATTTTCGATTGGCAAAAAATCGCCTAAGCGAAGGAAAAAATGGCTGCCGAAAAAAAATTAAAAACGAGGTACACGACCCCGGACCGCGCGAAACACTGCAAAACGCGTAGCACTTTACACATCACACTACGAATTACAAGATACACTATTCCAAAAGACGGAAAATGCTCACGGGACACGTACCACATTAATAACATTACGACTATACAATGCCGCTTTACACAATAAACCAACAGCTTTACCTCGCGCACGCAGCCTATTTAGAATGCACCCTTGGAACATTCATTACACTTTATAAGCAGGGCACCAACACTCACAATGTATATTATACAAACAAATTGTTAGCTCTTCAGCCTATTGCTCGCTGCATATATCAATTACAAATAATTAAACTATATTCATTTATTTAATAAATCATTAATTATTACTTAACTACATATACATAGAAATAGATATCTCTCACAGAGGACCAAAAGTACATGACAGGAGAGGCTCGCAATGAGCGCCGAAGGTCCTGAGGCTCAGCGCAAGCCTCGCAATGAGCGCCGAAGGTCCTCACAGTACAAAACTGTTTCAATTATGTCTCAAACAGCATTCCTATGCCTTCAAATTGTATTGCCCCGTCATTTGACAGGGCAAGTCGCTAGTTTCTTAATAAAATACATAAAACTATAATACACAGATACACAGCTGAATGTTATACTTTGTAAAATCCAGAAACCTTACATATCCCTTTAAGATATAAATTATCAGCCTGAATTAAAAATAAAAAATGTCAAAATCCATTACATCTTGCTTAGTCCACCATGACAAAGTAATAAGCAGAGGGCTCCTTACAAATGTGACCACTCCAAGATTATCAGTAGTAAACACCGTACATTTCATATATGTATAATAGGAAGTGTTATTGCCCAAATAATAGTAAACTTCTTACCCAACACAAGCTAATGAAGTATAAAAACAAAAGCCCTTGCCTGGTAGAAGGTGCAAAATCCAGGACTAACACAAAAGGTCCTGCAAACATTGGCTACAAAACAGGCTTTGGGATCATAAGTACCATGGAGTGCCAGGAATGGGGGTCGTAGCTACTGGGCGGGCTTTTTGTGCAGCCTTTTCCTCCTCAGTCATCTCCTCCTCTTTTGGCTCCTGGATGGAAAACATTACATGCTGTTAAGTACATGTGACCATGTGGCATTTTTATAATTATAGCACTGAACTGACAATATACAAAAGGATAATAAATGCAGAAGGTGCAAAATGGTTACTGCTCTTTTGAAGAACTATTAAAACTGATATATAAACACAACATAGTGCATTGAAGTGTATTATAAATTCCAAAAAGTCTTTTTTTTTTGCAACAAAAGTTTTCCTTTGCATGAAATGAGAGCTGCAAATGTTATTTTTAACTCTTGTACCAAGTGATTTTGCAGTGAGATCAGGACTAACAGTGCAGTCAGTGAATCAGTAAATATAAAGGATTACTTGACAGGATAGCTTGGACAGGTTTAAGACCTGCAAACTTGAAGTGGTTATCATTTAAATTTATTAAAAATGATATGATGTGCTAGGAGCTGCCATTTTGTTTGTCTTATCAGCAAGGTAGGAGTCAGATACAGCTAAACTTTTAGTCGATTTCATTGAAAAATTGTATCCCTTCATTTAAATACTTTCAATCTAAGCATCTGAAACCTTATCCATCAAAGAAGAAAAGGTCTGCCCCAGACCAGCAAATAATAATTATTCACTATTTATAAAGTGTAAACATTTTCCTGTTTTGCTAAATATATAAAGATTTATAAAATTAATTGCTGAATTAAAACATTTTTTTAACATTACAAAAGAAAAAAGTTCAAAAAGAGCACACCCTAAATTATAAAAGTTAAATAGTTATTTAGAGCCATTACAACAGGATAACAGTGGCTTATATGATCTGGCAAGCTGAGGATCAGATAGTTTCTATGCAATGTCATGCTCATGTTATACACAGTTATCTCGTACAAAATCTAAAAGTGGCACACATGTCATGTCACCACAGATTGCAATCATGGAGGAATGACGACAAAACAATACAGAAAGTCATTTGCATTTGTTTTATAACTAACATCTAATACTTTGACTTCTAAACTACATTCTCTTGACTGGCAGAGCATAAAGTAATCGTTAGCATGTCAGTGAGAAATTCAGCTTGGAACTATTACATAAAAGCCACAAAATAATTAAATCATCCAGATTAAAAAGGGACACGGTTCATTCATGTTAGGCTGTAGCTTACATTCCAGATTTACAATCATTTCAATATTGTATACTTAAAAACGGCCACTAAAGAAAGAACATTTTGAAATCATAGTAAAGCACAATGTAAAAAGAAAAAAAAACAAAACTTTGAATATCATTCAGTTACATTTCAGTGTAATTACAGTTATCAATGCTTGTCTCTTTTACATGATCCTTTCTTTCCCTCAGTATAGGGTGGCTGGGAAGTGTCCTTATCCTAAAGCAAGTATTCTACAAGGCAAATCATGTCTTCGGTTTAGGGGACTGTGATACTGCAGAGTAGTGTCATCTCAAAACAATCCAAGCAGCCAGTCACCCTACACTTAGGGTAGGCGGTAATAGGACAAGGTCGATGTGCATGAAATCCCAGAGAAATTCATAAATAAAGTTGAAATGTAACCAAGTTACATTCACATGATTTTAATTGATACTTTACTGTGATTATGCTACATTTCAAAATGTGCCTGCATTAGTGTTCCTTTAATTGCAAGAGACATTTATCGATCAATACTGCAATCCCCTATGCCCTGTGTAGCCATCTACTCCAAACTTGTAATCAGATGACTTCAAAGCACTGCTCATACACCCTCTCTATAGTGCAACGTAGCAGTGACATAACAAATTATCTTTACAAGCTGGGTGCTTTATAAATCAGTGTTTCTGTTGTGCTAGGGCTTGAGCTGCTGAGAATCGTAACATTGTAAGTAGAATTGCAAGTAACATGTAGCACGTTTATATTTAGTATTGCAGACATTTTACCATACCCCATGTAGCTGGTGTGCACATCTTTCAGTGACTTATCTACAAATGGGATTGGTGTAAGTAACGCATTTAAAATACTTAATGCTGTAGTAGTACAGTAGCACGCTCTCAATTATTTAATAACTAGCGATAACAATTTATGTTTAAAGAAAAAAATCAACATATTAATACAGGTGCCCAGTGGGTGAGAGCAAATAGGTCCAGGCTTTTCTAAAAATGCTACTAGACCATATAGTCATGTCAAGGAATGACACAAAGACTCATATCAAGAACACTTCCTGAGCAGATCTTCTCACACCCACTGGACAGCTGACAAGGAAGAAGAAAGAGGCAGATATTTACAAACATGCAAGTTATAAAGAAGATATAGCTTTAAATACCAACAGCCTTATTAAATTGAAAATGGCTCTGTATAAGCACAGAGCATATTTTTTACAGAAGTTTTTAGTTAGTGAACTTCTATCCAAAAGCAAGGTCTTCACTAACTAAAAACTTCTGTAAAAAAATATGCTCTGTGGTTATATAGAGCCCTATTCAATAGACCCAGTCGCAATTTAATAAGGCTGCAAATGTCTTGCTAAAGCAATTAGTAAATAACAATTCACTGTTCAGGTCCTGCAATAGTTTTATTTGTTTAAGTGTACTTTAAGAATACATATTTACAATTAGCATTATAACCGCACAGCACCACTCACCCTTTCTAAATGGGCACCAGCAAATAAAATCTCAGGAACAGGCACTGGTCCCCATATCAACTGTTGAAAACAACAGCTCTAATTAGACTGGATTATTTCTATTAAACTGTGTTACTTAGCTTGTTACTAACTGCATCTGATATATATACTATAGTATTGTTAAAAGTTCCTTTACATGAATGACAGAAAGTGCGCAATTCCACACAAAGATATAAATATTGTTTTTTCCGTGTTATGAGCAAGATTTTAAACGATTTATATCAATATTATACCAAACCAACCCCTCTGGTTACAAGGAGTATTGAATTGTTTATTTTGAGAATTCCAGGTTTTAGATGAGATACATCCCCTGTAATCATTTGTTTTGTGATTTGGTCTGTTGAATAACTGCAAACCAACAGCCTTTAAAATTGTTCACATTTCTATTGTGCAGGTAGAAGCTTCCACTCTGCTTTCAAGAAACAGATCGCTGGAAAAGCTGCATAAATAGGTTTAAAATTAATAAATTATAGGCCGTATTTTTTTTACATTCTATGAACATGTTTTGTGTTTTCAAACATGATTCTTCAAAGAGAATATTTTATATTTATACCCATAGTGGTCCTTTAAGATCACAAAGTACCAATATTGTAGAGTAAATTGTTAACTCCCAGTACAGGGTAATATAGCATCTTTGTCAGAGCAGTAACAGTGTTCAACCTAATGCAAAGAAACAGAAGATTCTGCTGGTGGAAAATATTACTCTACCCTTTTGGTCTATTTAAAACTATACAATGTGTGAATACATTACAGAACTGGTTGGGCAAATGCCTTTATTAGATAACAATTAAGTGGACATACATGACTTTCTTCAGGTCACTGGAAGCTCAATCAAATACACACAACCCACCCCTGCCAAAAAAGTAATTAAAAAGGACAATACCAAGTGATTTGGTTGCAGGCTTTTACCTCCTTTATCTCCTTGGGAGGTTCTTCCTTTGGCACCTCTTCGTCTGTCTCCATAGGCTGGGTTTCTTCCACATTGGGTTCCATTTTGACAGGTTCTTTTACCTTCTCAATCTCTTTATCTAAAAAAAGGTCAATATCAGTAACTGAAAAACTTCTGACCCACATAATAGTTCACACACGTACTACAGTTTTCAAAAACTGAACATCTAAATTGCTTTGCTCCTGAAAATATATATTACATATATTACTATATCAACAAGTAAAAAAACTACACAGTGACACAAAAATCATACCCCACTAGAACTGAAAAAGTTATTCTGTTTAAGCAGAATAGTAATCAAGAATATAAGTAGATGTAATAGTTAATATATGTGCCATGACGGTTACTCGCCGAGACTTTGTTCAATTTGTTCTTAGAGTTAGTGTTAGTTTTATAGGTTATGGCAGTGGCAGATGGCAAGTTTTATATAGTAAAATAGTGGCATGCACATCCTAACCCCTAAATCTAAAAAAAAAAAAAAAAAAATTATTGGCATGTCAACGTAGCGCCATCTCCTGGCCGATGCATGCCACTGCTTGCAGGGACAAAACAGAAAAAGTACAAGAGTTTTACCTAAAAATACTTTACTCTGGCGTTTTTATTTTATTTTTTCACTTTGTTTTATTTTTTAAAAGGTGTTCAATAGCGTTATCACATAACTCCACAGCATGTCAGGCATCAAGAAGGAGTGTAACTGCATTTAATATGTGACCAGATTTACAGCTATAGAAAAACTGAAAGTTGTTTAAAATCATTCTTACATATATGTGCAAGGAGAGGGGGAAAAATCATAAAAATGTCTTTATACTATTAATGTGCTTTAGTTTTGCATGCTTGGCGCCACCCTTTAAGACAAAGATTATACATTTATATTTAGTGATACTTTCCGGTTAGTTTGTCTAACAAATTATGTATGTCCCTAAATGTACAGCTCTCTTCATAACTTCCGATATGAATATTGGTGGACATCCCTATTTTGACTTGTTTTGTTGAATGTACATACCTTTTTCCTTCAATTCCAGGGGTTTATCCCAAGTCGATTCCAATGTTCTATTATTATAATAGTATGTTTTTCCGTCTGCGGTTTTATATTCTGACCATTCAGTCAGTATTGTTGCTCCAGCTAGATTTGCGGGAGAAGCAGCAAGAGCCACTTGGGAGTGGATCATAGGAACCATGGGAGGGGCAATTCCAGGCAACACACCTATAAATATTTTAATAGGATAAAATGTTAGGTTTCTCAATACATACTGAAACAGCAACAGAACTTGCTACAATATAAAATGTCCTTTTAATGTAGATAATTGTATCAACATAGTAAGAAACACATGGATACATATGTAAAATAAACTATTCATTGTTATAATGTAATTGCGAGTAAATGGAAAAATATCCATATGTATGCAGATACAAAAACAATAGCAAGCCTCTATAAATGTAAATAGAATAAAGTATAAGAAAATAGTAATTCCAGAAATGAAGTTTCAACAAACAAGTTTAAACTTTATGTACTACTTAGTATACATACATACATTAGGAATAGAAAAGGGGTATACATTCGACTCCAGCACCGGTGTGATTTTCAATATATATTTTTACAGTACCATAGCTCAATGAGACAAGGTCTGGAGCTAGTATAGTGATAACATTTTATTGTACAGAGAATTACTAAAGAAAAAAAAAAATATATAAGTCTTTTAAACTCAAGACAAACAATACAATACATACGTCGTGATCTCAGCAAACCGAGCCATTAAAAAAAAAAAAAAGGACACTATCATGTCTACAAGACAAGCAGGAGTTGCACTAGTTTATTTGGATCCTATGAAAATAATCTTGAATATTTTCTATAAAAATGTATCAGGCTCTTTGGAGGCAGCTTTTATCTGCCCAATCCAATAATAGTGCTTATTGAGACAATGGACTGCCAATGTGACCCCAAAGTGAGTAAATCATAAAGGGATACAAAAGAAAAAATTTATAAAAATGCTGCACAATAGAGAGGTTTATATATTTACTAATTTTTTTCCTGCTTTCAATTTGCCTATTTCAGGGGCTCTATTATCTTTCTCCTTGCGCCTGTATGCCCCAACCTTTAAAAAGGAGGTAAGAGTTGGATGTGTGTGGAGGGTAGGAAGTAAATATGACATGTTTAAGTGTGCAACAGATGCTTTGCATCTGCACACCAGACTCAAGCATGACCATTTGCCTGTTTGTACTTTATTATGAATCCTACAAAGATAAATCCTAACCATGCAAATCAACATTAGAACCAACCTCTTCATCAAGTCGCTACAAGCATTTCTCCTTATTAGGGAAGGGAAAAGAAGAAATTTTATGGAACTGAACAAGTTAATATATTTATAACATTAATAAACGCAATTCTATGATAATTTATGTTCTCAAACAGAGAGAGAGAGACAGATACTCTGCGCCTCTCTCTCCCATATGAGCATGCTTGTTTGGGTGCGTGCATGTGAGGTGGGTGTGTAGCTACAGTTTCTATTGTACAGCTAAACAACTTATACTAACTTGTTGCCCTTCACACATACAGATAACACTTTGATCGCACTGTGAGGGGCAGGGGCGCGGAGAAAGGAAATCTACCTCCTGAAGAGGCAAGCCAAAGTTAATTTAGTAAAGCTATAAACCCTGTTCCTATGCGACAGCAAACATATCATTTTGCTTCATTTATATACAGTAATACTTTAGAAGGGATAAAAAAAAAGGTTACAGTATTGCAGTGTCCCTTTAATAGTAGTAGCATTGGCAATAAATAAAACAGGCATAGCCGCCACCAGTACTGAACAGAAAGGGATCATGGAAAATGCATGCCTCCAACTTAGACGAATGAAATTATTTATTTTTTTAAATCAACTGTAATACATCTATTATGCTGGGCTATCTCAGAAAATATGTATCAGTCTGTATCCTTTTTTTTTTTACACTTGACGTTACTTATAGCCAGGGCTGGAAAAATATTACCAAAGTTCACCAGTCAGTTGAGATAATTTCTGACAATATTGTACATTTGTAGATATATATATATATATATATATATATATATATATATATATATATTACATTACATTTAGCCAATGCACAGTATTCACTGACTAGAGGATATTTCAAGCCCTGCTTATAATCACCACATACAGGAACACACACAAAGCATGCAAGTTCATCCATTTCCTTTTTGAAGGGAACTGGTGAAAAAATAAATATATAATAATGTTGAAAACGCAAAGAACAACCATATAATCTAAAATCTAGTAAATAAAGCCATCAAGGCTGCTTTAGATGGAGGAGACTCTAGGAGCATTTGACTAGGTCTACTGCTCTTTAGAATACATGAAACTATACTGCTATGGTACAGGGAGATGGAAGTTATAAAGCTTTGCAGTTTCAAACATGGAAAAATAAAATAAATACAACAACATTCACTACCATGCCAAATGTCAAACAAAAACAAGCCAGAATGGCATTAAAAGTTACCGGTTTTGGTGGTAGCGACGGTCTTAACATATGGGCAGCTGACTATTTGCATCATTGCTACACCTGCAAAATGGAGATGCAAACATGTTTTAAAGCTGCCATCATTTGTCTGCTACCACTGGGACACTACTAGGGCTTCAATGTGTGAGCTTAAATAAAGCTCCAGTGGCAGGTAATGACTTCTATTACTAAAGCAACTCTGCAACCTTCTCACTCACTTCATCCTAATACTATAGTAGATGTACAGTTCAAAATTAACAACTGGCTATTGACCTAGTGGAAATAAATAAAAAATACATTAAATATGTTCAGGCTTAGGACACCTACAGGATGATTCTCGAACTCCATCTAGTAGAAATGCAGCTATACAAAACATGAAATATACAATAATCAATCATTTGCCACAGAATTCATGTAGATAGAAAAGTCATACATGCAAAACAAATGCAAAACTCAGATGTATAAATGGAAGGTGAAGAGATCCTCTGTGCCAGAACTAGTTCTAATAAGTATATGAATGCTGCCACCTTCAGACACTATTGAGTACATGTTTTATGCTACAACTATTTCATATGGTGTATTTGTCCACCTCATAAATTCTCCTATATCTATATAAGAGCAGCTATTAATTCAATTTGATTTCTGATTGTTAATATGTTTAGTTATTTGACATAACTCTCCCATGACCTCTAAAACAAGCTGTGAGCTTGATACCACATTGTCAAGTTTATAACGATATTGACAAGTAAGAAATAAGTCATCAATATAATCATTTGCATCTATACTATTATGTTTTGATATAAAATAGTTGTTTTCTAAGGTAGATAGCCATGTGGTGACTTGTAAATCACAGTAACAACCCTGTGTTGTGGCTGCAAAAATATTTATCTCTCACTGCGCATGGATAACAGCATCTTCATTGGTTGGTGAAGTGGAGAGACAAACTAGAGATATCCATAAACTATGCAGCTCATCTGAATGTGACTTGACACTATGCTGGGATGATGCTAAACCATGCTAGGATGACTACTAAAACGTAGCTCCATTGTAACTAAAATATTGGTAACATCTAACCTACAGCAATTTCTAAGACCCCCAGTATTCATTGGTCTAATGGCACAAAAGTTGACAGAAGTTCAGTTAAAATGAGCAACAATGTAATATGAAAGGTTAACAATCAACAAAAACAAACGTATATCAAATAAATCTATTTCAAACAAAATAATTCTACCCAATATAAAATGCAGAACAAAATGTTACATTTAATATACAATGTGATGTCAAGGGACAAAATTCTGAACAACTATTTTTTACTCTCAGATCATGCTTTCCATCAAAACATATGTTTGTAATCCGTTACAGCTAACTTGCCTAAAAAAAAGCTTTCAGCATGGTAGCAATTCAGTTTTGCACATGAGTTTAACACACCTGGCCATCTATGGCTGTATAAGGATGAACTCTAAAACTATTAAGAAAGATATATATAAAAAAACAAACAAAAAAACCCTAAAGGCTGGAGACTTTGCCATGAGGCTAAAGCTTAATACATTACCTGGTAGAGGTATGGGCATGCCAGGAAGGGGGACACGAAATGGGGGTACCATTACTGGAGGAAATGTTGGGATTGCTGCTGTTGGCTGTGCTACTGCATGAGAAACTGCATGAGATAAAGTCTGAGAGATCTGCTGGGACAATGTTTGAACTGAAGAGACTGTAGGTGCAGATGTGGCAACACTGACTGATGAGGTTGTTACCGAAACTGAAATGCTTGGAGTTTGCTCTGGAGAAGAGGAACCTGGTCAGAAACAGGAAAAAAATGTAATGGTTACAAAAGAGAACTTCAAACAACATACAGGTTATAATTGTTCAATGGAAAAAAAACAAACATGTCAACAGCACCCAAATCCATTTTGTACAATATATTGCAGCATTAAAGGATCACTGTAATGGTTATTCAATAAGTATTCATGTGTTTAAATCACAGATGTGAAATAAAATCAGTATCTGAGGAAAAACACTGATTCTATGCTATTTTGAATAACAAAAAATGATAAGGCAAAAGCTTTTTAGAAAGTAAAAGAAAAAAAAGTTTCTATTTTAAAAGCAATTAATCTTTACTGCAAGAATCCATTTTCCATTAAACCCAAAGAATGCATTTGGCAATAGCAGATGTCAAATTTTTATTAAGCAAATAGTACCTGTGTATTCAGTCTCCTTCCACCTTAATAAGTATATTACTGCAAACTAAAATGGATTATACTGCAGCATAATTCCATATAAATTAAATACTTTTTCAACATGTTTTTAGAATGTAAAAATATAGCCACTACTTTCAAGTTTATTTTTTCAAAGGAACCTATTTTAATTGTTTGCCCACAGTAGTCCTTTAAATACAACACTGCCGTCTCCAGCATTTCTGCTTCTGCAGCAAGGGAGTAAAGCCTGTATTCATTGTTTTCCCTTTTTACTTAAAAAAAAGTTCTTCAAAACAGAAAATTGTATATTTGAAACTTATGTGGTCTTATCAATTCTGGAATACAAAGGGAATTAAAAGATAATTAGGTAGTGATTAACTCAACACTTACTGGACACAGTCTGTGAAATGGAGCTTGATGTAGTTGTATTTGTAGAAGATGACTGACTGGTTGAAGAAGGTAATGACGATGATGTAGATACCATCTGTGAGGAACTACTAGTTGTAGGAGATGCACCCGTGACTGCCTGCGAATGTGCATTTTGTGCCTGGGCTTGCACCTGTACTGCTTGTGCCTGAGCTTGTGCCTGGGCTGCCTGAGCTTGGGCTTGCGCTTGAGCCTGAGCCGCCATCAATGGTGTCAACTCTGACTGCTGGATAATCTTCACTCCCTCTGGTTTAGACCATGCTGACTCACGAGTGCGGGCATTGTAATAATAAACCTAGACAAGAACACAAACACAAAAATGAACATCCATGATGCACCAATACATGCATAATGTGTGTGGAATATATATATATATATATATATATATATATATATATCACAACACACATATATATTGCATATGTATGTATTGTAGAATGAACTAGCTATTCAACAGAATGTTTTCAAGTGGAAATATGTTTCAAGATTTTTGTGGGTCTTCAAAAAAGCCATGAAAAGAAAATAGTCTAATAGTTGACACAGCACTTGTAAAACATGCATTAATCTTGTATTTTACCAGTCTTTTCATGTATTAAGGAATTGTATAACCTATTTCTCTGTAATGTAGTGAAAACAGGGAAATATAAGACATTCATTTAGAAAAAAATTACTTACAAGATATTATTTTATATATATATATATATATATATATATATATATATTTCTAGCTTTAAATTCATGATTTACTATCAAATTGTGTTAAGTAAGCCATATAGCTCGATCCATGTTCTTTATGTTATCATGTCCTTTGATAGTACTAACTAAGCAGCAAATCGCTCTTGCTTTCTAAAATCCCCTAGCTTCTCACCGGGGAACCCCAAATACTCCAATCTGCACAATGATTTGGGAAAATGTGGAGATGGAAAATTGAACTGCCCTTCTCATAAACACACTTGCAGCATTTACCCGTAAATAGGTTTCAGTTCTTACCACAGAAGACTACTGTATTTGCTAAATTTTAAGATACCCATTTTATTTTTTTATATGAACATGGTTGAGTCGACGTACCTGTCCATTAACCTAATGTTAAGGAACATTATTTACTATTACGTATTAATCAATGTAGCATTGTAACAAGCTATGTCTCTCAACTATAATCACCCCTCCTCGTATTTTTCCCTCTCGTAGTCTGATATGCTGATATCACTTCTTGATATATCTTACGTTATTGTATGACCTGTTCAAAATGAAATCTAAAAAAAAAAAAAAATCACACAAGATAAAACTCCTTGTACAGTATCACTGTGTATATTGAGATGTACAATTCCCAACTATAATGAATATTTGTTATCCAACAGATCAACGATAAAGTGACATTTCTTTGAGTGAAAATGCCGCACCGTGAAAAAGAATAAAATGCTAGCAAGCAGTGAACAATATGACGGAAACAAGTGCAATGGGTGAGTACAGAGCAACTTCTAAAAGGACACTAAAGAATTTAGGTAGGGGCTTGATAAGAAAAAAACCTTTATTAAAACAAGATATATTGTATATACAAGATACTGTATATTTTTTTAATGTCTTTATTGAGTGAAGCATTTTTCTCCCCCCAAGAGATATAATCACTTTATTATTGATATGTTTGATTACATATAGTATGATAAATATCTATTATTTATAATTTTTGGACCTCACATTTGAATGTTAATGATTTACTAAATGTGTTTATTGGTGGGCAAAGCATACAATACATTTACCATACTGACAATTCGGTCAGCTTTCTGCATATTAGTAAGCTATCAAATACATTCTCAGGATTTAAAAAGAAATGCTGTAGAATAAAGTGAAAGAATCATTGGTACATTGGTGTCCATTTAAATGTTTTGTACAGAATTCTTCTACATTAGCAATTGGGTTAGTTACAAACCTTTCCATCTGGAGTTTTGTTCTCAACCCAAATCTCTTCATTTGGTGGCAATGATGGTGCCTGTGTTGGGGCGGCACTTTGGTTGTGATTTGGAGTAGTCCCAGGTGAGGATACTGGTGGCATCCCAGGGGGAAAAATCATTCCAGGAGGTGGCATGCTTCCCATATGAGGTGGCATAAAAGGGGGTCTCTAGTGGAAGTAAAAAAAAAAATATGAGGTTTTATTTTAAAACAGTTACATAATCAATGTCACAGAAATATATTGACTTTGTTTTTTCAAGATTCTTACAGGAACATAGAAGGTTTCTGGATTATATTAGTTATATAATATATCCAGGAGTGTACACAATATGGAAAACTTAGGAGCCAGAAAGGCAGCTTGGCAGGAAATGCATTATACTTTGGAAAAATATTTAGGAGCCAAAAGAACAAATATTAGGCTACAGGGAATTTTCAACCCCTGAATATAACCATTTTTTTTTATTTTACGTACTTTATTTTATTAAGATGGACTGCATAAAATCATACAAATAGAGCCTGCATGTTGTGAGAGAGTCCCTGATAGGCTAGTACACAGCACATTCAGTAGTAAAAAGTCTGTTCTGCATGAGCTAATTTGGGCTAACACACCAAAATGGTCAATACATTTGCAAAAGTTTGCTTAATTCTAAATAAGGACACTATAGTATGCAGTAGTCAAGACATATATGTGCATGCAGACTATACAGCATATCAGTTATAGTTGAAGTAGTAAGCATAGACAGCATTACAAAAAATAGAAGTTTAGTTGTGTGGCAGAAATATAAGTGTTGCACATTGCTACCCTTTTTTCCCCACACCCATATTTTAAAAACAAAAAAAACATTTAAAACACAAATAAAACGTATAGCTATGAATATACAATTTTACCTGTAGGTGAGGGGGACCAATGGGAGGAGGGATGCCACTTGGAGGTGGTATAGGTGGCATACTGGGATCAAAAGGAGGTCGACCAAAAGGAGGGCGTGTAGGTGGAGGAGGTCCACGCATCATCCCAAAGGGTGGAGGTGGACGCAAAAGAGGAGGCGGGCCTCTCATGACAGCAGTTGGAGGAGGTGTTGGGCCTCGAAACCGCAGAGCTTGTTGCTGTGCAGCCATCCTACAGGAGAAAAGTCAAATGGTTTTCTTTTGCTTGTACAGATAGTCACTTGCAGTAACAGATTCAATTCTTGCATATTTCTAATAGTGACTATTTTGTGGAAAAAGTGTGCAGTATTTAATATTCTCCATGAACATACAACATTTAATGACAGAAACCTGTGATGTCTCTACAAAGTATTACTGAAACTATAATGTCATAATAAAAGGTATATGGAAGTTTCCCTGTATTTAATGGCAAAATAAAGTAATAAAGTGTTTGTTTGCATATCTAAGCTTTTTTATAACAACAACTGCTTAAAAGCTCTGTTTTCACTAGCTGAAATCTTCCATAAAGTCCCTGCAAAGCTCTGCCCCAAAGCTCACACACAGTGTTTTTATTAATAAAAGATGTACTAGCCACTTGTGAGCAAACAGAATTGATAATGAGTTAAATCTTTTAAGTAAACAGCAAAAAACAAACAGACTTTAATTAATATATGCAGTTATGCTGCATAGGAAACAATTGGATTACGGTTTACCCGTTTCTGCAAATGGCAATGGACACTGAATGCATAGAAATATTTGTCCGATTCTATTCCTTAGTGTCAATACTTTCAACAGAACTAATAGATGTCCAAAATAATGATCCAATATAGCTCCTCTTTCTGTAAAATGCATGATTGCTCTCACAGCTTTTCCAAGGTATAGATTGATTTTTCCTGCATGATATTTCTTTAATAACAAAGGGTATGATTACTATCTATTTATGCTGCAAGCATTCGGGCATGCTTTTCTCTTATTTACTTACAAACGACTGACAGCTCTGCCTAATATTTGCTATGTCTATTTGTAAAACTGGTATTGTGCCAATTTACTGTGGCACCAGCTATTCATTTTCCAATTATTATTTGATAGATGCTCTGGCCTTGACTTTTACTTCTATGGAAACAATTCAATCTGTCTACCCAGTGGCACCAGAGATCCTTGTTGTGTATTTTATGGGATGAAGATAAATCACACAGTTTGAAAGGCATATTTACGTTTCCTGGATTATAAATGCATTTGATAGAGGAGAATCAGTAGTGTATAAAAACATTTTTTGCATGTAAAAATATCAAAAACATTAACAAACTAACGCTGACGCTTGCTAAACCTCTTGAGTTTGCAAGCAGTTGCTTCTGTAAATTAACACCCATGAAAATCCCAGCTCAAATTAGCATACAATTCATAATTTGTTTTGGCCAATCACAGGCAGCGAACACATTTTAACAATCAGTCATGGCAGTTTGTGCAGGAAGGCATCATGGGATGTGTAGACCCATGCAGAAGGAAACAGGATGAACCAGACACTGATCTGTAGATCTCTGCATTGAGTTGCTACAGGCTTGAAGGTTAGTAAAGGGTTAAAATCCGTACCCAGATGCAGTGTTTCTATTAGCAGCTCTTGGGTGTGGAAAACAAGTTTTATTTTTAAATAAAATAAATGTGTGTAGGATATAAGTAGCATGTGTTAGATGAGAAAAGGTAAACCCAACTTAGATATACCTTTAAAAGATTAATTTTTAAATGTATCTCCATTCATATGCATTTCCTCAACTTCCAGAACAAAACTTCTTGCTGGGTAAGACTGTACTGTCCTCCATTGCTCTAGTTTTTTTGGAGTAGGAACCTCAACTCTGATGTACCAGACTGCCCCGGCCTCATCTTGTTTTATGTTTGTATCCACTCTACATTAATCTACCTTTGTAAACAGCTCTAAGGAAAACAATTACATTATAAACAGCATAACAACAATGTCAAGCTGCTTCCTTAGTTTTATAAGCTGTATCCAGAAAGGTTCAGGTTTTAAAAAATATTAAAGAATAATAAGTAAACAAACTAAGTGCTACTAAATCAATACTTCTTCAGCTGGAATTGGTAAGCATCAGCCTGTAATTAATTTGATACTAGGAAATTGCCCCTCAAAAATGACGGGAGTAAAATTGTAAGCCTGGCAATGCTGTTTGCCACAATATGCGAGGCTACGGGCCCTCTGAGCACCTTTGGTGCTCATCGCAAGACCCACGATGAGCGATTCGCCTTGAGAGTCCCATAATGAGCGCCGTTGGAGCTCATTGCTAGCCTCTCACCCGGTGTACTTTATAGGCGTCATACTTGAGTGTTACTGCCTTGAGTTAAGTGTTACTGCTTAGGGCTCTTTTAACGCCCTTCAGACTAGTTTTACGTTGTGTGGAGGTTTTTCGGCAGTCTATATGCCACAAATTAACTTGCAACCTCACTCCCAGGCTCTCCCCCTAAAACCTGTGTGAGTGTGTAAGTTAATTTGAGGCATATTGGTTGTTATTTTCAGGTGTTTCGAGTTCCGTGGTTAAACCGTTGAAGTTGGATTTTTGCGAGGCACACAGTGCATGTACGGGTTGTAAGTCCTGCGTGCGCCACTGAACACCTGTGGCGCTCATTGCGATTACAGCCTAAGTCCCGTGAGCCTTGCGCGTGCGGCACGTAACGGCTCGCTTTGTGAGGGCCGCAAGCGTGACCAACATCGTAAGCGTTACGGGCACTGTCAATTATATATATATATATATATATATATATAATATAATACCTATAAAGCTCTGCTGAATGTGTGAGATTTCTATAGAAATACGAACATCAGTTTTGTTTAATTGGCACCTACATATAAAGACAAAGTCACTAAACACAGTATAAGGTGACATTTAACGCCACCAAAGTGTCATTAACAAAAACCATGACTTCATAATATGTACAATGTCTTTAGGTAGTTTAAAATAAACATATGGAGCGTTTAGGTTATAAGTATTACAGTAAATGTTGCTTTATGGGGAGCAATAATTAGAGCAAACAATTAGACAACGCCACAATTAAAACACCAGTCAACTTCTACTAGTAAGCGTTTGGGCATCAAACAAGCTGAGCCTTCCAGTTAGTAGGCAGCCTATTATTGTGGCTCACATGCATTTTCTACCTATTCCCTTTAAGTCTATTGGTGTTTATTTGTTTTTTTTTAAGTTGACTGGTGTTTTAATTGTGTTGCTGTCTAATTAAGGTTTCCTATTTATTAATCAAGAGAGAATTAAAGAGGTGTAAGGCACCAGGAAAAAGTGGGTAAGTGAATGTGTTTACTCGGGAGCAGACATATTGTTTTTCTTCCTATGAGAATTCTGGGAGAAACCATGGATTCAGATAACATCTGTATTCATTTTTGTTGAAAATCTTCCACTATGAAACAGCAGAGAAAATCCAGTAGGACAACCTCCCCCTCATGCTACATGTAGACTAGCAATCCAAGATAGAAGCATCCATGACACAAGATGTTGTCTAAACATAATGTGATGTGGCTGGTTTTCATGGTGGACAATGCTGTTAGCTTGTTACATAGTTCCATAACATGTAAACTTTGTCTTAAACTTCATTGGTACTTTAATGGGACCGGAAGTTGATTTAATTTTAAAGAGCATAAAACACTGGAGACCTTTCCTGTTTGTTCGCTACCATTGGAGCGCACCACCGCCGACTGCCCCTGTGAAGAAGGTGAGAGACCCCCAGGCCTGAGAGTGAGACCCGAGAGAGGGCACACGAGAAAGGAGAGGACTCCAGAAAGGGCTGAGAGAGACAAGAATACCGGGACTGAGAGAGGCGCAGAGAAGACAGGAGACACACTCCGAGACATGAGGGACTGGAGAAGATATCACTGTATGTGAAGATGGTTAGAGAGCCAGGAATGGGAGAGAGACTATGACTGAGAGAGACTAAGGAGAGAGGATATAGACAGCTAGGTGAAGGGCGGTGGCGCGCTTCAACAGCGGAGAACACAAAACTAGATAGGTCCAACACTGGCTATACATTGTACTAGCAGTTTTCCTCTACAGTAAATCCTTTTTGAAAAATGTAAAACTGGTTTTGAGGCTCCTGTGTGTTAACGTGCAGCTTAAAGTGCTTGGTAAGGGTTGGAGAGCAGGCTAACTACCACATAACATGGGGGGTCTCTATTTTGGCTACTAAAAGAAAACTGTAATCTTAACTTGCATGTCAAGGTAGCTAATTAATATGCACATGCCACTTATTTACATTTAAATGCAACAAATCATGGAATTTCTCAGGACTGATTCACTTTATAAAAATGGATAACACAATATACAAACAGTTTCTTCTGCTCTTTCAGAATCAGCTAAAAAAAACAACTTTAATGGGCCACTTATGACGAATACACGGTGCAGGGCTACACCACACAGAGGCAGACTCTACACTTCATAGCTCTGCACTGTGTATTTTTAATAAGCGTCCGCTTTAAAGCTGCTCACACATGAAACAACACATGGTCATACATACATATACACACACACAGATGGATACACAGTGCGCGCCACTGTACTCAGCACCCGCCAGGCATCTCACGTACACACAAACGGATATCCACACACCTAGGTCCGGCCCCGAGCTGTGTGTGAATGATAAATACCAGGCCATGCACTTATTCTCTCACCTAATTTCGCTATTGTACCGATCAGCCTCTGAGTCCCCGCGCTCCGCCATTACAGAAACAACCGACCATCCCACCGTCACCTCACCCACTCACAAACCACCTGACTCGCCTATCGCAATTGCTATTGGTTCACTCGCGCATCAATCATTACTACTTCCGGAATGTGGCTGTGACTGTTTCCTGCGCAGTGAATACTGGACGCATACTGCAGGCTATGAGGCACGAGAAGCAGCGAGGTGTCTGATTGGCTGAAGTGATGCGCAGGCGCACAAGGTTCGTATCGCACATGCGTGGTTACGGACATAGGTTATCATGTGATAGAGTTTCATTCATTCGCCATCACCACGTTGAGCTGTGAGGTCATATACAAGCACAGTACAGCTCAGTGGTGCATATGGAAACTGCATCTAGATTTACCACATGGGATATTATTTAAAGCTTTAGATTTTAAAAACACTTGCTATACATACATAAAAACATTTGTAGAGAATTGTTATTATATATAACACTAGCGACTTGCCCGTCAAAAAATGACGGCAATAGAATTGTAATGGTACACAAAGTAAGTGTTTTGGTCGTGTGAGTACCTTCGGCGCTCATTGCGAGCCTCTTGGTTGTTGTATGTTTGGTTATAATAGCTCCTTCGGCGCTCATTGTAAGGTTTGCGGTGATGGCCTTTTGGCTCGCATTATGAGCCTCTCTCCTGGTGTAGTTGTGCTCCTATAAACATTGTTGGCGCTCCTTGTGAGGCGCACGCGTGACCGCCTTTAGCATTTATTGTTATCCTGTTTTTTTTTTCTATGTATTTTGTAATGTTAATTAGGTTGTAAAGTTATAAATTAATATACTTTACCTATCTGTAATTAATATATGCAGGAAGCAATATGCTGAAGAGCTGACAATCTGTTTTGATGTTCCTGCAGCATACAATGTAGATTTGTTGGTGAGCCGAGGTGTAAGTGTCAGCAATGCAGTGTAAATAGGCTGCGTGAGGGAGGGGGAAACTGTTTGTTTAGCTGTGTACTGCCTCATTTTGTAATGGTAATGTTATTAGTTTGCAGTTAGTGTTGTAAAATGGCTGCAATTGTGTATGTGTTACGCGGGTGTGGAGCATTTAGCGTCCTTCCTAATAGTGTATTTAGTAGGTTGTACCAGGTCTGTGTAAAAGGAGTATTTGCTTGGCTGTGTTTTGCGTTATTAGGGGTCGTGTAGCCTCGTTTTCTTTTTTTTTGGTGGCCAATTTTTCTCTCGCTTAGGGGATTTTCGAGTAGCGAAAATCTTTAAATTGTATTTAAATTGGTGTAACCTCATTCCCAGGCGTCCTGGCTGTCCCCCCTTGCTGTGTGTGTATTTTTATTTTAGTTTGTATTTTGTGTGTTTTTCGCTGTGCGTGGTGCAGTTGTTAAGTTCGTATTTTTTGCAGCTCATATTTTTTTTTTTTCAAAGTCGCGGTTTCCTTTTCTAAGTGTTACGGGGCGTAATTTTTATATAATTTTTTCAAAGTGCTACGGGTCTTGCACTTGTATCTTTGAGTTTTGTGTTGATGTGTAGTTCCGCGGGTTGTAGGTATGATGCGCAAGTCGTGCGGGGTCATAGGGATGAGCGCCTATGACGCTTATCTCCACCAGCAGCAGTGAGCGCCTTCGGCGCTATCTGCCTAAGTCGTACGGGGTCGTAGGGATGAGCGCCTTTGGCCCTCCTTGCCTGGACAGGACCGCGGCCCTCGCAGCGGGCTCGCTTTTAACCTTGCCTTACCAACGGATTTTGGCAAAGTTGCACTGCTGAGAACTATATATGTGACTAGCGAATTGCCCGTCAAAAAATGACGCCAATAGAATTGTAAGTCAAGGAATGGTGTTTGGCACACAAAGTAAGGGTTTTGGTTGTGTGAGTACCTTCGGCGCTGATTGCAAGACTCACGGTGAGCGCCTTCGGCGCTGATGGCATGGCTGGCAATATGCGCCTTTTGCGCTCATTGCGGGTCTCTGGATTTTTTTTTTTTTTTCTTCTCATAGCCCGTTTTGCGCTGATTGCAAGGTCCATGCTGATGGGCTTTTGGCACTGATTGCTCCTGTGAGCACACTTGGTGCTCCTTGTGAGGCGTGCAGTGAACGCCATTGGCGTTTATTGCGACGTGTGTTGTGGTAGTTTTTAAATATTTCTGTATGTGATTTTTTAATGGTAATTAATTAATTAATATACTTGACCTATTTGTAATGAATAAATGCAGCAACCAATATGCTGAAGAGCTAACAATGTGTTTTGATGTTCCTGTAACATACAATGTAGGTTTGCACTGTTAGTGACCTGAGGTGTAAGTGTCAGCAATGTGTGCAGTGTGTAGTGTAAATAGGCTGTGTGCGCGAGGGGAAACCGTTTGTGTAGCTGTGTAGTTCTGCATTTTGTAATGTGAATGTTAGTATGTGCAAGTTAGTGTTGTAAAATGGCGGCGATTATGTATGTGTTAGGCGGGTTTGGATAATTTTGCATCCTTCGTAATAGTGTATTTTATAGCTGGTACGGTCCTGTGTAAAAGTCGTATGTGTGGGAGTTTTGCGTGTTTAGGGGTCGTGTAGCCTCGTTTTTGTTTTTTTTGGCGGCTATTTTTTCTCTCGCCTAGGGGATTTTCGAGTGTCTAAACTCTGGAAATTGGACTTAAATTGACGTGTAACATCACTTCCATACGCCCTGGGTGTCCCCCCTTGCTGTGTGTGATGTTTTTTTTTTTTTGTGTGTGCTTTTCGTGTTTGTCGCTGTGCGCGGTTCGGCCGTTAAATTTATATTTTTTGCGGTTCATATTTTTTTTTATGTAAGTTGCGGTTTTGTTTGTAAGTGTTGCGCCCGTATTTTTTTTTCATGCAATTTTTGCAAAGTGGTACGGGTCTTGCAGTGTGAATTGTGTATTTAAGTTTTCTGTTGATGTGTAGTCCCGCGGGTCATAGGTATGATGATAAAGTCGTGCAGGGTCGTAGGGATGAGCGCCTACAGCGCTCATCTCCACCAGCGCAGTGAGCGCCTTCAGCGCTCCATGCCTAAGTCGTACAGGGTCGCAGCGATGAGTGCCTATGTCGCTCATTTCCACCAGCGCAAGGATTGCCTTGCCTGTCCACAATCGCGGCCCTCACTTCGCGAGCCAGCAGTTTCCCTGTTGTGTTACCGACGGATTTTGGCAAGCCCGGCTGCTGACAACTATATTTGTGATTATTTAATGAAGTGCCAACATATTATGCAGTGTTATATACAAGGGGTAAGCACAGTACTACCAGCAATGTACAAGGATACTGAGGTCCCATGTTTGTTGTTGTTCAGTCTTTAAATCATATACAAACATTTTTTAATTAGCTCTAGTGAGTAACAATAGAATGGGGAAAAAAAGAAGCTGGGTGCGAAACGAGCGTCGGGCCGTCATTGTAGTGCGCGTCACGTTCCTGTAATGTCACACGCGTCCAAAACTCTCAGGAAGATAATACAGGATCCAGGCAGGCTGCTGTGAAGCGGCCTGGAGAGTAGGAAATGCAGCCGTTTAGGGACACAAAAGAAGGAAACAATATTGATACTAAGGAAGAGTGCTTAGATAACCACGGAGGCAAACAAATAGTACAGAACTGCCAATATAACTGCCCTCCCTAGTACAGGAATAAGTGTTTTTGCTAAAGTTGTGTTCACATGTGTGCCACAAACAGGAATATAGCTATGTAAAGTATTGATGTTTATTATCCTGATAAGCTCTCATATACAGGATCAAGATCTTATTGAAAGCCTGTTGAGACATAGATGGATAGGTCTCTAGGCATCAGATTGTATTACCAATCAGGAATTCTAACACAAGCATTCCTATGTAAATCATTTGTAAAGTAAATCTCTTGAGCTATATCCAGATAGAGGTCTGCTGACCATCCCGTTAGTCGCCTCTATTAACAAAGTGTGTATAATATGGATATTTGAATGAGTGTGAATAGATAGTGGCCAAAGATGGTGGCAATACTAAGAGGAAGGGATAAGTGACAAAATGTAAGCATCAATACCCTACCAGTAGTGCATTAAAGATGTATCATACATATAAGGACATACAATGAATGGATGTGCACATGTGTTTAACCAATATATCACTCTAAAAAATGGATACACCAGACACATACGATTCTGGACATTATAATTTAGTCTATGTGCCTTGTTTCTAACAGTATTTATATGCTGTAAAACACATATGTAATTTAAGCAAACACTTGCTCCAGATTAATGGCTGCACTATCTCCCTGAGGGTGGACAGATATAGTTCCAGGTGAAACTATTTTTATTCTAAGTTTTAATTCAGCGCTGTTTATGTTATTAAAGTTTATTGCTATTGGTCTCTATGTTGACTACATAGAGTCTTGAATATAATGACTATAAGTATTTCCTTTTCTTTTTTTTCTATATTTCAGTGTCTAAGGCACTTATATAATCCCTGGATATAGGTGTCATTGTTAGTGGGTTTCATGTACTCCCTGACATTCTTACAGTCTTTAAGTCGTGTCCAACTCTTCGTGACCCTATGGATTGCACCTCGCCAGGCACATCTTGTGCTTATCATATGGTTTTCTTGGCACATATACAGGAGTTGGTTTCCAGGGTTGCCAGTTCCTTCTCCAGTGAACCACAGTTTGTCTTACCTCTCTGCTATGACCTGCCCATCTTGGATGACCCTACTTGGAATATCTCACAGCTTCATTGAGGTACACAAGCCCCTTCACCACAACAAGATAGCGATCCAGAAAGGGGCTCATGTTTACAATATGCTATTTTGAAGAATACAAATTGATAAGGGGCAGAGTATGTAACATAGTTAATATTTAAAAAAATTTTTTTTTTATTTAAATACAGTTACTCTATATGCCCCTTCTGGGTCGCTACCTTGCGAAGGGGCTTGAGCCACCCACAATGGGCAGGTCATAAAGATGTCAGACAAATCATGGTCCAATGTAGAAGGAACTGGCAACCCAATTCAGTGTATTTGCCATGAAAACCCTATGGATTATGAACAACTAGAGACATAATGTGCCTGGCATACTGCAGTCTGTACAACAACAACTGTATATACACATCTGCTGGAAACAGGCAATGCAGCTGACATATACACATGCAGATATCCTCACTGTGTTGCAATGCACCAAACATGGAGCCTCATTCAATTAGAAGCCTGCATCTCTTGGTATATAGGCCGTATGTCTGTGGGCTCGCGGTCTGCTACAATTCGGTGCTATTCAATTGAACAAGCCCGCAAGTTACAGGTCGAAAGCCCAAACCGTAAATCATGCAATCTTACGTAACTACCCATTTAGAAACAGCCAATAGAAAATGAGACTGTCCTCATTAGGTCAGTAAAACATGGAGGTTACATGTCAATCAATTAGCGTTTTGGGGTCCGATATGCTATCATTAGACACGCAAAACAAAAAATAATACAAATGAATGCCAATACTGTTCTAGTCCATATGGGTGGCCTGATATGTATTAACTCATTGATTCTCAAAATCGATTTAACCCCGAAATGACACATAAAATACAATTATTTTTTATTGCCGATTTGCGAACTTTAGACTTTTGTGCAATGAATTCTAATGTCTATCATCACTTTCCCCATCATTTAGAGTGCAGTATTGATTCTTTATTTGCTTTTACAGTGCTACGGATATGTCTTTTACCCCTTGCAGGTCCTCTCTAGTACCCATAGGATTTTCTTCTACATTTGCCATTTACAGGTGTGAAAACATTTACGGGCTTGGGGAATTGTAGCAATTGAATCGCGATTGCGGACGTGAAAGATCAAAGGCTTAGATGGGGGGTAAGTTACGGTTGTAACAACTGCAAGGGTTTCAAGCCCGTAGCCCGTTTGCGGCTTGCAAAAAACCGCCAGTTGAATAGCAAATTAACTTACGGCCTCGCTTACGTAACTTACAATTGCTCAATTGAATGAGCCTCTTGGTCTCTTATGTTTCCATCTACTTGTTTTATAAGCTTACAATCAGGGCCTAACCTCAACCTAAAGAGAGGGAATCACTAGAAGCTGGGCATGAGTGGATGGCGGACCTGGGACTCTGGCCGGGAGCAGGATTAATTGACTGGGTGGAGGAGCAAGACAAAGACCAGATCAAGCTGCCCGTAAGCTATGAGGACCTGGTGCATCCAGCTATCACATCCGAGTGGCATCCCTACTTTGAACTGAAGCTATTGAAGGGGCTAAAGAAGGTACCGTAGGGCGATCCCACTATAAGCGTTGGGACGGCGCCATGCTGGTTATGACTGGCTGATCAGTGCCAACAGGAGCTGGAGATCGAGACCTGCACCAAGGAGGTGGCGATGCTCCAACCCCTTCTGGAATGTGAGCTGGTACTTGAAGATGGGTATGTGGCCTTTCTGGAGCAAGTCCCCCTGGGGGGCATCTGGTTCAAGAACTGGGGTTTGCCCTGCCGATTAAGCACAGATGAAGAAGAGGCAGCATGGCAAGATGTCCAGAAAGCTGTGATCATCCAGGGAAGACCTAAGAGGAGCGACCGAAACAAGCAGCATCTGATCAAGTGGATGGCTTGGGTGAATCAAAGCAGTTAGAGTGCCCCAACCACCTGAAAGATTAAGGTGATCAAGACCTCACCCCCAGGATGTTGGACAAAGGAAATTGATCACTCCCCTGGAGGAATGGACCGGTACAGCAAGAGTCAGAGACCGGAAGGGAGAAGAGCCAGAGGATCCAACGTTCAAAGAGGTAACTGCCACAAGGTTAAAGAAGTTGTCCAGAACCACACTACAGATATAAGCCAATAAAGACAGGGTTGAATGGGAAGAGATTACCAATCTGGAGGCATGGACACCAGGCACAGAGTCATTAAAATGGATGTCTGGCCAAGCAAGACAGAAGTAGACCTCTACAGACAAGGGAGCAGCAGTGCAGAGTTCAGAGATTGTGGAAGCAGCATCAGCCAAAAAGCAAGAAAAGAGGTCAGCAGTGAATGCCACTCGAGTGCTCACAGCCACTATCCAGAAACTGCAATCAGGGCCAGATGGTGCCCTCCATAGAAAGGCCAAACACAGGAATGGAGGCAAGATCAGGCAGGACTGCCGAGTGAAGGACACTGGCAGCTGTCCCACAACCCATGCTAAAGAGCAAGGCCAAAGTAAGCCACACCCCCATAAACCTGCCTTTTAGAGCAAACAATTCAAAACCCACATTTCCCTCTACCCACTAATTGTCTGTGGACCAATCAGAAACCCGCCTATGTAGGCCCTTTTTCTTGACTGCACCTTTCAGATGGGGCATTTGAAGTTGTGTAATCCCTGGTTGTATTAATGTTCTATTGATTTCAGTCCTATAAATGCTCTGACCTTCCCCAATAAAGTGAGACTCTTTCAGGGAACATATACAAGGTTTTCTGTCTTTTTTTTATTATATTTAACTGCTTGATCCCTGCCCTTAATCCTGATGACTGCTGAATAAGCCAGGCACCAATAAGCTCAGCCACTCCACAATCCAAGGGAGGAGTCCTGTAGCTAAGGCAGGAGGATCCTGGAGCTCAGGTGGACCCCTTCCCTGGGTTGTGGCATCCTGTTTTTATTGCTAATTAGTATCCTTGATTTTGTAATAAGTTTCTATTTTATTTTCTAGCTCACTGTGGGGATATGCAAAATTAATAATAAGAGGACTGAGTTTAAATGGTTCTTTCCTCAGGTGCTGGAGATGATGGAGTGAGATATTTGATAGGTTTTGTTAAGTTACTGAGCCAACGTTCAATACTGCTGGCAGATGATAGTAGATCAGTGAAACCCTTATGGGCTCGAAGCAGCTCAGAAAGTGTAAAGGAGCTGACACAGAAACATAAATTTGAAAGCAGATGAAAACCAAAGGGCATTGTCTGCCATTCTATCTAAGAGGAGTGACTTAATGAGTCCTCCAGACAGCCTTATGCTTATCCAGGTATTATTGAATTCCATTATCTCTTGCATATTGTATTTCCTCTATGCTATACTTTCCGTAAAATTCAAATGAACCCTTACCCAGAACTTTTGGAGTTTTATCTCTCCTAGTTAAGCATGTATTCCATGTGTCTCTGAATGTTCACTCACAAGTATATCAGAGTTCGGATATAGAGGTTTTCACTGATAGGACAAATAGCTTGTGATCTTCGTTGGTTATTCAAAATTGTCTTGAATCTACTGAGTGAACACCAGTAATATTAAAATGTTTTATTGAAAAATGCCTTTTACAATGTATCTAAGACAGTGTTTCCCACTCCACCTTTGACTGTGTCATGTTTTTTGAGCTTATCCATAGGTCCCAGGTGAGGAGGTTACAGAATTTGTAAGAGGGAGTTTAGGAGACAGATTTGGAATGCAGGCGTTTATTTTCATACATTATTTTACATATATATTTCTATTATCAATATACACTTAAATATATATATATATATATATATATATATATATATATATATATATATATATATATATATATACAAGTGACCACATATATTACTGGTTGTCACTAGGCCTCACCAACTCATATCTACCTACCCTATAATCCCACCCGAACACATATCCCCACCACCATATACAGTATAACCCCAAACATTTCCACCTTGCAGCATACCACCTTTTGCATCCAACACTTATTGACAAATTGCATTCAACACACACATGCTCTGCTACCTAGCCCATACTATTATCCTTGCAACCTAAACATTTAGATAACATGTATTAATGCACATAGCACATCCATATTTATTTCAACATATCCACATAAAACACTTTCTGGGTGGTGATTATGTATCTATCTGTGTGTTCGGTGTGAATGCACTTCATGTTTGTGTGCCCAGGATGGAGAAGGGAGGAGGGCAGGAGGGGAGTTGGAAGAGATAGAGAGAGCCCGGGGAGAGGAGGATAGAGTGGGAGAAGAGCTTGGAAAGAGAGAGGCGAGGAGTTTAGCAGTAGACGGGAGTTGGAGGGAGGTGTGCCCAAGCTACATGCACACAGCATGCAGGTTCAGCGGGGTAAGTACTATAGTGGAGGAGTGATAAGTCTTTAGGGTAAGCCCAGGGAGAGCCGGATTCTCCAGCACAATCAGGAGGCTGGAGGAAAACATAGGACCCCCAACTGCTCTCATGGGAAGTTAATAGCACTTTCCAACACTATCCATAATAGGGGGGGGTGGGGGGGGGGGGGGGGGGGGGGGGGGGGCATTTAATCCAAGGCGTAAGGGGAGGCTAGACCTAGCCAGAGGGAAAGGATGTGGTGAGAGGTTGCAAAAGAGGTCAATGCTGTGAAGGGTCATGTTCATGATGTGGATAGCTTCAAACATTGGTATGATGATTGCCAGGGTACACTCAATAAGAAGATGACTGAAGAGGTGACCAGTGCTAGGGACACATTTGCACTACAATGAGTGGGAGCAATTATTTAAGAGCAGGATGTCCACAGCAACAATCGTTGGAATCCCTGAGCTGCAGGATATGGACCTTTCATGGGGATTGTCTGCACCACTAATCATACTTTCAAATCATTGCCCAATTCCCCAAATATACTGGCATAACACATTCAATGCACTACATCCTAAAGTGTATGCTCTGTAAACCACATGCAACTTGTATAACAACATTAGTAGAATTGACCAGGTTGGTTGACCTTGGCACTAGTACTCTGGCGCTTGGAGCAATTGGCCTTCATGTATAAATATACCCAAAAAAATTCTCTCTCGATCAATGGTGCTTCCCTTTTGGGAACCTTTTGGTCGCTTGATACAATTGTCTATTGTGTTTCTTCTGTCCCAGAAGGTGTGCTGCTCTCTCAGTTGGACACTGTTCACTGTAGTGTTGTATGTTAAGTAAAAAGACAAAAAGTAGGGGAGGGGAGAGAGAAGCACACCAATACCTGATACAGGTAGCTTGGATCACCAATGCAATGAATACATAAAGAGAACAAAAGGTCTGGTTCAACTCTCACCTTTCTAGACCTCAAGGACCTCAACAACTAAATATCAACAAATACTTACATAAAGAACAGTAGAAGTAGACTAGGAAGTATATGAAAAGTAAATAAAGTAAGATATACTCACCCAGGTGCCAACCAGATGGGAATTCTCCTGACTGGAATTTCTGATATATGCCCGAGTGATGCAGAATATGGGCATTGTGAGTACTATGGTGAGGTCTATCAGGCAAGAGTTAGGTATAACAGTCATACACATCACCATCAATTAACTCTCCCTTCACACCCTTGGTGCATGAAGTATAGGCCAGAGCTGTAGCTCCACCTACGGAGCTAGCTTTCTTGTTTTTTGCAGTCTCTGACCAGCATCCTGGGGCTTTTGCTGTTGGGTTTATTCAGCCTCCTGGGGCTTCTGCTGGGCTTGGGAATCAGGCCGGCCATCATACAGGTGGCCTTGCATGTCCTGCCATGCCTCCCTTGCCAGCTGTTGCTGGATTCCCTCAACTGCTACATTCATATAAATGTGATCCTCACTGTCAACATATAACCTTATACCCCCCGCCCCTCGTCCACTAACAATCTGTTCATTTCCTGACCATCTCCAATAATCCTGTATAAGATCTAAGTAATCTATGGCCTATTGTGTTTCACCGCTAACACGGATTCCAGCCCTCCTATCATCCACATGCACTAGCATCCTCTCCTCAGTCTCATTATCACATTGTGGTGGTCTAGATAATTCTAAATGGTCTCTTAAACCACAGTCTCAACTTCCATCTTGTAGAAGCTCTTAAGGCACCCAGAACATCAGCGTCCTTAAATGCAAGGTCTGTAGTTTTATGTGTGATTGTGATTTTTATAGTCACATGCTTATTTCTATGTGGCATTAAGATTTCAATGAACCTCCCATTGCTTGTAATGCCAGGGTTATCATTTCAGTTTCTATATGTGATGATGACAAACATGATGCAGACCTTATACATCATACTAGCCTATCTATGTTATATAATGCCAAAATTATGGCTAGGATGATCTTTTATATGTTAGCCATGCTTTACTTTCTTCCTCTTCAACAACTGATTTCAGGCAGTAGTAGCTCCTTAATTGAATTTAGTAGTCAAGGCTTTACAGAGGCATTTTTTATGACTTTACGTGTATTCAGAGGCTTTTTGCAAATGAAGAGCACTTGGAGAGTCTTCCAAGAAAACTTCAGAGAGCTTGAATCTCATTATTATTATTATTATGTAATAGCTATATTAAACATATTCATGAGACAGCCACTGGGGACGTACGAATATTACAGACATAAGGAGCACTCTGCTGCCATTTCTCTGAGATTACATTTAAGAGTGTGATGTTACATAGTTACAGAGAAAATAAGTTTAATTTGGTTAGTCTTTCTTCATAACTTAGCCCCTCCATTCCCCTTATTAGTTTTTGTTGCCCTCCTCTGTACATTTTCCAGCTCTAAAATGTCCTTTTTATGAAGTGGTGCCCGAAATTGTACTGCATATTCCAAATGAGGGCATACTAGAGATTTGTATAGTGGTAGAATTATATTTGCTTCCCTGGCTTCTATACCCTTCTTAATACATGCTAATATTTTATTTGCCTTTGCAGCAGCTGCTTGGCTTTGAGCACTGTTACCTAGGTGGTTGTCCACAAGCACTCCCAAATCCTTTTTCAATATCTGATACACCAAGATTTGCTCTATTAAGCTTATGCATTGCATGGATATTTTTCCTTCCCAGATGCATAACTTTACTTTTATTCGTATTAAATCTCAACTGCTATTTAGATGCCCATTCCTCTAATTTATGCAAAACCCTTTGGAGGGAAAGTACATCATTATTTGATTTAATTACCTTGCACAACTCTGTGTCATATATGTTAAAAAGGAGAGACCCTAATACTGAACCCTGAGGAACACCACTTTTTTGTTTGACATGACCTATCCCTCATAAATCCATGTTGATTCCTACTTATAATCCTGTTTGATTAGACATATTTTTGTATATTATCCCTTATCAACCCTACTAGTCTTTCTTTAAAATAGCACTTTTGCATTTTACTCCAAAATGTTCCAAGATCTTCTATAAATTATGATCACTTGTTCTTGCCTTCTTCCTTTTTCAAAGACACTTTCCTCCTGAATATTATGAAATTATTTGATATATTTGAAGGTTTCCATCATGCAATTTTGGAAAGCATCCTGGATGTTGAAGACCAAACACTGGCTTTGCTTTTCTATATCACTATATCTTTATTACTTGTCCAGCAATATCACAATCTAAATATGCAATTTTGCCTAGTTTTAAACCAAATTTGACTGTATATGGTTAGACTCTATACTTTATCCTGTTCAGTGTGTGCATAAAGCTAGTAAAACTGGAGTTGCTTATTTTCATAAGAGCAATTTTGAGTTTTAGAGAAGTGAATTGATTTCAAACCTATATCCATACAGCTTTTGATGGTGGTGGTTAGAAAACAGAGAAAATGTTCTAATTAAAACAATGGTTGTCTACAAACATATGGTCATTTTATGGCACATCTTTCATGGAAATTAATATCTGTTTCTGCAATGAGTTCTATATGTTTAGCCTTTTCATGCTAATATACATTAGATTTTGTCTCATTATTTTCCAAAAAACAGACTTAATTTCTGAATATGTTGAAATGTATAGAGAAGATGGCAACATATTCATAGGAATAATGGAAACAAGACATGAAAATATCATATAATCTTATGTTAAACATATATTTCATTTTGTAATTAATATACAAATGATATATATTTCCTATTATTAGAATTTTGTTTTTTATATTAAAACATATTCTTTTGTAAATTAGAAATGTGAGATTTGGTAAATAATAATAAAAAATCTGAGTTCTGTTCTATAGCTTTGTGAAGTCCATTCACCTTGTACAGTTTTCCAAAATATTACAAAACTATTAACGACTTTATTATTAATACTGTGTGTATGATATGTATGTCCCAGTTCATAGCATGTAGAATGCTGCATGTTGGGAAATGCTCATGATAGCAACACCCAGCTGTCCCCCAGAAGGACGGTGGATAACACACATCTCTGTTGTCCCCATATCCAAGTTCAGCTCACTGAGCAGTGTCAAGTTGTGTTAAGATGAATAAAACAGAGGGGAACCCAACCAGAGCACACAAGGAGTGTGCCAGGAAATGCATTTGCAATCGCTCATTACAATGACATTTGGGAACAGCAACCAGGAAAGTGTCAGGCATGGATGATTTTATTGTGCCTCAAGCCATCCCGTGTGTGCCTCTGAGAACATCAAAGCTTCTAAGTGCAATGCTAGCTAAAGAGACTTTCTTCTGTTAAACTTAAGACATGTACTTGATATGCAGTTTGTGTTTCAGATTAGCCATTGTCTTCAGATGTGCAGCTTAATTTGTGTTGGTAATTCCATGCTTTCACCATAAGGGGCCATAGTTGTAGTGCAAATAATGCTAAATTGGCAATTATAACCCAGTTAGATAGCAATTATAAGGATGTAATAGGCTAATCATTACAACAGTACATAGGAAAGAAAACATACATATACTGCAGGGAATACAATTCTAGAATACATATTAGCTTTTTTATAATAATGCAAAAAGATGGGGGGGTTGTATTTAGTAACACTTTTTGTAAATGTGTAACTTCTCATAATTCCTAACCATATTTCCACACTATATACTGCTGAATATTTTCACAACTAGTATGCGCATAACCTGGATGTTCCAGATAGATTTATTAAGGAAGTAAAATATGCCTTAGTTTGCTTTCCTTTGCAATTCCTTGGCCCCCATTCAGTTGGCCAAATTGTAATTTTTGGAGCCTGTAATGCAGGCCGTAAAAGTTACTGATATTCAATTGGCCTCTTCTAGCTACCAGCAATCGATTTGTGGATTACAGGCTCCATCATCCAGTGCGTTGTCAAAACCGGCACTCTGACCCATCTCCGCCTTTGATCTTTCAAGGCCACAAAAGTTACAATAGCTAAAATCACAAATCGCGATCCAATTGCAAAAATTCCACAAGGCCGCAATTGACTTCAAATCCGTAAATGGCAAATGTAGCAAAAACAGGGTTAAACACCTGTTCGTAGGATTGTAACCGCAAGCATAAACACACTACTGTACTTTTAAAAATTGGGAAAGTAATGAAAGACATTAGAATTAATTGCACAACAGTCTCAAACTCGCAAATCTGCCCTAAAAAAAATTAATTACCTTCTATTTCCGTGTTAGGAATCAAGGAGTTAATACATATCAGACCACCCACATGGACAAGACCAATTTCTTCATTCCTTTTTATTGAGTTCTAGTTTGCTGGATTGCGAGGACGATCGCATATCGAACTTTAAACTCCATGTTTTACTGTCGTCATGATGACGGTCTCATTTACTATTGGCTCTGTCTAAATTGTAACTTACGGGCTTGCTTAATTGATCATGATCATACCCTGAAATGCTACGTACGGGTTCATGGTTTTAGACTTTAGCCCTGTAATTGTGCCCTGTAAATGTGCCGTGAGCACAACTAGAAAACAAATGAGGTTAGAGGGTTTTGGGAGTCCCTTAAGTTCTTATGGTATAAATGTACTTTTTACAAACCTCAGGTCTCTAATTATTCATGCAAATAAACCTATAGTTTTGTAAGGTTTAGAATATGTGTTTCTGTTAAATACAAATTACAAAATATGTATTACACAAACCCCTTTAAGGTTTCCTTTTGTATATATATGTTGAAAAAGTATTTTGCCAATTAATAGTATCTCTCAAATGATTTTGTCTGTTTGAATTGTTTATACACCACATGTATTGGTTTTTATTAGTGTTCAGGTGAGCTCTAAGCATACTACTGTGAACCGGCAACTTCAGACGTCAGCGTAGGAGCACCATGGCACCATCATATGAGGCAAATAGATGGCCACCTCGAACATGCAGCCCAGTATTGGTATCTCAGGTATAAGAATAAATAAGTCACTTTCCAAATGTCATCTAGATAAAAGTAATAGCATAAATTGGTATTCATAATAGCTATCTCTAAGTCTCAGTGTGATAAATTGTTGCCGTCCTATGCTGAGCTCGGATTACTGGCCCAGGCCCATGGCTCTGGCTGCTACAGTGCTCAACTGCTGAGATCTGACCATGGATTAGTTTGGTTCCCACATTCATGGGATTAGCTTCAATATCAAACCGTTTCTTCTCTCTGTTAATTTCCTAGTTTAATCCTAAATGCTTGAAGTGTGGTAGACTACATAATCCAATAGATGCAGTTGTTAGGTGCTATGTTTGATTTTTTGCTTGGCCTGGATTTTTCCCTTAAACATATATCTAACAGCTTTTGAGCAAAGCTAGGGTTGGATTATACATAAGCTAGGAATCCCACCCGAGTACAGCTGTTTCAGGGTTACTGCCTCTCATCAGCGTGGGGCCAGTTCCGTAGCTTGTGTTGTGGATATTTTGAGGAAGTGGGCAAAAGAGCAATAGAAGTCCCTCCACCGTACAGTAGTAAAGTAAATAAATAGTACATTTGGGTTCACATTTATATGTAATTTATATGAAAACATGTTAAACCATTAACCTTTTATTTCTATACTGTTCCCTGTGTTTTTAATCAATAGCTAGCTGAAAAATATTTGCTTGGGAAACTAGTTAAAACAAACATACAGTAGGATATTTTTAATAAATGAGTTTCTACTTAAAAGTGAAATGATTGCAGCTGATGGGCAAAGGGACCTGATCTGCAGACTTGTAAAGAAGCCACTGAATGAAATATTCATGAAGTCACAGATGTGATGCTACCAAATGCTCCGGCAAAAATGAAATCCAAGCCACATTTTATGCAGTGGGAATACAGGGTGTTAGAGTGAGACTCGTGGTTTGTTGGTGTCTACACTAAAAATAACTCCAACTCACCACAACACCCAACAAGATCAATAAAGTAAAGCACTCATTCACCACTGGATACTACATAAAATCAAGACACAGCCACTTCACCAGTGGGAAATATTTTACAGCTTTCCAGGCTCCCAAAAAACAATAAGGGATAAGTCAATTGAATATCCAATTTATATTCATAATCTTAATTGTATTGATGGAATAGAGACATAAACATATATTTGACAGCAGATAAGAACCATTAATGCATTGCCTGTCTGTTCGATTTAGCTAATTCCTAAGGCTTGCCTTTTTAGTTTCCTTGTTCTTGAATTTCTTCTCATCTCTAACACGGCATCCAGTACTCTTATATAATAACCTTTCTTTAAGGTAGTTTTTGTATTTCTCTGTTTTTGATAACACTAGCATGAACTTGATTACATTTATAATGTCACTCATCATCCCTCTTTCTTTTCATATGTGCATACATATCATTGCTTACAGCCTTATTAAATTGCAATTCGGCAAATCTAAAGGGCTCTATATAAGCACATAGCATTTTTTTTTTTTACAGAAGTTTTTAGTTAGTGAACTTCTATCCAAAAGCAAGGTCTTCACTAACTAAAACCTTCTGTAAAAAGAATATGCTATGTGATTATATAGAGCCCTTTAGATTTGCTGAATCGCAATTTAATAAGGCTGTTAGTCTGTGATACTTATTTGATGGTCCCCTGCAGTTTTAGCCTCACTAGCAGAAACATTAGAGCTACTAGGACAAATCATCTGTTTTCTTGTCCAGTTTGTAAATGTATACACACTTAAAACTGCTCTTCATATTGCCACAAATTCTATTAGCTACTAGCAATCCGATTACGAGTTTCCTGCCCACAATCACTACGGGCCATCCATACCCGCAAAACCGGCCTTAGAACTCAATTGGTTTTAGCACAGTTTGAATATTACGAGCTCTAAATAATTAAAGTTACACAAAATCAATATTCTATTAGACCCATAGCTCTAGCTCGCAAATAATGTCAAACCCGCAAATGAAAAAAGTATCACTTTTCTGTCAAAAATATTGCAAGTACCAAATAAAACTCTCATGGGCATTTTCAATCACTTATTAGAGCTGTAACTGCAATTGAACGCAGAATACTGTACAACAGTATTTGCACAACCCACAAATATGCAATTAAATTTTTTTAAATATTATTTCTGAATAATATTGATTCTGGGACTCAAGGGGTTAATACATATCATGAAATCCACATGGACTAGAACAGTTGCTCTACTGCATTTATAGAGTGCTAGATTGCTTGATTCTGAGCCTGGGCGGCAAATATTACTTATAGACATTAATGAATTCTTAGCTTTCAATTGCAGATTACGTGTAACTTCAATGTTTTGATTTAACTGATGTCATGATGTCTCATTTACTATTGGCTGCTTAAATATTGTCAGATCATATGATCACATCCCTCCCCGGTGTCATGTGACTCATTAGTGTTACAAGGTCACATGTGTGAATGGGAAGCAAGTGTGTTATATTTAGGGTTATCGCTCTCACACTCTCTCATACTGGTCACTGGAAGTTAAACATGGCACATCATGGAAAATAACTCTCTGAGGATCTGAAAAAAGAATAGTTGCTATACATAAAGATGGCCTATGCTATAAGAAGATTACCGAGACTTTTAAACTGAGCTGCAGCACGGTGGGCAAGACCATACAGCGGTTTCACAGGACAGGTTCCACTCAGCACAGGCCTCGTCATGGTCGACCAAAGAAGTTGAGTGCACATACTCAGCGTCATATCCAGTAGTTGTCTTTGGGAAATAGATGTATGAGTGCTGCCAGCATTGCAATAGAGGTTGAAGGGGTGGGGGTCAGCCTGTCAGTGCTCAGACCATATGCATCAAATTAGTCTGCATGGCTGTCGTCCCAGAAGGAAGCCTCTTCTAAAGATGGTGCACAAGAATGCCCGCAAAAAGTTTGCTGAAGACAAGCAGACTAAGAACATGGATTACTGGAACCATGTACTGTGGTCAGATGAGACCAAGATAAACGTATTTGGTTCAGATGGTGTCAAGCGTGTGTGGCGGCAACCAGGTGAGGAGTACAATGACAAGTGTTTCTTGCCTACAGTCAAGCATGGTGGTGGGAGTGTCATGGTCTGGGCCTGCATGAGTGCTGCCGGCACTGGGGAGCTACAGTTCATTGAGGGAACCATGAATGCAAACATGTGCCGTGACATACTGAAGCAGAACATGATCCCCTCCCTTCGGAGACTGGGCCGCAGGGGAGTATTCCAACATGATAACGACCCCAAACACACTTCTAAGACGACCACTGCCTTGCTAAAGAAGCTGAAGGTAAAGTTGATGGACTGGCCAAGCATGTCTCCAGACCTAAACCCTATTGAGCATCTGTGGGGAATCCTCAAACAGAAGGTGGGGGAGCGCAAGGTCTCTAACATCCACCAGCTCCATGATGTCCTCATGGAGGACTGGAAGAGGACTCCAGTGGCAACTTGTGAAGCTCTGGTGAACTCCATGCCCATGAGGGTTAAGGCAGTGGTGGAAAATAATGGTGGGCACACAAAATATTGACACTCTGGGCTTCAATTTGGATATTTCCACTTAGGAGTGTACTCACTTTTGTTGTCAACGCTTTAGACATTAATGGCTGTGTGTTGAGTTATTTTGAGGGGATGGCAAATTTACACTGTTATACAGGCTGTACACTTACTACTTTACATTGTAGCAGAGTGTCATTTCTTCAGTGTTGTCACATGAAAAGGTATAATAAAATATTTACAAAAATGTGAGGGGTGTACTCACTTTTGTGAGATAATATATATATATATATATATATATATATATATATATATATATATATATATATATATATATATATAGGCATTGTATTGTAACGTGTATGTATCTGTCTTCTCTAAATGTAATTTCAAACAAAGTAAAATATTACGATTGGATATATCCCTGAAATTCAATATTCCACATTAGCTATTAATTTGCCATCCTTGGCAGTGAATAAGGTTAATATGTAATATTCCACCATAGCTATTAAATGTGCCATCCTTGGCAGTGAATTGGGTTAATATGTATTATTCCACATTAGCTATTAAATGTGCCATCCTTAGCAGTAAATAGGGTTAATATGTATTATTTCACATTAGCTATTAAATGTGCCATCCTTGCCAGTGAAAGGGGTTAATATGTAATATTCCACATTAGCTATTAAATGTGCCATCCTTGCCAGTGAAAGGGGTTAATATGTAATATTCCACATTAGCTATTAAATGTGCCATCCTTGGCATTGAATGGGGTTAATATGTAATATTCCACATTAGCTATTAAATGTGCCATCCTTGCCAGTGAAAGGGGTTAATATGTAATATTCCACATTAGCTATTAAATAGTGCCATCCTTGGCAGTGAATAGGGTTAATATGTAATATTCCACATTGGCTATTAAATGTGCCATCCTTGGCAGTGAATGGGGTTAATATATAAAATTCCACATTAGCTATTAAATGTGCCATCCTTGCCAGTGAAAGGGGTTAATATGTATTATTCCACATTAGCTATTAAATGTGCCATCCTTGGCATTGACTGGGGTTAATATGTAATATTCCACATTAGATATTAAATGTGCCATCCTTGGCAGTGAATGGGGTTAATATGTAATATTCCACAATAGCTATTAAATGTGCCATCCTTGGCAGTGAATGGGGTTAATATATATTATTCCACATTAGCTATTAAATGTGCCATCCTTGGCAGTGAATGGGGTTAATATGTAATATTCCACATTGGCTATTAAATGTGCCATCCTTGGCATTGAATGGGGTTAATATGTAATATTCCACAATAGCTATTAAATGTGCCATCCTTGGCAGTGAATGGGGTTAATATGTAATATTCCACATTAGCTATTAAATGTGCCATCCTTGGCAGTGAATGGGGTTAATATGTAATATTCCACATTAGCTATTAAATGTGCCATCCTTGGCAGTGAATGGGTTAATATGTAATATTCCACAATAGCTATTAAATAGTGCCATCCTTGGCAGTGAATGGGGTTAATATGTAATATTCCACATTGGCTATTAAATGTGCCATCCTTGGCATTGAATGGGGTTAATATGTAATATTCCACATTAGCTATTAAATGTGCCATCCTTGGCATTGAATGGGGTTAATATGTAATATTCCACAATAGCTATTAAATGTGCCATCCTTGGCAGTGAATGGGTTAATATGTAATATTCCACAATAGCTATTAAATAGTGCCATCCTTGGCAGTGAATGGGGTTAATATGTAATATTCCACATTGGCTATTAAATGTGCCATCCTTGGCATTGAATGGGGTTAATATGTAATATTCCACATTAGCTATTAAATGTGCCATCCTTGGCATTGAATGGGGTTAATATGTAATATTCCACATTAGCTATTAAATGTGCCATCCTTGGCAGTGAATGGGGTTAATATGTAATATTCCACAATAGCTATTAAATAGTGCCATCCTTGGCAGTGAATGGGGTTAATATGTAATATTCCACATTGGCTATTAAATGTGCCATCCTTGGCATTGAATGGGGTTAATATGTAATATTCCACATTAGCTATTAAATGGCAGTGAATGGGGTTAATATGTATTATTTCCCAATAGCTATTAAATGTGCCATCCTTGGCATTGAATGGGGTTAATATGTAATATTCCACAATAGCTATTAAATGTGCCATCCTTGGCATTGAATGGGGTTAATATGTAATATTCCACATTAGCTATTAAATGTGCCATCCTTGGCAGTGAATGGGGTTAATATGTAATATTCCACATTAGCTTTGGAATGTGCCATCCTTGGCAGTGAATAGGGTTAATATATATTATTCCACATTAGCTATTAAATGTGCCATCCTTGGCAGTGAATGGGGTTAATATGTATTCACCGACACACATCAAACTGCAATGACAGATACACTAAACATCAGGTCTTATTAATATTCCAAAGATTTCCACTTGATTCACAAATTATCATTACAAAAGATTTAAAGCTTTGTCCTGGAAGCCTGTGATAAAGACAACACTTTTTAGTGAGATTATTTGACCTAGGGGAGCTGTATGTGGAAGCTTTATCAACTGCATGTAGTGTCAGGGACAGTGAAATCTTGTCATCTTTTTTTTCCAGGCTGAAGTTTGATGTTGAATTAAAATGTGTGCCCCGGGCTATCTTCAGGGCCTGCAGCCTGAAACAGTGGCAGCATCTGCTAGAGGAGACCCACTAGTCCTACTGTGGACTGTGGCGGCTTTCAGAGACACCAAGTGACAGGAAATGCAGCAGACGGAAAAAATGGCATCATTTTCTTTATTACTTTGACTTTGTACCCCCTTTTTATTGTGCTTATAAATATACAGAATGCGCTGTTCTTCCAGACTACTCTTGAAATATGCATGCTGTTACCAGCTATTGTTTTCCAGTGTAAACTTAAAGGGCCACTGTAGTCTTCGATTTAAAATAAACTAATTCAAAGAATCTTCAGCTTCTGATGGTTTACTTCCACAGATGGGAGGAGACTTTTAATTCATAAGAAAGAGGCAGGTAGAACTGCCAGTGCTTTCATTTAGTCTAATGAAGCGCTCATTAATATACAAGGACACATCCTCCCGCGACAGCAAAAGAAACTCAGTAAAGAATAACGTCACTGAAAAGTAAAACATTTAAAGGCTGTGCTTAATTATTATTATTATTTGCTTTCTAAAAACATTTTTTGCCCAGGTTAGTTCTTCAAAAGATGGATTATGAATGCACCTGATAATGAGAATTAATAGTGTATGCAAACATTTTTTTTGCATGAAAAAAAAATCCCAAGATAAACATCAATAAACTTACACTGACGTTTGCAAATTTCTTCAGCTTTTATGGCAGTTGATTTTGAGAAGGAATGCCCTTTAAAAATCCAAGCTAAATTAGCATAAAATTCAATTTGTTTTGGCAAATCACAGGTAGCTATAACATTGCTGCATTCTCTGGGACGTCATTTTCTGGAGAGCATTATGGGAGCTCAGACATTGCTGCTGTGGAATTCTGCATTGTCCTGCTGTTGGATTGAAGGTTAGTACAGGGTTTATAAACATACTCGAATGCAGTGTCTCTATTGGCTAGTACCAGGTACCTTCGCAGGCAGCTAAAGGGGTGTGGAAACCAATTTTTTTAAATAAAATAAATCTGTTTGTGTATAGAATTAATCAATGTAATGTGTGTTTCCGATATAAGCAGTTAAAAACATGGACATTTCCATATACATTTAACTTAAAGAACATAAAAAATAAAAGGAGAAAAATGATCAGTCATTGCAAATATGTTATGGCATTGGGTGGGTTCTCTAAACTATCACTGGTCCTATACTGGGCTATAATGGGCTGCAGTAGGATATTCCCATTACAGCCTGCTGTAAAATATGTCAGAACACATGCAATACCTATTGCATTATGGGGCATTATATGAAGTAGAATGGCTCATTATTGGCTCCATGCCTTTTATATTACATATCCTCTTTCCCCTCTATAATACACGCCTACTCTTTTATTATTACCTTACACCTAGCCACACATTAAACCAAACCCATTAAGGTCCATAGAGGTCACAACAGAGCAGCAATGCCTGTTTCCTTTGGTGAAGTGTATCATTATTTCATGGCGCTACAGTGGAAAGGTAAGGCAGCCTTATGCCCCCTACACATATACTTTCCTAGGCCTTCCTGGTCTTGGAAGAAATATACTACTGAGTTGAGATATCCATACGCCTGACCTGTTAGACAAGAATTCAGATCCTCTGTTGTACTATAGTCTGCTAATTCCATCTCCTTTAATAACAAGCAATGTGGGTCTACATTATTATAGCATATCATTAATTAAACTTAACAGTGGTGTTCTCCCATCATTATCAGTTCTTTATCAAGTACTACAAAGAAAGTAGGGTGATCTTTAACCCCGTCACTGCCGTCCAGGCAATCGACACATTGCTTCAGTAGATTTCATGTCATTCGTTATAAATTTTAGATGAGAAGAAGAGTTTCTTGAGCTGTGACCCCTATTACCGACACACTCTAATTGCTGCCACTTAACTGGATAGTCATATAGCTTGTTTCTGTTCCTTCAGTCCATTTACAAATAAAAGATGGAAATAAATATATTCATGGCATTAAGGAACCAGCAGGTACATTTAGTTTGCCCATTCTATGGGCCTCATTCAATTGCGATTTGTCCAATTGAATAGGGCTCATTATAACCACAGAGCATATTTTTTTACTGAAGTTTTTAGCTAATTAACTTCTATCCAAAAGCAAGATCTTCACTAACTAAAAACTTCTGTAAAAAAAAATATGCTCTGTGCTTATAATGAGCCCTATTCAATTGGCCAAATCGCAATTGAATGAGGCCCTATCCATCTAAATAGCTCGGCTTAATTAATTATTAGGATTTGCTTGAATTCCTTTATTGTGTTTGACCAATCTCTTCTGCTGGAAGGTCGTTCTACTTACCTACCGCCCTTCATATAAAGAAATACTGAAAACATAATCATAGACATGTTCAGCCTGAAACAGAAAAATAATCTGTTAGACAGAAGTATTCACAGGCCTATAGTGTGTGCCGACCGACCCTGCAATAATACCTGTAAATACTTTTTCTATTATTGATATATAGAGTGTTTTCTCTGCAATTTACCATTGGTTCACTATAAAGAAACACAGAAACAAAGATCTGATGGTATATAAGAATGAATCCCCCTATACTCTGCTCATTCTATCTACATAAAAAGCTTGACTTAATTAAGCCTCTGTATAGCTGTATGCTTATTCCGTGAGTGCTTAAACGGACATTGACAGCCTTATTAAATTGCGATTCGGCCAATTGAATAGGGCTCTATATAAGCACACAGCATATTTTATTTACAGAAGTTTTTAGTTAGTGATCTTCTATCCAAAAGCAAAGTCTTCATTAACTAAAAACTTCTGTACAATAAATATGCTCTGTGCTTATATAGGGCCCTATTCAATTGGCCGAATCGCAATTTAATAAGGCTGTGAATGTTTTTTTCCCTTTGTTGCATCAGAAAGATGGTCTCAGTGTCTTTTCTTAAATGAATGTGTATTTAGAAGTGCTTCTGCTCTTGGCGGCTTCCAGCCCATGAGATCTACAAAGAAATGTATGCTATCTGCATTTCTTGTTAGTGTGAATGAAGTTTAAACAAGTTTTGCTTACATTTTTTTCATTAAAAAAACACAACTTTTGAAATGTTTAATGCATTAAAAACACGCGCTGTGTTACACGTCCCTAAATTATTGAACTTATAGGGATACAGAGTCACTAACCCAAGGTTATAATGATCTGCTACCAGGACAGAGTAAAACTTTGTTTTATTCTTTACAAAAGCCAATGTTTGTCATCACTCTCTATGTGTTCAGGACTGAACATCAGGTGCCGTCACAGCGACTCCATTCAACAGGAGTTGTGTAAAACTTCTATCACTCCCCCACTCTGCTCTCCTCTCCCTGAAAACGGTCACAAGTCTGACACTAATAGAAAAAGACCATTAAAAAGCTTTATAATATTCAGTTCTTCTAGTTCTGGTCCCTCTTTCCCTTTGTTGCTGCTGGCATTTTATGAATTATTGATGTGTGTAGGTGATTCAGCTCTCTGGATCCCTCTGTAGTGCCGTTCCTTATGCCTGCATCACATCCTTCCTCTGAGCCAAGTGCTCTGCAGTACACAATCCACATCAGTGTAATTAGCACTTCTCAAATTGCTGTGGTGTGTCAGTATTGTTTCCATTTACTGACAGTGCAACTTCTCTTACCAAAATCACTTATACAGTAACCTCTTCGCTGCTGGGGGGTACACTTTTGGGTTTAAATTCACAGTCGAGTTCCGAAATTTCTAGTACACAATTAAAAGAGAATGTGTATGAGTTGTTATTTGAAAATATTAGTTCCTCCTACTGAAAATGTAATAAAATGTTTACGCAAGAGTATACCAATCACAGGCTGCACCAGCTGAGCTATTGGATCTATGAAGAGCATGAGCTGGATACTTCCTGGTTAGAGGTCAGTTACAATTTGAGTGACTATACCTGTCCCATGACTGGCAAAATATTTCATAACTGAGCTAGAAGGAGAACATATGCTAATAAGATATTACATTTAAGTTTCCAGAGTTGATAAAATGTATTGAATGTTTATTCCCTGGTGCCCAATTAGTTACACAATAAGCAGAATCCGGAAATAAAACGTAACTTTTAATTTAATATAATAAAAAGAATAATAGAAGCACACTATGGATCACATAAAACTTTTGGCAGAGGAGTTCCTATCCTAAAGACACATATAGGAAAACTAGCTGACTATGACGTTCAAAGTGTTCCTCCTACCTGGAACGCTGCCCTTGTGGCATACCCCAAATATAGCTATGTCCCTGTTTGTCTTGCTTAATTGTTATACTAGTTTATTGATTGAATATTTTACTAGCTATAATGTAGGCAAATTATAAGGCAAATTATAAGTAAAGTCCCTGCAATGGGAAAAGGCACCCTCACTCTCTGTATCAAAAGGCTAGTCACCCAAGCCCAAAAGTTTTGTGAGATCCATAGTGCACTTCTATTGATATTTTTATTATAATAAATTAAAGGACAAATTTTATTTCCAGATTCTGCTTACTGTGGTTCCAGAGTTCAAATACCTTTCATATGCTTTCAGTGAAAACATGTTTAATAGCACTGGTCATGCCTAATAAACAGACTTAAAAACTTAACAGTGGGCAATTTTTTAGAGAACAGAAAGCATGCAACCTTTATATTTTGACATATTTTTGAAAGTATTATTTACTGTTTTCTTTTATCAACATAATTTGGCGGCTACTTTCTCGGGATGGTGTGTCCTAAGAAGTTACCCATTACTCCTAAAGAAATCACTTGTATTTGTTGCTGCCTTATTCCTATTGTGCAGATAGAAGTTTCCTGGGTATTTAAATTCTCAGCCATTTCTGGATGTTGATAAATCAAAATTATAGATTCCACTGCAGCCATAGAGAAACATAGATAAGGTCAGTTTGTGAAATAGAGCAGGTTATCTCACAGATTCACAGATGAACCAAAAGAAATTTACATGCATGTGTCTAAAAAGTACATTTATCATTTATTAAAATCAGGGGTGTGTTTAAGTTTTACAATGCCCTAGGCCCATTTTGATTTGTGCGCCCTCCATCGACCCAGTTATTACTCCTCCTTTCCTCTTATATCCCAATCATACGTATACCACACAATTATATAGGATATTATAAGTCTATGTGTCTAAAGAAAGTACCTGGTAAGCTTACAGACAGAATACGCTCTGCATTTAGACATGTCTGTGCATATTCCAAAGCATTCCATTAGCAAATTCTGGCAAATTCCCTGAAAATGTGCAGCCCTAGGCCTCATGTGCCTAGGCTGTAGCATAACCAGGAGTAAAATGATAAAGCCCAATACTAAAGATTGCTAAGAACATTCAGTGGTTTTCTGGCTATTTTATCATAGTGATTTAAAGCCTTTTTAAAATTGCGATTTGGCCAATTGAATAGGGCTCTATATAAGCACAGAGCATATATTTTTACAGAGGATTGTAGTTAGTGAACTTCTATCCAAAAGCAAGGTCTTCACTAACTAAAAACTTCTGTAAAAAAAATATGCTCTGTGCTTATATAGAGCCCTATTCAATTGCTCAAATCGCAATTTCACAAGTTCTTATCTGACTGACATTCAAAACAATCGGGATAAAAGTCTGGAGTCCAGACTCAGCAACCAATCAGGACAGAGGAGCAGAAAACAGTCCCTCGCTTGTCTCACTAATGTATTTTTTTTCATCACCATAGAACACTCATTCGACATACAAAACTGCTTTGTAATGTCAAACATTTTCTTTTTAGGCATCAGAAAAACATTAGTAATTACTATTTCATACCTGTTATACTGTAATATAATGGCAGCTATGTACTTCTATATTGGGGTGTCCATAATAATCAGTATGATGGTTTGGCACATAGTTCAGCAATTTCTACTCACTAGTGTAATACTTACATTGTTGCACTGTCTTGGATGTGCTTAATTACTCCAATTTGTATTATTCTTATCTGAAGGCCATTACCCAGAATTCTTAGTAACAGTTTACATATTGTGTGGTTATATGGCAGAAGACAGCTTTTTAAACAGGTATTTAATATATACGTTATTTTATGTGTTGCAATACACTTTTCATCCACCAGTACATTTGGTAAAAAATAATGGATTTCAAGCATCTACTTTATGTCCTGATGCCTATTTGACATGTGCATCCAGTTACTCCTGCGTTTATTAATCAATCAATGTGCTGGTTTCCCACAAGTCTATGGTGTAGTTGTGAAGCCCATGCCATACACCGACTTGATTTATTGTAAAGTTGGGCTACGACATGTTTCTAAGTTCAGGATAAGATGAACATTTTCTTAGTGGTTGTCTCCAATTCCTATGTTATTCCATGGAACCTGTTCACTAAAATGCGAAAAGACCTCCCTAATGTCCAATGTTCCCTGTAACAATAAAACAATTTAAATGATTCCATGTTAATAGTGAGAAGGGTCTCATCTTAGTGAATGTCACCTATTATATAAAGGGGTTTTCTAAAAGGGAAATATGTTAAAAAAACAATAAAGATATAAACATAGTTCCATTTTTGAACATTGTATATTCTTACATTAAATTTACATTGAAGTGAGTGTAATAATTTCTAAACAGTGCTAATTACTCCATGGATTAATTAAGTATTCAGATTTCTTGATACAATGACAGTAGAACTACTGTCAGTCATTCCCAAACACAAAAACAATTACTAGAAGGAATCTGAGCATGTGTTTTCCAGGGGAGAAATGAGCACAAAGATAAAGGAAATGGCTTAGTAGGTGAATAAGAAAGGTTGATTGACAAAAAAAAATGAAAAACTCTACTGCAAGGAAATTCATTTGTATAGTATTAATTTGATAAGGTTCTTATTGCTGTTTGTTTTTTTACCTCCATAATTTGTTTTGTTCTTGGAATATAGACCCATCCTTCTTGGAAAAATGTGGAAAGAAATGTAAAAATAAAATGTTAACATTTCCTTTGCATACAGGACTATGCTGAAGAACAGTGGTTCCCAAACTCATCCTCAAGACCCACTTGACAAGCCATGATTTAGGTCAAGCACGGTATGAACCAAGGGGAGGTAGCAACTAGTATTCAACAGGCTGTGGATCCTCCAATTTCTTCATCTGTGTAGTCACACCATGGTTGACCTAAATCATGGTCTGTCTGGCAGGTCTTGAGGAGGGGTTTGGGAACCAATGTTATAGAACTTTAATTAAAAAAATATATAATACAACTACAAGCACTACACAAATTATTATTGCTTACATGCATTTAATTTGTGAATATTCAAACAGTTTGATAAGTGTAAGTAAGCATGGTCCATGCAAAGCTTTCCAGTGCTGATTCCATTGTGTCTCTGAATGGTAATCACAGTGTGAATACACAGCAAAGGGGTTTTGCTGAAGTGACAAAGCTCTCTACTTTAAATAGCGCTTAAATAATTCATTTACATTACACTGTCCAAATGTTCTGCTCTTTTGGTAGACTATGTCTTCATTTCCCCCTAGCTCTTTTGTTCTGACATTCCGCAAATGGAGAGATATTGCACTTCTTAATAATTCATAAATAATAATACACATTATTCCTAAATTCAACCAATGTATTCACATAACACTGATGGTAGTGGGAACTATTGTCTGTTTAATATATAAGCAATGCTTGTGTTATTCCATATTTGATTTTATTTACCTTGGTCAGTTAAATATATGACAACTATCAATTCAATCTGATTATTATTTTTATTAAAATATATGTAATGCCATCTATCTAAGCAGAAGCACTCACCAACTGATAATGTTCCCGTTCCATTCACCATCAGGAGGGAGGCAGCCACTGGTGCAGGGGCTCAGTCAGTGACACTGGGCCCCATACCATCCAGCTAAGCAGGAGCACTCACCAGCTGACAACTTCTCAGTTATATCCTTTTTTAATTCCTCCACCTTTTTTTTATTAATGCTTTACAGCCTTATTAAATTACGATTTGGCCAATGGAATAGGGCTCTATATAAGCACAGAGCATATTTTTACAGAAGTTTTTAGTTAGTGAACTTTTATCCAAAAGCAAGGTCTGCACTAACTGAAAACTTCTGTAAAAAAATATGCTATGTGTTTATATAGAGCCCTATTCCATTGGCCGAATCGCAATTTAATAAGGCTGTATGTCTGTAAACTTGTGTGCTCTCAGTCTTGCAAAGCATTTTGTAAAAAGTGTCATGTGTATGTTTATGCCAACTCCTTTTGTCAGTCTGTCAAATACAGTATTGTTATATCTATGTTTTACTATACTCAGGTGTTATATGTTAATATGCTGTTGGTGCTGTATAAATAAAGCGATGTTGATTATGATGGTGAGGAAATCCATTCAAGCACTGCAGGTGATATCTGTATTTGTTATGTGTCCACATAGTCACTTAGACTGGCTATTAAAATATTAATTTCAACTGAGTAATTTATTCATAGTTACATAGTAATTGAGGTTGAAAAATAATTTTAGTCCATCAAGTTCAACCTTTTTAGATCTCCTCTGATCGGTAATATGCAGTTTAATTGATAATTGTTAATTGATCCAGAGCTAGGCAAACACTACTACTCAGATACTGCTGAGTTGTTTCCTGCTTCTCCATGTAGTTGTATCCTGTACAGAGGAGAGTTTGGAGAACAGAGACCATGTGGGTTTTAGGTTGTCCAAGGCAATTCTGTGTTTAGTCTGGCTGCATACTATAAAGTGACTAAACTTTACTGAACAGTAGTTGAAGTAAGTAATGAGGCGATACTGTGTTAGCTATGGAATAAAAAGGAAACAAAGTGTAGTAAAATGTGATTCCCTGGTGGTCCAATGGCTAGAATTCGGTGCTGTCGCCGCTGTGGCTTGGGTTTGATTCCAGTCAGGGAACCAAGAGGTCACACCACCCTGAAGCCAAGCACGGTTGGGCCTGGTCGGTATTTGGATGGGACACCATCTAGGAATACCAGCATCTGTATGCTGTGGCCCACTGGAGAATGATCTGGCAGTCCGCTCTAGTATCTCTGCATGAATACCAAGTGGATCATCATGGTGTGTTACGGAGAGTTGGACACGACTGAACAATGCAAACATAAGAGGGACTACAGTACAAGCTCCATGTAAAAAAAAAAAAAAAAAACTCTTTCATTTATTTTTATTAAAACATGTATCACAATTTGACATATTTGTACAACACCAAGTGTATTATAATGCTTTTTAATTATATTTTGTTTAATATTTGATATATGCTCTGAATACAGGTGAATAATCAAGTAGATGGATATGGTATAATTAAAACATCTATTGTGTTATTTCTTGCAATGCTTTGGATACACTAAAAATGAATAATAATATAGAAAAAAGACCTGTTGAAAACTATTGTACTAAAATGAAGCCAGTAGCCAGTGAGTTAATATCTTATGAGCAAACATTAGAACACTTGGGTAAAATGTTGTAACAGTACCAATGTGAAGCTACACATAAGACAAATCACTCCTGATATTTTTCTCACTTTGTGTCTTTTTACATCATTTTTTAAAATGTTTTAAAACCTAAATGCAAAAAGTCCTGCAATACATATAAGCTTAAATTACTTAAATGACCATTGTTAGCCCTGAAAACAGGAGGTGTTTTTATTAGGTATTGGTCAGTATTACAAATCCTATGATTTATAAAATTAATAATAAGAGTATTATAGTATACAGTAACACCGTTTTTATTGGACAAGCATATATTTGGACTGACAAGGGTTCAAAAAAAAAAAAAAAAAAAAAACTCCTTCAATATTACACTTAGGTCCAAACATCAGGTTATCAATGTTCTGTTGAGTATTTTGTCTCAACACCCTACAAGGTCATTAAAAGAATCTGTAGCTCTAAAAAGCTTTCAGGATGATTGCATAGAAGCCACCTTTTGTCTACACAACACTCTTCACTTGCTGCAAAATAGAGCCAATAACCTGCTCATGGTTAAGGGAAATCACTAAAGTGGCAACTCTCCGGTGAATGAAAAGTACTGCCTAGACACAAACTGACCTCTGTCTATTCACATCATTCAATGCCAAATTAAGAAAATCAAGCTTCTGTTGCTTGGCACTGCAGTGGTCCTTTAAAGGCCATGTCGCATTGCTCTAGATACATTTATCACCATTTACACCTATAAGAAAGACCTACTGACGTCTATGGACATTCATTTTAGTAAAACATGTTGATAGATTGTCCAGAACAGTGATGCAGATACCAGGTTCATCTGGAAAACAGTTTGTTAAGATATTTCATTTTGAAGAATACATTTTTAAAATAAAATCAAGAAACAAACCCATGGATAATCTTTATTTAAATCCACACTACATATTGTTTTCAAAATGTGTCTATTCTTAGGTTTTATGATGCCCACTCAGATTTGACGCCCTTCATAACCCATTTATTACTCCTCCTTTCTCTTTTGCTCTTTTTCTCTTATGTTAAAGGGCCATTTGCCTCACTATAAGTGCTCTTCATGGTGTGAAAGATCACAAGATTCTATGTTAAAAAGTTTTTTTAATTACACTAATAACAGCTAAAAATCTAAGGTTTTAGGTCTGTTTACAAACACACTGCTGACTGTTCCATGATTAACAACATGCGCCGACAACGGTTGGTGTAGAAATAGTGAGCACAAAGATTTATAGTTTTTCACTGAACTTCAGTAGTGCGGCAGCACATGTTAATCCCCAACAGTCGTATTTAGTTTATTCCAGCAGTGATTTCTCTGCACAGGTGAATTTAAGAAGGGTTAACCCCCTTTCTGCTTATGCTCTCTGCACAGAGCTCTTGCTGTGAGCCTGTCTGGGGGCACTGCCAGTGACTCATGTAAACAGAGATTTTATTTATGATTTTTTCTGTGAAAAAGGCACCTATTTCAAAAATTCAAAAAAGGTTTTCAACATGTTTTTAGGAGAAATTTACAGTCGAGTGCTCAAAGTTGTGCTTAACTATGTGGCTCTTTGAGAATACCACAAATATATATAAAAAATACAAGTGTGTGAGGGCTTATGTATATACACTTCATAATCCTGCAAGCTGCTGCTCCCTGAACATATGTTGGCCTAGGCCTGGGCCTTGTAGGCCTAGGCAGAAAAACAAAACTGCTTTAAAACTAAAATGTAGAGAAATTACAATGTGTATTCATTTTTCATAGCTGCCTTTGAAATACATGTAAGCGACATAACTCATCTTCTGACCCATCTATGCTCTCTCATGTTAAGCTCTCATTGTGACAGTAATACTCAAGATAAACTCCCAGGAAAGCTACAAGACATTAAAACTCGCTCAAGTTTTATATAAAAGTTTTACAAAAAAAATAAACCTTACACACTATTTCCCCAGCAGCCAACTGCACTTAGAAAAACTGACATATCCGTCTTGTGATGAGCTGGCAGTGAGGGCTGCTTTGTGTAGGACAGATGCTCAGGCAATTTAATCTGGTGGAATCATTGTTCAGTATAACAAAGCCTTTTGGATACAGCCGTACTTTGGGGAGACCTCACTGCACTTTGAATACTGCAATATAAAGACACATATAATCTATATTTCAATTTGTCTTTCCATATCCAGGTTTTGTGGCTTAACATAATTGAGGAAGTTCACATTTTTCAGAGTAAATTTTTAAAGCTTTGTTGCCTCGTTCCTGTACAGCTTTAATTAGGGTTGGCAGCTCAAGGATCATTGAAAGTTGATGTGTGAATTAATAATATTATATTCCATAGGAATATATTTTAAAGTCAGTAACTAGAAAAAGTGAACCAAGAGCATGCCCAAGAATAAGTGACATATAAGTGCAATAAGTTGCTCTATGACTAGATAAACTATGTGCAATGATTTAACTAAATCTTACAGTTGTCACTTAAAACCCAGAAAGATATTACTAACTAGCCATAAAAAGAGAATTATATTATATTGCAAATAATTGCTAATTGGTAATGATAACGCAGTGTACTGTATGTTCTGTACTGAGGTGTGACTGGGATCATGGAATGAAATGTTTGTAGCAAGTGATACTTGTATTCTATTTATGTTGGGTCTTTGAAATGGAAATACATATATAAAGTGAATGAAAGTTAAGTCTGAGTTGAATAGGAACATAGATAATATATTATATTGTAATTGTTTTTGCATCATTCAGTCGTGCCCGACTCTCTAGGACCTCATGGACCGCAACACACCATGCAGATCCACTTGGTATTTATGTCAGAGATACTAGAGTGCGTTGCCAGTTCCTTCTCCGGTGGCCCACAGCTACAGCTCCTGGTATTTCAAGGTGGTCTCCCATCCCAGTACTGAACAGGCCCAACCCTGCAAGGCTTCAGGCTGGTGTGACCTCTTGTATTAGTAATGTCACACAAAATTAATCTACATATATTTCAGTGCAAATTGCAGTTAGGTGAAACATTTGAGATCAAAGTTATCTCGGCTTTAGTAGGATCAGGTTTATTGATTAGATTGACATATAGAGCACTTGCAAATATACTGCTTGTAATATGTACTTTATTTATTAAAGGACACATTTCACCTACATTTAAGTTTCATTAATATTAAAGAGCGCATTTAAGGAAGATTAACTAACTATGTAAAAGTTTGCTTAATTTGCCAGTTACTGCTTCATGTTTGTGGAGATCACAAACTACCATTTAGATGAGACCTTTCCTGTTATCAGGCCGCAATATTGGCCACTAGGAGTTGCGGACACTTTTTCAGTTAATTTCTTAGGTATTAGGTGTTAGGGTTATGTGTTTGAGGTTAGGGTTAGGTGTTAGGGTTAAGTGTTATGGTTAGGTGTTAGGGGTTAGGGTACTGGCAGATTATAAGCTTGACAAGAAATTCAATGACATCTCGGCCGCGCCACCTAGTGGTAAATATTGTGGCCAGCCAACAAGAAAGTATGATCCTGATTCAATTGCAAGCCCGCAATCTGTGGGATACAGGCAGTATGTCAGCGGGCGTGCTGCAGGCTTCTGTTCATATCCAATTCCGGAGCTATTCAATTGAGCAAGGGTGCAAGTTACAGGCCGAGGCCTCAAGCTCATAAACCCTTCCGAGTAACGTTTCTGAGAATCCGATCCAATGAAGCACGCCAAAATCAAGCAAGCCCATAATTTGCAATCCGGTCAATTAGTTCAATTAACCAATAGGTAGCGGAGAGCACCAATCAACGCCACAGAAACCGGTTTAAAAGATTATGAAAACATCAAGTGCTATAGCTGAGAAAGTCAACACACAGGTCTAGGCATTGGTGGGTTTTTGGGAGAGATATAGAGAGAAAGAGAGAGAGAGAGATAGACTGAGAAAGAGATAGAGAGTGCTAGAGAGAGCAAGTGAGAGTGATAGAGAGAGAAATAGAGAGTGTTAGAGAGAGAGAGAGAGAAAGAAAGAGAAACACATGAGGAGGAGAGGAGAGTGTGGAGAGAGAGGGGAACACCGGAGGAGTAAAGGAGGAGAGGAGGTGAGATAGAGGTATGGAGAGAGGGAGAATAGTAAGTAGGTCAGGGAGGGGAGGTACAGGTGTAGGAGGGCAGGAGGGGGGGGGATGTGCTTCCAGATGTCGGCATACAAGGTGTAGGGGCAGAGGGTCAGGGGCCTGATCCCAGGTTGGGAGGTAGTGGGGATGAGGGGCAGGCCCGGGGGGGGGGGGGGGGGGGCAGGAAACTCAGACACAGTTGGGAGGACAATAGGTTGTGCCAAAACAGAGGGCCAACAATTATAGCCGAGAGGAGACAGAAACCCTCATCAAGGAAGTCCAAGCCCGCCTAGCATCATCCATGGTAGTAGAGATGAGGCCTGCCGATAGGACAAGTACCTGGAATGAGGTGACGTCAGCAGTTGTGTCACTAGGGGTTGCAAACAGGGATGTCAAGTCTGTTAAACACTGATATGATGACTGCCGGATGAAGGTCAAGAAGAAGATGGCAGCAGAGACCAGAGCAGCCAGTGGAACTGGTGGGGGCCCTCCACTCAACATCACCTACTGTGGATGGGAGAGTACTATTATTGAGTCGTTGGAGCCAGCGGCAGTAGTGGGCCTTCCAGGACAGCAGGACAATGGCTTTCAGGAAACCCTGCAATGTGAGTATCATATGCACCATCATAACCTCCAATGGCAACAAAATCGCCAATAGCAATAATATCACAACGGGCAACACCTCTGGCCTCACCACAGCATATGGCTGATAAGCGCAACAATATATCAGTGCAACTGCTGACAGCTCAGCTTCAAAGGCAGAATGATATTGGCACAGAGCAGGACAAAAGGAGCAGGGCAATATAAGGTGAGGAGGCACAATCTTTGGATGGCAAGGTGTGGTGTATCACCAAATTAATATATATAAATATTACACAAGGTTCGTCTACATTAAAAGGTATTTATTAAAAGGCAATAACACAATACTATAAATGCATCACAAACACACAGCCCAGACCCACGGAGCAACACCCTTTTTTTTAAATCTATCTACCTATATATATATAATAATTCCCTTCCCCAAACGCTTGATCTTACCCACGGTTAGACCATTGCCATCACCAACACCATCAACCATCACCAACACCATCCAGCAAGAAAACAGGAAACAGCACCAGTTTCCTGCCTGGATATATCCTTAGTTGAGATGATGTAATTTACATCACATCCTGTCCATGACTTCATTTAGCAATTGTGGGAGGGAAGTAAAGATTCTCAGCCCTCCTACAAAGGCCTGTTTAAGTAGTCCTGAATTACCATTCAAGGAAGACAAGTTACCACATTCCCTCACTTTTTCTTCTTCTATGTTGCTCAGTTTTCTAGTTATCCCTCTAGTACAGGAGAACCTAGTGGGAGCAAAAACCTGATATACAGGAGAAATTCAACCCACCGTCCCTCCGGAATAGTTCCCTCAGCGACATAAGTTCTCCTGTATTTTCCTATGGCTGTCAATCCACATATTACACAAAAACAGAATTTATAGAATTTAGGTGAGAGTGTGTGATAAATGTTTATGTATGTGCAATGTAAAACTTTATTGAAGAATGTATGAGAGAGAGAAAGAAGAGGAAAAAGACACATTATTATATATCCTCCTTGCAAGTTTCTTCCTCATTTGTTTCATTGCCACACAAAAGTATATTATTATAATTGTCGTTAATACTTGAATGAACATGAGTACCAGCGACAGTGTTCGTAGGACTGGATGTGTCTCTGACTCATGAAGTTCCAAGGTAAAAAGCTTCATTGTCAAATTTGTCCAATCTGCATTTGCAGTAAAATTGATCATTTCAGTGGTAAGGTTTCTTGATGGAAATACCATGATACAAGACCCTTCTTCCACCAAACATATTTCATCAACTGTCCTATATTCAGAGTGGCCGATAAAGCATGCAATGTCCCCTATGCGGATCACTTCTTGCACCAGGTTTTCTTTTATCAACTGCACCCAGCCATCCTCCTCAGCTCCTTTCTCCCAAACACAACTGCACAGCCATCGGTGTTGAGATTTCCTGCAACAGCTTTCATCCATCTCCAATCCTGTAATAGTGGCCAGTCTTTTTGATGGGAAGTGTTGCTTGTAGAACGTGCCAATGCTATGTATAAAGTTCAGTTGCTCTGCCTGCCCCTCCCAACAGGGAATTGCCAGGATTAGTCCTATTGTCCCAGATTGTAGTCCATGTGGCATCCATTGATCTGGGCCTTCAATATAGCTGTATTTAAGATTGTCCTCAGTGATGTCCACTCCTTTCCTTTTCAATGACGTGATAATCCTTGTTGCATTGATTTGTCTTGCCCACTTGTTTTCCTGGATGTCTTTAATAGTTTCCTTTAAATCTGCCAACAGCTTTCCTCCAATCATAGAACAGAAAATGGCAGTTCCCACTATTTCATTCTTAATGCTGTTAGCAATGGAAGCAATATTTTCCTCAACTAGATGCAGGTTGTTGGCAATGGTGTGTATGTCATCAACATTGTCTGTCAGTCTACTCACTATAAGAGAGTTAGCTACTCCACCTGTTTTCATAGCATGTCCCATGCCATCAGTAAGGGAGTTTATCCTGCTGTTCAGTCCAATGATGTCTGCTGAATTCCATACTCCCAATCCAGTTCCGACTCCTCCTAAAAGGGCTGCAAGTGTGTCCCGTTTTTCTCGACTCCCAGCTCCGGTCCATTCAATGATGGTCTCTTGTATACTTTGCTTAAACCACTGCAGCTGTGATTCTGGGCACTTTGGAGGAATAGAAAAATCATTAAAATTTAGAATTATTGGGTAGTAAGTCCACCCAACCCCTTGCACAACTGTTTCATGTGTTGGTACCACCACCAATCCGCCTATTGGCCATGGTACCTTCTTCTGATCTTTACAACGTTGCAGCTCCTTTACAGAGACAAATACTTCATCTATTGTTAGAACACACCCCTTTCCAGTATCAAAATTGCAGAATTCCTCTAGATCAGGCTGGGCAGCTATAACTGCAGCGTCCCCTTCTCCACCTTCTTCTAATGTTAAGTTACTCACTACTACTGTAATATTTGTAACCCTCCCTTGTACCTTTGTTGTTATTTTAGTCCTTCCTTTAAAGTTTCCTGTATTCATTATCTGTCCATATCTTATAACCCATTCCCAGTTATGTCCCTCTATACTTTTTATTGGAGCTCTAAGAGCTAATCCCCTGGTACTATTATGTGGCAAAATAATGTTTACTTGTAACCCTCCGCCCTCTTTTACTTCCAATTCCCTGGGCCAAATAAATCTATCTGCTTGAACATAATGTAACTCCAATCTTTTCAAACTCTTTCCCTTATTTGCGGTATCTTCTGGCCTTATTGCCTGTCTCCCCATTCCTACTGTGATACAGCTTATACTTATCCATCCTGTAACAAGGATCCACCACAATCTTCTGTTGACACGCATCTTCATTCTTATACGGCCTTGCTCTGTGGGAACACTAGATTCCATCATTAGAAACATATACATAAAAAAAACAACAGGGGACATTCTTTTTGCAAGTTTGTTCACGGCCCTGTAATCAATGGTAAGTCTCCATGATGAGGTTGCTTTTTCATCTCCATTCCCTTTTAACACAGCTTTTCTCACAGGCCAAAATGGTGAGTTACATGCATACCCATTTCCAGATTTAATTATTCCACGTCTCTCCAGCATTTCTATCATCTCGGTAATTGCCCAAACAGGTATGTCTTGGATTAGCTTCTGCAGCCATTCGGGTTGTCCGTCTAGTTTCAGTTTGTTTTTTTTCAGACTTTTTATCGGAGAGACAATATATGCCATTGGGAGCACAACCCCTTTCGTCAACTCTGTACTTACCTGATTCACCTTTTCTGTCTTCCACAAACAAAAATTGGCAAGATCTACAATGAAATTTCCTTTTTTTAGAGCTTCTATTCCCAATATTTCCTCTGGCCAACCCACTATTGCTTCTACTTGTATTGTTTTTTCTCCAACTGCTACATCAATTGGACCTGCTCTAACCTCCTGTGGATTCCCAGTAACTCCCATACTACTTACTGAAGAATCCCCATTTTTGACCCTGTTGGTCATTGTAACTGCTGCTCCTGTATCTACCAACATATTTTTCCCTACCCCTGCGATGACTGTATAACTGGTAGGCCGACCTGCCTCATCCATGGTTAAATTAGCTGAGTGAATGAGATGCTGAGGCGCAGGGGTTGGGATTTGTCATTGTGACTCACTTCTACTCTGTCCCTCTTTTATCATCTTTGCCTCATATTCCTTCAATTTCCTCTCTGACTCAGCTACCTTGTTTTTAAGTATGTGATTTTCCTCTTCTATCCTATCCTTCTGTCTCCTGAGTTCCCAATAGCCCATGTTGCTGCCATCCCTATTACTATAGTCCCTAGGTGGATCTCTCCATCTTTTGTCAAAGTTCTGTTTTGGTCTCCAGTTTTGATCATCCTTCTTGTTCTGGGGTACATCCCACGTCTGGTTTCTCCAATTACCATCTATATCTCTACCAGACTCGACCTTAAATGTTCTTACAGCTGAAACAGAGCAGGCCTGTTCTGTGAAAGGATGCTTGATCCACCACTTATCAGCTCTAGTTAGTACCATTTCCAAGTCTGTTGGTGTTGGATCAAAAAGCCTGATAAATTCTTGACACTCCCGGGGAAGGGCTTCCATTACTTTTGCTATATGTTCTGGTGAGCCCAGCACTAGAGGCTGTTGAGGTTGTCGTAGAGTATACCAAAAAAATATCCTTTGAGCTACCTCTCTAGGACCATCTGTTGGCCTCATGGTAATATTTGCTATTTCTTTCTCTATGCTAAGTAGATAGAAATTAGTTGCAGCAATTCTTCCTGCCTGATCAGACACACTGTTATTAAATCCCAATAGTCTACTAGCCAAAGGACCCATAGCGTATTCTAACAGTTCTGTCCATTCCTCTAAGTTAAGACCTCCTTTTTTAGCTCTATCTGCTCCCCTCATAAACCAATGTGTAAACGTATTAAAGTTGTTAGTTGGCATACTTCCCCACCATTTCTGGAAATTGTCTTTATCTGCCATAGACATCGGTCGGGTCTGCATAGAAAATCCTGTAGGTGTTTGCCTTGCATTAAATAATTCTGAAACAATAACTGGTGCTTGTGGTATGGTATCTACTTGTGGAACAGAATAACATAAGAAATCTTTTCTATCTTGGTTCATTTTCGGCACTGGTTCTTTATTTTGTGCCGCGAACATATCCAGATCTGGATATATTTTGGCAATGTCTCTGACTCCTTTTATCCCTTCTAACTTTGTTTTATTTTTATAGTCCATTATTATGTTTTGAAGTTCTGTTATTTTTACTCCATAAGCATCCCTCTGTTCTTCTATTTCCCTTAACTCCCTTTCTAGTTCCCCCACAATTGTAGTTGTTCTCAAAGCTGCAATTTTTAAACAATCCCTTTTGTCCATTGCTTCCTCCATTTTATTTGTTGTTTCCAAATTATGCTGCCGTAATTCTACAACTAAGTCTATTAGGCCTCCTATTGTGGCTACAACAGCTTGTGTGACCAAACTTTTTCTCTTCTTTGTTCTATACTTTTTGTTATTTACAATTTGTGTTAGAACATCCATTAATCTCTTCTCTTTTTCACTGTCTGGGTTTGCTGGCTCTGGAAGCTCATATGGACCATCATGTTTTTGAATATGTTTCCTAAAGTACTCACGCACTTCTGTGGGAAAGTATTTGGCCCCTTGAAAAGACATTCCTACTCTTTTACTCACCCAAGTAAGAATCCAAATCAATTTGCGACTAAAGTAGCAGGCTTCTGAGTAGCCAACAATAGTTGATGACTATTCAGTAGGCCAGGTGTAATATGTAGAAAAATAGATTAGTACCCACAATGCAAATTATACTTACCTTAGTATGGTGAAGGTAATACTTGCTAATTAACTTAAAATATAATAGCAAGGCCTGCAGGGTAGGAGATATACCTAAACTAGGATATGCAAGACACCCAAAATGTATAAGGTATGGAAGCCTATAGTGTATTAAAATGCACGCCTGAAATAATATATATATATATATATATATATATATATATATATATATATATATATATATATATATATATAATATTTAAAATGGTTTATTTATTATTTTTCTCCAGGCCTGTACTATGATAAAGGACTAGAGAAAGAAAAAGAAAGAAGAGAAAAAGAAAAAAAAAAGAAAAAAATTTTCTTTAAAAAACAAAAACAAAAACAAAACAAAAATAATAGTATTAACAAACTCAGGTATTTGAAACACACAACAAACTAATTGTGGCCTGGTGCCCAAGCTTGTATATTAAAAATGGAGGCTTGAATTAGCATTTAATTACACAAAGAAGCCACATGGAGCCTTATTCAAATGCAGACCTAGGCCTGTACTTTGATAGTCAAAAGCACAACAAAACTCAACTCAGATAAACCCACAAAAACAACCTGTATGATATATATATTTGTTTTATGTATCAAAATAAGCTAGTACGAACAAAACTCAACTCAGAAGCTAGTACGATATAGTACGATATAAAGGATTAAAAATAATATTTGAGGCCTGATGCACAAGCTTGTATATTAAAAATGGAGGCTTGAATTAGCATTTAAATACACAAAGAAGCCACATGGAGCCTTATTCAAATGCAGGCCTAGGCCTGTACTTTGATAGTCAAAAGCACGACAAAACTCAACTCAGATAAACCCACAAAAACAACCTGTATGATATATATATGTTTTATGTATCAAAATAAGCTAGTACGAACAAAACTCAACTCAGAAGCTAGTACGATATATATTAAAAATGGAGGCTTAACCTAGACTCCACACACAATCAGCACTTGATTTCCCATGCAGAGGATAATTAGACAAAGTACTTTTTTTTCCTTCCCCCCCCAAAAAAAATAAAAATAAATCTGACTATCTATTAATGTGATATTACCTCATAAATAACCTTTGTAGAAGTCTAAAATTCGTGGTCGCCAAATGTGGTGTATCACCAAATTAATATATATAAATATTACACAAGGTTCGTCTACATTAAAAGGTATTTATTAAAAGGCAATAACACAATACTATAAATGCATCACAAACACACAGCCCAGACCCACGGAGCAACACCCTTTTTTTTAAATCTATCTACCTATATATATATAATAATTCCCTTCCCCAAACGCTTGATCTTACCCACGGTTAGACCATTGCCATCACCAACACCATCAACCATCACCAACACCATCCAGCAAGAAAACAGGAAACAGCACCAGTTTCCTGCCTGGATATATCCTTAGTTGAGATGATGTAATTTACATCACATCCTGTCCATGACTTCATTTAGCAATTGTGGGAGGGAAGTAAAGATTCTCAGCCCTCCTACAAAGGCCTGTTTAAGTAGTCCTGAATTACCATTCAAGGAAGACAAGTTACCACACAAGGTATGAGCAAATGGCTCATAGGGACAGACAAGTCCAGACACATCACTTGGCGCAGCTGGTACAGTTGGCGGAATCCCATGTCACCACTCTCCAGCCTTCAGTTCCACAGGCTCCACCCCCACCGCAACCAGAGCCTGCGGCCTCCTCATCTCACCCCTTACGGCCAACGCCAGCTGCTACACAGCCACCCAGTTGGATGCACCCCTCACTCCAAAACCTCCTTGCCATGGTAGAGAGTGGAAGCGCATGGGCACGGAAAGTGTGTGCCCAGTGCTCAGAAAGAGGAAGTAGGTGAGAATGTCTCCAAGGTGAGTGGGAGTCAAGCTTCTCCCCAGGACCCACCACACAGACCATGATTTAGGTAAAACTAAAACACTGTCTGAATACACATGTGAAGCAAACAAGGCTCAGCCACCTGTTGAATACTAGTTGCCTTGCGTTTGGTTCGCGAATTTCACATAAATCATGGCCTGTCTGATAGCTCCTGAGGAGAGGATTGAAAACCACTGCCCTAAGTCCTCCTCCTCCACACTGATATCTTGTTCTTGTCTCTGTAGGTCATAATAGCCCAATCTCACAACCATGAAGGCATGTTCCTCAACCTCCTTTTTCTGTGTCACAGATTCTGCTAATCGATTTCTGATTATTCCTTAATATCTGAAAACACACTGTGTGTGGAATAGATTTGTATGACATTATACATGATTATGTTCATTTGTTTACTTGAGCAGAAATTGCAAGGAGTGATTTCTGATGATAATTTTTTTCATCAGATTCCCGTTGCAGTGGTGTAGTGACCGCACGTGACCCTGGTGGGTGCTATGCATCATGCTTATTCTAGATTATGACATTATTCCCTTTAGGTATCCCCTTTTTTCCAAACACAACCTCTTGTTCTCCCAGGATCCGCCCACACCACACCCATGATATTTATGCACAGTCTTGTCCATTTCTGATTGTGTTCTGTGTATGAAATACAGCTTTGTTATACCATTATCACTGTGTCAGTGTGATTTCAATGGTTGTTGTTTTGGGACATCCATATAGATAACATTTGTGTCACATTCCTATATCTGTAAACTAATGAGCCCTAGTTACTATGTAATAGAATAATGCATATAAGAATAACAATAATAATAATAATCATAAGACTAATATAATAAGATATCATATAATGATATATAAATATATATATATATATATATATATATATATATATATATATATATATATAATATACAGTAATATAGGGTTCATACACATGGCAGGTCCAATTGTTATACTATGGGATATTAACATCCCCCTGAAGGACAGGTAAGAATATGATAGGTGATAATGTGAATTGATTTATAGCAAAATACTTAATGGGATGTCACCAGATGATAATGGGTATACATCTTGGCACATGGCCATCAGCAATGGCATCGGACTTTCCAGGATGGGCGTAGCTTAGATTAGCCCTGATGGAGGGGAGATGGCTGTTGTTCCAAGTGCCTCTGCACAGCCTCCATGTGTTTTTGCCACCCTTCCTGATGGGTTAGAGTAGATTAGTGTGGTGTATGTTCCCCTGGTCCCCTTCTGGCTTGTGTACCTGAATGAAGCTGTGAGCTATACCATGTAGGGCCACTGTAAATGGGCAAACTATAGCAGAGAGGTCAGACAAATCACAGTCCACTAGAGAAGGAACTGGCAACCCATTCCAGTATCTTTGACATGCAAGCCTTGTGGATACGCACAGGCAGAGACATAGCTAAATATGCTGCAGTCCATAAGGTCACAGAGAGTCAGACACAGCTGAGGGACTAAACAACCAAATGTGAAATATTCCCCTGGTACTTGATATATGCCATGTGGCAGTGCAATTTGGCCACTATTTGTTGTCTCAATGTAGATAATTTGGCCACTATTTGTTGTCTCAATGTAGATGTGATGAGTGAGATGTATATCAGATGATCTTTATATTTTTAGGGTCCACATTAGAGCCTCTGTGAGTGAGAAAGGGTTAAATGCAGTCACTTCAATGTATTTGTGTTGCAATTTAATGAGTGAGTGTGTCTTTAATAGCTTTCAGCATCTTGCAGCATGACTTTTCATATTGGCATATGCATGACCATTATATACACAATCTATTAGGACAATTATATATATATTTTTTTGCCGTTTGCGGGCTTGAGTGAGGGTGCGGTGTTGAGCGATTTTTGCAATTGACAAGCAATTCGCGATTTTAGCAATCGGAACTCTTGCGGCCGTGAAAGATCAAAGGCTTCAGGAGGCTGTAAATCCCGGGTTTAATAACCGCAAAGATTTTAAGGCCGTAACCCCTAACCCGTTCGTAGCCTGCAAAAAAACGCCAATTGAATAGCAAATTAACTTAAGGCCTCACTTTACGGGCTACAGTGACTTACGATTGCTCAATTGAATCGCGCTCTACATATGCAACATACCAAAGTTTGAAGATCATTTATGTAACCTCCATTCACATGTTTTAATAACATCCAACTGCAGGATTACTTATTTACATGTGTAATTTTCATGTCTGCAAATCTGTGACCCTTTAAAGCCATAATCTCTTGAAACTATAAATTGCATTTATCATAATGAAAGCACTTTTAGCCAATCATATAAAGTAATTAATTATTACTATTTTTTTATTTACCTCTGCTTACTTCTAGGGGGTTACCATGTTGATCTCCTTAGTACCACCCATGCCTAAAAGTATGTCATTGTGACAAGCGACCAGGCAGCAAGCCACAAAACTCCATATTGCATCTTAAAGTGCAGGTGCCAGAAACACATGACTGCATGGATCAGTAGGAGCCTGCAAGTTGTGCTGTACACACAGGAGATTTGCCTGATGTTTCCGTACCAGATCTTTTCCCACTGTAATGGCACAAGAGAGCAAAATTCAAGAGTGGGCACATCCACAGGGCACACTATTAAGTGGTGTCTATTCTCAGGTGGGTATCGCTCTATCTTTGTTTATATATACCATAATTCACAGTATCAATGTTAAAGTGTGGAGTGACTGACAGAGTGATCATACAGTGTATTATCTCTAAGCATATAAAAAAACTTTGAAACTTGCAAAATATTACAATGCGAGTTGTTTACTTTTATCTTGCTGGGGAATATATTTTTATATAGAGTTTTATATTTTGCTACACACTTTACTGTGGGCTTGTTTGTGCTTTCCTCTATATTTCTTTCTTCTCTTGAATTTTTTTTAAGGGCCCTTTACATGCAACAGACAACGTCAACAGGTCACTTGGACCAAGAATCTAGAAACACAAAAGTAAAAACTACTGATCACAGAAAAGGCTAGATTGGATGTTTCATTGGTGGTTGCACGTTATCATATCTATCCTGAATCTCTATAAATAAACTTTTTTACTACTTTGGTGCTATGCACTTAGGGCCTCATTCTATTATCGGCCGTAAATCGGCTGTAAGGCTGCGATTCCTTGCGGGGGTTCAGTTAACTCGCGATTCTATTATACGGCCCCGCAAGGATCTCCTTTTACGGCCGGCCGCATATCTTGGAACCGGCCGTAATCTCAGAAATATAAAAACTCAAAAATAAATTCAAGCCTGCACTGTACAGCTCTGTAAATGCTAGGGATCATATTGGGGGACATGAGGATTAAAAGGAACCCACTCTCAAGCTTGCACATCTGCCCAAACCCGAGTTCAAATTAACTGTTTATTTTCCGGCTGCGGCGTGGGTGTGTCTGAGGTGCTCCAAGCACTCTGGACTTTTTACATGGATATTTTACGGATATTAAAAATACAATATTTTACGGATTTGAGTACAGGATAATTATGTGCTATTTTTTCTAACACCTAAAATCCCTTTATAGTCTTCTAAAAGTGCAGGATGGCTTTATTTGAGCTATTTTATGTGCTTAATTGGTGCTAGCGAGACCTCTTTCCTGCAAGTAAGCTGCGGCTCGCTTTTAGCCTTGCAGAGAGGTTTCCCGGAGGAATTGAATTGCAAAACTCTTGCGGCCGTTTTAGATCAAAGGATTTCCTCCGGCGCGAGCGGCCGCAAGAGATAGCAAGGCACCGGCCGCAAGCCTGCCGGAGCCTCCGGCCGTAAGGGAATAGAATAGCAGAATAGCTTGCGGCCGGTCCTTGCGGCCGCTAATAGAATGAGGCCCATAGAGAGGACAAACTGCATGCAAAATATGCATATGGCAAAATATGTATTTACCACCCACTGTATGACTGAGATTCACACACAAGTCATTCATCAAATTAATATTTATATATTGATTTTATGATTTTGAACATTACCCTGTTTTGTTCCTGCATGGAAACTTGGGTCTGGCACATGGATGTAGGAACTGGGGGGGGGGGGGGACAAATCCCCCAGATATTTCATTGTGTGTAGAGAAGCAGTGGTGTTGTATTTGTATACTATATGCGGTATCCCCCCCAGATTTTCTTGTCTGGCACATGCAATGTTCACCTGTCTCATGAGAACCATGTCAACACTTGAGCTCTCCTGCATTGTAATACTGTTGTACCAGGTATATTAAAGTTATATTACTAATGACATTGGTTATATGCCTTTATTTATGTTGTAATATTACTAATGTAGAATAGTTTTTGGATTGTATAGACATACCTGTGAATACAGTTAACTGAGTGAAAACACTGTTGGTTGCACAAATATTATTCACCTTACATTGCATATGTAATATGCAACACAGGCCCCACCAGTGACATTGCATGACCAAGTGTAATACACAGAAGTGGGCACACATGTGTTGCATATTAATTTGCAACTGCAACATTAGCAACATGGAGGTCTTGCTATAAAGGATGGCCTGTATATAGCAACATGGCTGCACCCATAGTGGAAAATAGAAAGTATATATAATGAGCAAATAGTATGCTCCTTTTTTAATAATATATTACTACAAGAAAATAAGTTAGAACCACTGAAGTCTGAAAATGTCTGTTTAATTATTAGTCCACTTTTTAACTTTATGACTTTTTTTTCTTAACTATATTCTTAATGTATCTGCACAAGTATAGAAAACAAAAGAGGCCATGAAACTGTGAATATTTTTTACAAAAATTTTTTTTTCAGGCATCTCATAGGGGATAAATTTGATTGGAACTCGACACTTGCTCGCAAGTGCAGCCTGTGCTTCTAAGAGCCAAAGTGCAGCCTGTGCCTCTAGGAGCTTGTAGCGGAACCCATCACTGTTTTACCCTGTTTTATGATTATTATGGTTAAAATATGATCCTACTATATGTATGTTGGTTGATGCTCTGCAGAATATTGTCCCAGACATTTACAGCTACTTGGCATGGGAGATAATCTTGTTACAACGACTCCGCATAAAGATAAAGAAAGTCTATTGTATACAGTGTTTTCATTCTCAGATAAGAACAAAGAAGTGTAATTGAATCAATGTCTGATTGTATCAAAGTTGCCAGGGAGGTTTGACCCCCCTATTGTCCTATATGTGTATTGTGTCGCCAAATATGGGCATGTGTATTGCCTGTGGGAAGAGATGGGTATAAATATTTCTGCAATAACAAAATAAAGTCAGTATTCATTTGACTCCCAAATTGTGTGTCGTCCAATATGGGAGGTCGGGGATGGTGAAACTGTAGTGCCTCTTGGGTATTTTATCATATACCAGCGGAGATTTTGGACTGCGTGTTCCTGCTCCGTTACATTTGGTGGCAAGTGTCGGAATTGTTCCCACGGTCAGAAGGAAAGCTACAGGAGACACAATTCCGTGGAGTACAAATTGAGGGCAACGCTAGTATCCGTACAGCGCCCCTGGCTACAGCAGGATGGAACCGGCTAGTTTTCGGACAGCGTTCCATCATGAGGAGGAGGAGGCGGCCGCGGACTACAGGGATGCAGACAGAAAGGAACTCATGGTTACAGTACCTCTTATTACCCCACAGACTGAGTTTCAAAGAGAACTCCAAAGCAGACTGGCCTTTTTCCCAGGTACGCTTCCCATGAAAACCTTGGAATGGTTAATGACAGATGTCCACAAATCCATAATGGAAAAGCTGCGGGCACGGGAGCGGTCCATCTTGGGAGCTGCTAACCCACCTCTCACCATTAACCCCCCCCAGCACTGCGTCCGGGTGGTGGGAACTACCAAACCCCTGCACGGTACATCAGGTGCCACACGTGTAACCAGCAGGGTCACATGCAGAGAGACTGTCCCAGAAACAGAAACCGCTCCACGTGGAATACTCCAACTAATTCCCCTCCCCAGCGGCAGTGTGTACCCCAGGGAGCCGAAGGTGTTGTCCTTCCTCCCCAGCGGCAGTGTGTTCCCCAGGGTGCCGAAGGTGTCGTCCTTCCTCCCCAGCGGCAGTGTGTACCCCAGGGGGCCGAAGGTGTCATCCTTCCCCCCCAGCAGCAGTGTGTACCCCAGGGAGCTGAAGGTGTCGGCCTTCCCCCCCAGCGGCAGTGTGTACCCCAGGGAGCAGAAGGGGCCGTCCTTCCTCCCCAGCGGCAGTGTGAACCCCAGGGGGCAGAAGGTGTCGTCCTTTCCCACCAGCGGCAGTGTGTACCCCAGGGAGCTGAAGGTGTCGGCCTTCCCCCCCAGCGGCAGTGTGTACCCCAGGGAGCTGAAGGTGTCGTCCTTCCTCCCCAGCGGCAGTGTGTACCCCAGGGAGCTGAAGGTGTCGTCCTTCCTCCCCAGCGGCAGTGTGTACCCCAGGGAGCTGAAGGTGTCGGCCTTCCCCCCCAGCGGCAGTGTGTACCCCAGGGAGCTGAAGGTGTCGTCCTTCCTCCCCAGCGGCAGTGTGTACCCCAGGGAGCTGAAGGTGTCGGCCTTCTCCCACAGCGGCAGTGTGTACCCCAGGGAGCAGAAGGGGCCGTCCTTCCTCCCCAGCAGCAGTGTGAACCCCAGGGGGCAGAAGGTGTCGTCCTTTCCCCCCAGCGGCAGTGTGAACCCCAGGGGACAGAAGGTGTCGTCCTTCCCCCTCAGCGGCAGTGTGAACCCCAGGGGGCAGAAGGTGTCGTTCTTCCCCCTCAGCGGCAGTGTGTACCCCAGGGAGCAGAAGGTGTCGACCTTCCTCCACAGCGGCAATGGGTACCCCAGGGGGCCAAAGGTGTCGTCCTTCCCCCCCAGCGGCAGTGTGAAACACAGGGGGCAGAAGGTGTCGTCCTTCCCCCCAGCGACAGTTTACCCTAACCAGGGGAGACACCAATCTCCCAGACGGCGAGATGGGACCGTGGTCTCTGCGCCCACAGCTTGTCCAGATCCCCAACTACCGTCACTGGGACAACCGGAGGAGGGGTAAGTACAAATTCCCCTCCCCAGCTAACTTCTAATGTGGCCCCAGGGTTAACAGAGGAAATGTTAACCCCCACTGACCCCCACGTTTCCCTGGCTACTGAGCCGGAATATGTCCCAAGTACCCCAGCAGAAGAGCTGACAGCGGGGCAGAGTGCAGTCGGCCTCTGCCCTCCCTTTGTCCCTTGTACAGAGCAGGAGGTCCTGCAGGTTATACCAGCAGAAGAGCTGGTATCAGGGCAGAGTGCCGCTGGCCTCTGCCCCTCAAGTCCCCTCAGCGTGTTGCACCATCACCCCAGCAAAATATCCAGGTGCCTGGTTAGACTTCCCCCCAAAAGGGAGATGTGTGACAAAGTGCCCTTCGCCACTTTGGCTTGGAGAGGACTGTTTGCCAGCCTTCTGCCCTGCGACTATGGCCCTGGTACATATTGCCCTTTGGAACCAGTGTTCGGCCATACCAGAGTGTATGTCACTCATTCTGGCCCTTTACATACAGGGGGTCATTCTGTGCTTGCCCTGTGGGAGCGGTGATACCCCAGATAGCTATGCCATGGAGCCCATTCATATGATGAAAGACTATGGGAAAGACTTTAGCTACTTGGCAATTGAACTGTGTGAAGAGGATCTGAGCGCTATTCGGTAGTTTTGTGCGCTCAGATCCCAGCTATCTGGGGATATGGGAATGTGAGTAAATGTGAATTGCAGTAATGCTGATGGGTTGTCAAACTAGAGAATTGACCAACAAATACTTTTGTCCGGACATCCCCAGGCCGATCCGTTGGGATCAGACCGTGTATGCCGGCTTATGGTCACGGGGGAGGTGTGTAGCGGAACCCATCACTGTTTTACCCTGTTTTATGATTATTATGGTTAAAATATGATCCTACTATATGTATGTTGGTTGATGCTCTGCAGAATATTGTCCCAGACATTTACAGCTACTTGGCATGGGAGATAATCTTGTTACAACGACTCCGCATAAAGATAAAGAAAGTCTATTGTATACAGTGTTTTCATTCTCAGATAAGAACAAAGAAGTGTAATTGAATCAATGTCTGATTGTATCAAAGTTGCCAGGGAGGTGTGACCCCCCTATTGTCCTATATGTGTATTGTGTCGCCAAATATGGGCATGTGTATTGCCTGTGGGAAGAGATGGGTATAAATATTTCTGCAATAACAAAATAAAGTCAGTATTCATTTGACTCCCAAATTGTGTGTCGTCCAATATGGGAGGTCGGGGATGGTGAAACTGTAGTGCCTCGTGGGTATTTTATCGTATACCAGCGGAGATTTTGGACTGCGTGTTCCTGCTCCGTTACAGAGCTTAAGTCCAGCCTGTGCCTTTAAGAGCCCAAGAACAGCATGTGCCTCTAAGAACCCAAGTCCAGCTTGTGCCTCTAAGAGCCCAGGTGTAGCTTGTTCCTCTAAGAGCCCAAGTGCAGCCTGCGCCTGTAAGAGCCAAATTCCAGCCTGCACCTGTAAGAGCTCAAGTTTAGCCTGCACCTCTAAGAAACCAAGTCTAGCCTGCACCTCTAAGAAACCAAGTCCAGCCAGTGCCTCTAAGAGCCCAAGTTCAGCCTTTGCCTCTAAGAGCTCAAGTCCAGCCTGTGCCTCTAACAGCCCAAGTGCAGCCTGTGCCTCTAAGAGCCCAAGTGCAGCCTTTGCCTCTAAGAGCCCATGTGTAGTCTGCGCCTGTAAGAGCTCAAGTTCAGTCTGCGCTTATAAGAGCTCAAGTTCAGCTTGTGCCTGTAAGAGCCCAAGTCCAGCCTGTCCCACTAAGAGCCCAGCCTGTGCCTCTAAGAGCCCAAGCGCAGCCTGTGCCTCTAAGTACCCAATACAAAACTGTGCCTCTAGGAGCCCAAGTTCAGCCTGTCCCTCTAAGAGCCCAAGTGCAGTCTGTGCCTCTAAGAACCCAAGCCCAGCCTGTGCCTGTCAGATCCAAAGTGTACTTTATGCTCACTGTACATCCAGAGTTCAAAGAAGGCTATTGATACCACTCAGCAGAAAATAAAAATAGAGAGAATCGCCATAGAAAGGAAAAAAGAGATAATAGCCAAATATGAGCCTGGTAGCCACATATGTGATCTCGCTGCTGAGTATAAATGCCAAGAACAACAATCTCTAGGATAATCAAAAATAAGGAAGCTATTAAAGGAGTCAATGTGCCTAGAGGTGTCAAGACTATCACTAAGCATTGGTCATAGACATTGGAGGAAGTGGAGATATTTGCTGTACTTTTGTATAAACGAAAAACAGTTAGCAGGAGATAGAGTCTCCGAGGCACTCATATGTGAGAAAGTAACATAACTGCATGCTGATCGGGTAAAAGACCAGTCTACAACAAGTGCTGCAAGCAGGGAAGAATTAAAGTCAGTAATGGTTGGTTTGAGAATTTTAAAAAGAAAATTAGCATTCATAGCGTGTTGAGGCATGGAGAAGCAGCCAGTGCTGACAAAGAAGCTGCGGAAACCTTTGTCTAGCAGTTCAGAGACTATGTAGAGACTGAGACTTTTGTTCCCCAACAAGTCTTTAACTGTTACAAGATAGGTTTATTTTGGAAGAAAATGCCTAACATGATCCTACATAACTCAAAAAGAGAAGACATTGCCACGGCACAAGCCAATGAAGGACATGCTAACTCTGTTGGTGTGTGGGAATGCTAGTGGTGGTTTAAAAGTCAAGCCTCTATTAGTCTATGACAGTGAGAACCCCAGAATGTTTAAAAGAACAAATGTGATCAAAAGCAAGTTAAGTGTCATGTGGAGGGCCAACGGCTAAGCCTGGGTAACCAGGCAGTTCTTCATCGACTGGATAGACAAAGTGTTTGGCTCCACTGTAAAAAAATATTTGGAGGAGAAAGAACTGCCTCTGGGGGCCTAATTGATAATGGACAATGGTCCTGCTCACCCTCCAGGCTTGGAGGAGCACTTGCCAGAGGAATTTAATTTTATAACAGTGAAGTTCTTGCCTCCTAACACAAATCCTCTGATCTATCCCAGGGACCGGCAGGTCATCTGAAACTTTAAGAAACTGTATACCAAGGCCCTCTTCATGAAGTGCTTTGATGTATCCTTGGATACTCAGTTGACACTGAGAGAGTTCTCTCAAAACCATGAATTGCAGCTGGTGGAAATTGTGGTCAGGGGCTGTAGCTCTGAGGACCTTGGAGGCTGAACCTAGCCAGTAGTGGAGGACATTGTGTCTCTGGGCAAGCCAATGGGCCTCCAGGTCAGTACCGAGGACATTGAAAAGTTAGTGGAGGCGCACAGAAAAGAGATCAACACTGAGGACTTCAGAGGGAGAAGCAACAGATAGTGGTTGATGAACTTTCTTCTTTAGGTGAAGAGGAGAGAAGGGAGGAAGCAGCTACTGCACTGATCAAAGAAATATGTGCTAAATGGGCTGAATTACATAATTTTGTTGAACACTATCACCTGACAAAGCTCAAGCAAGCCGCGTTGTGGACTTGTTTGATGATCAAGCAAAGTCTCACTTCAGAAATATTTTGAAATGAAGGCAGAAGCAAGTTTCCCTTGATAGGTTTCTAGTGAAACTGCCTACTTCAGAGTCTACAGCAGACTCTCCAGCAGGGTGCAGTGGTGTTAAGAGACAGAAAGGACAAATATCCCCTGATCTTGTAATGGAAGAAGACTCCCCTTCCAAGCAATAGCCTTTCTCCTCCTTCTCCTCTTCTACATTGCTATCATCCCATTGATCCCTCAAGTCATCTCAATACTGTACAGTTCAAGTGAAGTTAAAAAGGGATAGACACACCCCAAACAATACTCATCAAAATGGTTCCTGACCACAGCACAGTTCTCAGAGCGATTGTGTGTGGCACTTCCATGGCAAGGTATGTCATCTACACAATACCGTTGGCTGCCCATGTCTCATCATGGGCAGCCTCTGTTCTTAAATAGAGATAGTGGGTAACACTAATCATGGCTAAATGGGGCTGCTAGTCCAAATTGGAGGTGAACGCCACAGGTATGCATGTAAGGAACAGGGTGTTATAAGCACAGGAACATGGGGTTATAGAAGCAAATCATGACAAGGGGTATAGCATTAATGTATTATAGCTTTGGAGGAAGGCCAGAAACAACACAAGGAGGCTTTGGAGAGGCAGATGGATACCCAAGGATCTTACCTCCATGAAAGGTAATCTTGGGTAAACCTGTCGTGTGAGGTCCACAGCATTCTGTTGTGCATGTGACAACATGTATAACAATAATAAATAATGAAACAGCTAGTATTATTTTATTATTTAATTAGTAATATTACATGTGATTTGATCAACAACCCTTACGAATGGTGATCCAGAAAAGTGTTATAATGTGAATATGTCAAAGTATGAACTCCTAAGAATAACATGTGGTCATCACACCACAGTTACTGGTGTTCATGCATGTTTTGGAATATTGTGATAATAACATTAAAATGGTGATTCAACACACTTAATGCATGTGACCACACTTAGACCACACCTGTGTCAATGTAATGGGCTGTATTATTCACATGACAATGTTATTGATACAAATCAAAGCTAAATATTTCATCCTGATGTCACATTAAATACACACTAAATGTAAATATTTGGTGTTGTGTGCACCAATATATGAATTGATGTTAAATAATGATAATATTAACATCAGATTTAACATAGAAAGTGAAACAAACACTTGGCCATGACAAAATTAATTACTAATTAAAATGAGTTTATTGACAGGCAAACATAAGATTACCTTCATCAATTGCATGAAGGGATGGGTATACAGAAAGATGATCTATATACAAAAATGTTATCATTATGTAAAAGTTATGTATGTTGATGTCCCAACTAAGTAACCATTAGAACACAGACACACTGATTACAGTATAACAATAAAATAATTTATTAAAAACACAGAACACAATCATAAATGTAACCAACTATGCATTAATATCATGGGTGTGCCCGATTCCCCAGAAGACAAGGCTGAGTGGGAAAACAGGAAAAACCTAACAGGTTAAAGGTAATATTATATAATAATAATAATGATAATGATAATGAATAGCATCTACTAGAGTCATATGTGGTCATAACACCACAGTAACGACAATTAGATGAATAGAAATCTCATCATTCATCACTTCATATAACAAAAGTAACGAGTAATGTGCATAAAACTTACATCATGTCTTCATCTGCTCAATTACACAGATGTATTTACTCCTGGATTATATAATCCAATTCAAATACAAAGATAAAGTGTGCACAAAAAAAAAATGAAAAAAAGATTGTAATAACCTAAAAAAAGGCAGAGAGAGGGAAAAGCAAAAAAAAAAAAAAAAAAATCTAGCAATATCTGTATGTACAGTACAACGCTTTATACTGTAAGTGTAAAAATAAACCAGTTTACCTGATCTTCATCTACAAGCGGTGTTAACCATGCTGTATCTGCCACGAGAGATCACTTGCCATTACCATTAGTAATGATGTGGCATCTCACAAGGAATGCTTTGCTGTGACTACAGTCAGTGGTCCAAGAGTACTATCATCATCTCTATATGATATTGTTTAGCCAAATTGCTATCACATTCAATAGGTATACAGGTGTTATCAGACAATCTCTGTTAATGTGTGTCAAATCATGCTTCTATTTTTGATATATTAATATATAGAACCTAATGATATACTTGCAATCTTGTGTGCACTATATATACTAAACCCGTACCATTTCTATATTATATTGTTTAGCCACATTAATATAACATTCAATTGGTATACAGGTGTTATCAGATTAAAACTGATTGTTCAGATACCATGTCTAAACACATACCCATTACTAACAACAGAAGACAAAGACCATCAGCTATAATGTCTGTTAATTACATCAGCCAAAAGTATCTGCTCTCATATTCTCAAGAGGATGACATGCTTAACTAATTCATCCTTTGCAATGTGTTAATACTGCCTTTGTTTTTGCCTTGATTTTAGCCCATGTATGCTAGATTTGATTAACATGCTATTGTAAGACTATGCAAGTCACCACCATTTCCTGCATTTTTACAATTTAAACCTAACAACAATCATGGGTCTTAAAACATGATATATGTGTTTATTTATGGCATGTGGGGGATGTCATTGACAGATTGGCTGATAACAACTGAGTAAATATTTCACTTACATTATTAGGTAGCACTGTTTGTAGATGAAGGAGATGCCTTTGTGGAAATGTTCCCAAAATAAAAAAATAAAAAACAAAGGTTAAACAGTAAGGGATATAAAAAAATGGACTACACCATCTCTTCTCAGCGGTATTCCTTAGCGACCATAAATTAGCAAAATGTGAACCATAACCATACTTTTGCAGAGACAAGAGAATTATAAAGGTAGCCACATTGTTACAAAATATAAGGGACTGAGTGTCCATCCAAAAGGAGGGCCAGCGAGTCAACATTGGGGGAGAAGGGAACTAGTGGGATTTAATGCCACATGTGTGACTAACAGGCCAGCAAGTCCCCCCACTGACCACATGAATCGAACATCCTCCTCCTTCTCCCCATATCCCGGTCCCTGTGATTCTCCCTTTGCCTCCTCCACCTGACAATGATCCTGTGTGAAGGGGTGGAGGATTCAGACCTCCTGGCAGCTGAAATGAGAGAACAATTGTATATATGAGTTAATAACATTGCATCACCATTTGATCGCTGTGTGTTCCAATATATTTGACATCATGTTGTTCTGAACCTGGATGGGTCAATTATTTTCAATTGTGTGGAGTTGTTAACATGTTGCTGAGAAGTGGCCCCTGAGACTGTGTCTGCATGCACAGCAGTGGACACAAATTTAATAAATATGATTCATTACTTACAATGATTCTTTAACATAAAATTACAATGTAGGAGAGATATCACATTCTCTTACATATAAATTGCTAATCGGTTCCATCTTATATGGAAGATTCTTTCTTCATTACTTACATAGCAATGAAGTATTCCTCAACCGAAGGGTTTAACAGAACATGAATATTTTCTAATTATTTAATCAGTTTACCTGATATAAGGCACTTTCTTTTCTGCCTTTATTGGACTTCCATAGAAACCGCACAGCAAAACATATCAGGCCGTCACATGCCGAATCCTAACTTGCATCAATCTACAGCACTTGTTGTGAGCTCTGCAAGATATTCAAAAGCTTTTTTTCCCCTTGCAATTAAACATTTCCCTACTCACATGCCAGAAAGTCAGACTGAAGTCCTTTATTAAGGTAAGTCTTATATCAGTTGGTACTAGTGGACATAGAACAGACGATCTCTGTTAATGTGTGTCAGATCCTGCTTCTATTTTTGATATATTAATATATTAGAATGTAATGATATACTTGCAATCTTGTGTGCACTATCAGCCCTATTAAATTGGGGCTACGTGTTAACATGTAGCCTGTAACTGTCATCCTAGGGCTATTTGCATGCCAAGATGCCCCGTAACGTTGCTTGCAGTGGACTTTGCGTAGTAACACGCAGGACGGCCGAGAATAGGCTACAGGGAGAGCAACGTTGAACTTCACGCATGTAAATCCTTTGATCTGTCATGCCCGTAATCACTAATTGTTTAATTCAGCTGTTAAATTGCAACGTGATCACTCGCAAGCAAGCACGTAACACACAAATGGAGCCCAGAGGCCAACGTGTTCTTGAGAGCACCCGCAAGAGGGATAAAGTGCATTACGTAGCACTTTGTAGGCAAATAAAAACACTCTACTGTACATTTATTAACAGGGAAAGTGATGTTAGGTCTTAGAATTAATAGCACAACATTCTGAAGCTCGCAATTCGACCCCAAAAAATACTTTATTTCATGTTTATATTTTGTGTTATATCAATCCCTGCAATCAATGTGTTAATACATATACTGTAACTCGCATGTAATAGAATATCATATTTACAGCTTTATTAATATTGCATTATTTCTGGCCTGTGGGTCCGATTGCAAACTGGAATTGAAGCACATAGGACTTTGAAATTTACCCTCCCCTTTTTCAGTGATGTAACGCTTACAATCTCTTTTTCCATTGGCTCCATCTGCAACCATAACTAAGTGATTGCTTAATTGTTTGTGTTCGAACATGCAAGTCCGATGGCCGCAAACTGTTTTACGAAATGGTATCTCTCGCTCGTAGATCTCAGCCCTATCTAATGTAATAGCAACGTAAGTAGGCCAAATTTAAAACATGCCGCCCTTACGTGCTTCATGTTGGACTTACAAGGCTGGAATTTAATATGGCCCTATATGTACTAAACCCATACAGAGATATAAATTCTGAATGTCTACATGTGTGTCTTACCACCAATTATATTTATAACTCTTTACTGATACATTATGTTGAAAAGATGTCTTAAGCTGCGCTGAGTTGCAGGCTTGTTTTGGACTACCTTAATCTATTTGTGTTTATAGACACATCAGGTGATTTCTGGCTTTGTCTGGGTGTAACGTTGAAACGGGTGAATTACTTACAGATACCCTATACCCTATACTAAAACAATATTACCCACATCCACACCTGGAAAGTCTAATCTTTTTAAACTTGTTAATGGTTTCTTCTAATGAATCTTAATAAAAGCTTTATTTTACATTCTAATTCTAGTTGGTGATTATTACTTATGAATTGGAACTGATAGATTACTAGAATATGTGAGTACTTCACATAAGTTTACAATATCTGTTATAGGTCATTATATTTTGGGACTGGACACCCTTACAATATTACTGATATGGGTATATACTAGTTTGTTTAGTGTGCTTTTTTTCTGTTTGTATATACACTACTAGTATATTATGTAATTGGTTTAGGAACATTTTTTTTGTTTTACATATATTACCAGAGGTAGTGAGGATTGCACACTCTTGTTTTTTCCTGGAACAATATTACTATACCAAATGTGTTCAGTACCAGGTGTATTAGGATCCAAAAGTCTCACAGTATCGGTTATTTTGTAATTGATCAAATCAAGTGAGACACAGCATACATTTGTGATTTGTCCAATGACAAAGTATCACTGTATCTGTAGATTAGACTCAGTTGAAACAATGTCACACAATATTTCTTCAGGTTAAAGGGCCACTTAATTCAGCACAACCTGGACCACATCACAGTAAAGATCTCTGAAAAGCATGTTGAAATACTTTTTGAATTTTTGAAATATATGCATTTTTCAGTGAGAAATCAAGTCTGTGTTTACATGTGTCACTGACTGCCCACTGCCAGACCCATAGCTACAGCTACATGTAGTAAGCAAAATAATTAATAGAGTTAATCCTTATCAAATCAATCTGTGCAGAGCATGGAATGCTGGAATCACCTACACAGGTCAGTTGTGTGTGAACTGGTCTGTGAATTCCTGAGTTCAGGGAAAAACTGCTATCAGTCACTGGCTTCACCTCACGCTATCTGTTATTAATCATGCAACAGTCAGTATGCAGGATACACTGTATTTGTAAGCAGACTTTAAACTTTCAATTATTTTGCTGCTATTAGTGTAATTCAAAAATAGTTAATTTTAACATGCAATCTTGTGCTTTTTCACACCATAAAAGCATTTACAGTGAGGTACATGGCCCTTTAATTAGAGTGTAATTGAGTTCTATGATGGTGTTAAGGGTAATTAGAAATTGTTATTGTGTTCTATGAATACTTATCTTGAATTCCATATACCTTTTAAATCTCACTTATAGGAAGGAACACTATACTATAAAAATAATGTCTGTTAAAATAACATTACATGCATCAGTATACTTGATCTATAATGTAATTTTATGAGTTATACGTTAAAGCTCTTACTTTTATAGGTTTCTGGCCCACATGCTGTGATTCTTAGCTACATCCTGTTTGCATAATACGGGGTGGGGCAGCTGTAGCAGACTTTCTGCTGTATGTTCTGGTGTCTTACTGGTGTAGATCAGACCTCACGTCTACCCCAGTTGGTTATGATTCTCATAACAGTATATTTGTCCTGATACAGACTTTGCACCTCAGTAGGAATTAACCCTATAGATTACTTATGGGAATTTTCACTGTCAGCTTGCAGTCATTTATAGGGATATATTGATCTCTTATTTTAGAATTCCTTTTCTTTTACTAGTTAATAAAAAAGTTATATTTTAAATGTGTCTCCTTTTAGCTATTATTATAAGGTACAGTATACTAGGGTGTACAGTATGTATATCAATTCTGTTTCTTTAGTTTTATAATTGATTTGAATTTCATAAAATCACCCACATTTTATGAATTTGGTATGTCTTGGATGTTGCTGTTTCAAGTCGTTTTCTGGAAAAATCATGTTCTGGCACAGAATGGATACTTGAAACTAGTTTTTCCTAGAATTTTTGCAGCTTATTACATCACTACTCCATAGTTATGTGTGTATGGTGAAATTTTGTATTTTTGGCTATCTGGTTAACAGCGACTCCGGCTCATTTTATGAAATATTGTATTTTGGCCCAGGACGGGTACTTGAAATTAGTTTTTCTAGAAGTTTTATGGCTTATTATATGAATAGCACCTAGACATGCATTTTGCATTTCTGGTTGTCAGGTTAGTTACTGTTCAAACTCATTTAACGAAATAATAAATTCTGTCCTGGAATGGTTACCTGAAACTAGTTTCTGTGGAAAATTTGAAGCTTATTACAGGAATCGCACCTAGGCAGGAGTTTTGTATTTCTGGTTGTCTGGTTAGTTAACCGTTCCGACTCATTTTACAAAATATTACGGTATATTCTGTCCCGGAACGTGTATTTGAAACTAGTTTCTGTGGAATATTTGAAGCTTATACATGAATCCCACCTAGTTATGTAGTCTGGTAAAATTTGTGTTTCTGGCTATCAGGGAATTTTACCCTTCAGGCTCATGTTACGATATATTGTATTTTGTGGAATTTTTGAAGCTTATTACATGAATTCCATCTAGTCATGTCTGTCTGGTGAAGTTTGTATTTTTGGCTATCTTAAAAGTTGCAGTTCTGGCTCATTTTACGAAAAATTGTATTTTGGCTTGTTAAGGGGTCAATAAAGCATCATATCAAATGGGGTTTGGGCTTTAAACATTGTTCCCAATGTATTTAATATATTCCAATGATTTTAGCATGAATGTCTTTTGTATAGAGTGCTTTCTGGCCCGTTTCGGTCTGTGCTGGGTGATATTTTGTTTTTTAAAAGGTTAGTAAAGTATAATATTGAATGGGTTTTAGTTCTTAAATATTGTTGTGAAAAGTATTTAACTATTAGGATCAATTTCTTTTATAAAGATCCTGTTCTGGCCCATTTTGTTCTGTTCCGGCTTTTACACCGTCCTTAGGTTAATGGGATGTAAAAATGTAATTGGAATAATAAGAAATAAAAAAAATATAGCATAACAAATTACATTATATATGACTATTCATATTTTTTAACAACAGAACTTAATTATGGAATTATAAAGAATTCATTGATATATAAGAATTAAAGATAAACATAGAAAGACATATCAAGATATCATCATTCTCCACTTAACCACATGTAAAAATATATACAATACAAAAGAGAAGAAGCATCTTCATTACTTGTATTTTAATATTAAAAAGGCAACCTAAAGCTTTTAAATAGTATGAGATGTAGCACTTGAGAGAGAGGGGCAGGACAGAGAGTGACAGGAGAGAATGAGAGGGAGACAGCGACAGGAGAGAGAGAAAGACAGGAGAGAGAGAGAGAGAGAGAGAGAGAGAGAGGCAGGACAGAGGGAGAGGGAGAGACAGGAGAGAGAGAGAGAGAGAGAGAGAGAGAGAGAGAGACGGAGACAGAGACAGGCGAGAGAGATAGATAGACAGGAGAGAGAGAGAGGCAGGACAGAGAGAGAGAGAGAGAGAGAGGGAGACAGGACAGAGGCAGGACAGAGATAGAGACAGGACAGAGGGAGACAGGAGAAAGAGACAGGACAGAGATAGACATGAGAGAGACAGGAAAGTGAGAGAGAATAACAGAGACAGGAGAGGGAGAGAGGCAGGACAGAGAGAGGGGGAGAGACAGGAGAGAGAGAGAGAGAGAGAGAGAGAGACAGAGACAGAGACAGGAGAGAGAGAAAGACAGGAGAGAGAGGCAGGACAGAGAGAGAGACATGAGAGACAGGAGAGAGAGAGAGAGAGAGAGAGAGAGAGAGAGAGAGAGAGAGAGAGAGACCGGATGGAGAGAAAGACAGGAGAGAGAGAGAGAGAGAGGCAGGACAGAGGCAGGACAGAGATAGAGACAGGACAGAGGGAGACAGGAGAAAGAGACAGGACAGAGATAGACATGAGAGAGACAGGAAAGTGAGAGAGAATAACAGAGACAGGAGAGGGAGAGAGGCAGGACAGAGAGAGGGGGAGAGACAGGAGAGAGAGAGAGAGAGAGAGAGAGAGACAGAGACAGAGACAGGAGAGAGAGAAAGACAGGAGAGAGAGGCAGGACAGAGAGAGAGACATGAGAGACAGGAGAGAGAGAGAGAGAGAGAGAGAGAGAGAGAGAGAGAGAGACCGGATGGAGAGAAAGACAGGAGAGAGAGAGAGAGAGAGGCAGGACAGAGAGAGAGGGAGAGAGACAGGAGAGAGAGAGAGAAAGTGAGAGATGAGAGAGAGAGACAGGACAGAGAGAGACATGAGAGAGACAGGAGAGAATGAGAGAAAGACAGAAGAGAGAGAGAGGCAGGACAGAGGGAGAGGGAGAGAGAGGAGAGACAGAGACAGGAGAGAGAGATAAATAGATAGACAGGAGAGAGAGAGAGGCAGGACAGAGAGAGAGAGGGAGTCAGGACAGAGATAGAGGCAGGACAGAGAAAGACAGGAGAAAGAGACAGGACAGAGAGAGACATGAGAGAGACAGGGAAGTGAGAGAGAATAACAGAGACAGGAAAGGAAGAGAGGCAGGACAGAGAGAGTGGGAGAGACAGGAGAGAGAGAGAGAGGGGAGACAGAGAAAGATAGGAGAGAGAGGCAGGACAGAGAGAGAGACAGGAGAGACAAGAGAGAGAGAGAGAGAGAGAGAGCCCGGATGGAGAGAAAGACAGGAGAGAGAGGCAGGACAGAGAGAGAGAGAGGGAGTCAGGACAGAGATAGAGGCAGGACAGAGAGAGACAGGAGAATGAGACAGGACAGAGAGAGACATGAGAGAGACAGGAAAGTGAGAGAGAATAACAGAGACAGGAGAGGGAGAGAGGCAGGACAGAGAGAGGGGGAGAGACAAGAGAGAGAGAGAGAGAGAGAGACAGAGACAGGAGAGAGAGAAAGACAGGAGAGAGAGGCAGGACAGAGAGAGAGACATGAGAGACAGGAGAGAGAGAGAGAGAGAGAGAGAGAGAGAGAGAGAGAGAGAGAGAGAGAGAGAGAGACCGGATGGAGAGAAAGACAGGAGAGAGAGAGGCAGGACAGAAAGAGAGGGAGAGAGACAGGAGAGAGAGAGAGAGAGAGAGAGAGAGAGAGAGAGAGAGAGAGAGAGAAAGTGAGAGATGAGAGAGAGAGAGAGACAGGACAGAGATAGACATGAGTGAGACAGGAGAGAATGAGAGAAAGACAGGAGAGAGAGAAAGACAGGAGAGAGAGAGGCAGGACAGAGAGAGAGAGTGAGTCAGGACAGAGGCAGGACAGAGATAGAGGCAGGACAGAGAGAGACAGGAGAAAGAGACAGGACAGAGAGACACATGAGAGAGACAGGAAAGTGAGAGAGAATAACAGAGACAGGACAGGGAGAGAGGCAGGACAGAGAGAGGGGGAGAGACAGGAGAGAGAGAGAGACAGGACAGAGAGAGAGGGAGAGAGACAGGAGAGAGAGAGAGAGAGAGAGAGAGAGAGAGAGAGAGAGAGAGAAAGTGAGAGACAAGAGAGAGAGAGAGAGAGAGAGAGAGAGAGAGACAGGAGAGAGAGAGAGAGAGAGAGAGAGAAAGAAAGTGAGAGACAAGAGAGATAGAGAGAGAGAGAGAGAGAGAGAGAGGACAGAGAGAGACAGGAGAGAGACAGGAGAGAGAGAGAAAGACAGAGACAGGAGAGAGAGACAGGACAGAGAGAGACAGGAGAGAGAGGAGAGAGAGAGACAGGACAGAGATGGGGAGAGACACACAGGACAGAGACAGGAGAGATAGAGCGCACAGAGAGAGAGAGAATGCAGAGAGAGACTGCATAGAGACAGACAGCACACACAGAAAGAGAAAGCACAGAGAGAGAGAGAGAGAGAGAGATAAAACAGACAATTGAAGATAACATTATATGATATCATCTTTTTGACAGGCAAGTTACTAGTATAAAACAGACAACAATAAACATAACTTTGACAGTATAACTGAATGGAGGAATAATTGCAACAAGAAAAAGTTGCTACTTTTAACAAAGAAAGTACAAATTGAATGCTTAAAACAATGTGACTATAAATGGTTGCTATTACCATAAACAAAAGCTAGCAACATGCTTAAATGTAGCAATCTATACTTTCTAACTAAATTATCTTTGGAAAAAGTTCAATAGAGCTTATTTGTTATTATTGAATGTTTACTCTAGGACCCTATAAAGTTCATGCAAGGGACTCCTCACATAAACTTAAACTTTTTTAGGTTAATCAATTATTGCCAAATTATTATCCAGTTTTACTTTACTTTTTAAGACCATATCCTCAAAAGGCAAACATTGTACCTGGTGACACCAAATAAACATGCTAATTCTGTCCTAGAGATGTCATTTTTATAGTCAATCTTATTCATATTGTCACAATTTTCTTACTTCTTTTGAAAAATCAGAAAGTAAATAATTTATTGAATTACCCCACTATTCCTCTTCTTCCCCAAGTGCTTCTTTTTTTGATTTATCACTGTTAATGTTATGAAACATTATATAAAAGAACAAAGACATTTCTGTATGTATATCAACAACATAATTGTTAATTATTTGGATTTAATTTGAATTCAATAAAAATATTTGGAAAAGATAAACAATTTTCTTATATTTAGTATCACTCATTATAGTAAGAGAAAAGATCCCATTATAGGGCACACCTAATAATCCTAATCTCAGAAGAAAGAGAATAAACTAAATTATAAAACTTAACTTTTAATGGTAGTTAAAATCCATATTAAAATATATAAACATAGGTTGCAGAGAGGTCACAAAAGTATTGGATTGACTAGTATGGTATCTTAAAATTGTAGATTCTGCCCTTTATAGGCAAACCATATAAAGTGCTAAGTGACAATTTAATCACAGAAAAAAGTGACTGGTGTACGAAATAAAGTGATAAAGTGGCAAGTGCTATGATTCATATAGTATATAACTATATGAAAGTGGAAACTATAAATAAATGCAGTATATTGGAAGCTGCAAAGGTACAGAAGATTCTATTATCCAGCTATATGCTGATGATATAAAGAGATACCAAATGTCCTACCAAAGTAACGAATAGAAAAAACTATAGGGTAGAGGAATAGCTATTGAGTGATAAATGCCTCAATGCTATATTGCATATCCAGTTTAATACTATCCCAAAACTATAGCGTTGTAACCAGGATCCCTCTGCGTATATTCTACCTCCCTTCTACTAGTGAACTAGCTATGTAGGATCGATGTCGCGGGTCAATGACGTCATTTGTTTGCGTCTAGACCGTGGGGTGCAAGGCAGAGAGCTAGCGTTTTAGTATCAGGACCATAGTTTAAAGTCCCTTCCCTGAATCTACCATTTATGCAGTTTAGCTAGTTCACTAGTAGAGTTCAAAAATCGGCTAAGCGAGGAAAAACATAAATGTGCTCAAAAAGAATCAAAACAAAGCTGAAGCCAGTTATACTAAGCTGTTATCAACGTGAGGCATTCAAGACTGAAAATACAACCAATAGCGCTCATCGCGAGCCGCTAAAACAAGCAGAGACACAGAGGACAAACACACAGGGGAGGGAGACGGGGGAGAAAGGGGAAAGACACACATGGGTGAGAGACAGAGTAAAATAGACACAGGGGAGGCAAATAAGGAAAAACAAAAATCACAGGCCAGGGAGAGGGAGGGGAGGAGGGAGAGGGGGAAACAGACACAGGGGCCAGAGAGTGGGGAGAGGTTTGCAATGAGCGCGTTTTGCCTTACGTACAAAAAAAAAAAATAGACAGTTTTGAGGCCCCACCACCACCTGCACTAATGGTAGTTCTGCCCCTGTAGTTAGTTTCAATAACATTTAAACAGTGTTTACTTAAAAAAATGTCATGTACAACACAACTTTGGTCATGCTTTTTTAAATGCATGAAAAAAAAATTGTGTTCTGTATCCCTTTAATTTCCTATTTGTTTATTAGATACTTCCATGGCATAAAAGGTGACCTATGTATTTATATAAGACACCAATAAGCCCATATTACTGCTCTCTATCAATTAAGTAGTATTTGATCTTATTCCGTAGGTTCTTAGCATACATACTACATGAACATATAATAAAGTAAAATTGATTAATTTGCATAAGTTTTAATTATATGCATGATAAATATCTTGAGGCAGAATATATAAATAGCTTCTTAAGTGTGATTTGAATATTGGAATGGAAAAGCATCTTGCATTACACAGAATTAAAGGAAAGGTTTAAAGAAACTCTATTATACTTTTTTTTTTAAACTCAATGGAAGCAGCAAATGCATTGTGTAAAAATAGAAGCACAAGAGAACTAAACCAATTTGTTAAAAGGTCACTCAAAGCGCACAGTATATATTTTTAAACCTAATTTTAAAGTGACAGGGAACATATTAATTGTTATCAAGCATTTAAAAGTACATGTTTAAACATTACAAAAAACTATTATGTATGCGGTTGAGCAAGTTGTCGCTTTTCCAGACCAAGTTGCGGTTTCAGTGTGAAGTTGCAGAGTTTCAGGATACATTACAGAGTACCAGAACAAGTTGCAGAAATTTATATCTGATTAAAGAAAACTAATAAATGCCTTCCCTCTAAATTAAACGTACCATGCATATGTGTCACAAACAGAGTATGATCTTTATTTTGCAGTGAACATATTTATAACGTTTTTGCACCAATTACCATTGGACCACTTCCCTTGGTAAACACAAGTTTGACACCTTTTGTCCCCTTTGAACTACCCCACATTGGCCTCTTTCCCTACCTCGGTGCAGACAGGTCTAAGGCCCCAGCTATCAGCTATCTCTGGACATGATCTGGGCACAGCACAGGCTGATTAGGTAGTGTGACTTCTGGGGACAGAGTGACTGAAAGGATGGGTCTGGGTCTAACCCAGACCTGGGGTGTGCATGTTTTTAGATTCTCTGGGACTGGATCTCTGCTAATTGGGGGAATTGGCTAGGGGCTGATTTTGGCTTCCATAACAGTTTTAGCAATTCTTGGTCCCTATTCGATTGAAAGGGGGGTCATGAAGAATGACTAAGGTCAAGTACCACAAGTCAAAGAATCAAAGGGCTATCCCTTGCAAAACACTTGACACCACTTGACCCCGCTCTATTGAAACAAAGTGTTCCAATTGCTATTTTGACATCCTTGTCCAGAATACTTGATGACTTAATCAGCCCCATGGATCTCCCATTAAAGTCTAAGGTGCCTAGCCTACCACTTTCCACAAGTTCAAACCAGGCCAGGACCCTAGCCCAGCCCTGTGACCAAACCGAGTATTACCGTTGGCTTCTGGAAGTATCTAATGGTCACCCTTAAAGTGGTACTAACCCCCAAATATTTTGATTAACCCAATTTAATAGTTATACCCCCAAACAAACTCTACACATAAAATAAGTGTTCACTAAATGGAAAAATGACCTAGAGCCACCTAGACTCAAATGACCTGGTGAAAGGGGATTAAGGGCCCCAGGTCATACAACCAGGGCCTGGAGAAAAAAAATCACACAATAATACTAGTCATCAAGTAACACAGTCCTTTCAAAAGCTCTTATGGTTATTAGAATTAAACTTGGATTGTGTAGCCACATGGCTAATGTCCATCAAAGTCGATTTGCCATTTAAAAAAGTCCAGGGGGTCATGACATATGTAAAGTAAAACATGTCTAAATCTGAGTTTTTCTGTATTCAAAATAATGCTCCATTTGTCAGACTGATTTGACTGCCCTGTTGTTTTTGGTATTGATCATTTCTAAGTAAACAATAACTAAATATATAAAGCTTACATGAAAATATTTGTATTTACCTGGATTTGGAGAACACTCTAACAAACAAAATGTGACATAAACATTGATAAATAAATTACCTTTGACAGTGCACTAATCACACCCATATGTGATTACTATATGGCACACAGCAGTGAAATGAGAATGTCTTAAACAGGAACATGAAGACTTTCACTAACCTCATTGGAGTGCTAATTTATACGTTATTTGAAGTGTAAGGTGGGCAAGAGTATCTTCGAGGACCCAATGTGTTGAAGAAAGACCAAAAAAGATAGTGGCTGCTCTGAACAATCCAGTTATTTATAATTGCCTAATTAAGAAAACAGTAACACAATAAGAGTTTTATTAAGACATGCACACATAACAATAAAGCCAGTTGGCTTATAGCAGGTCCCATATTTACTCAGACTAAGTCCATCTGTGAGCCACACAGGGCTTCTTATGAGACACTGTCTATGTATTGACCATTCATACACCATGTCACACAAAAATATACAAACATCAAAACTTCAAATAAAAAAAATAAAAAAATCTGTAGAATAATAAGAGAATAATGTCCTTCCTTGGCTAAGACAAATTGTTAGCATAGTTCATCAATTGGTCCATCAACATTCTTGAAAAACATCTATTTTATTAAATGTTATATTCAGTCTATATTTTAAGCCTGTCCTTATTCAGAGCAGATGGTGGTAATTGACGTTCTCCAATCACATTCTGCAATTGTTTTGTTTAGATGGTCATGGGTTGTTGCCAAAAAATGAATTACCAGGATGTGAACTATGAATTATTTAGCAAGGTAACAACATATTCTACCACATTTGGACCATGACAATAAAATACTTTCCATATCCTCTAGTTCGAAATTGAGTGTCAATTTAGCCTGATGAGAGTATAATAGCTGGTGGTGATTCTTAGAAAGGCACATGATCTGTAGCTCTTCTGTATAATGATCCCTTGGGCTTTATATTATCAAGTATGACATGGACTGGACAAGATCTCAGACCAAGTAACAGACTGGCTTCCCCAACCCAGCATTAGTACGTATCACCTTATAGTTGTACACATCCATCCCCATCCTCTTGTGATTCCCAGTGTGCTTCTATTGATTTTCTCTCTGCATTTGTTTTTGTTATTAATAATGGATGGGATCATTTTTCCATCCTCGTGCATGAAGGCAAATTTTGTGTAAAAATCAATTGAGTGAGCGCCGTGGATGGTTTGTTTGTTTTTTCTTGCTTTCATCTCCTGCGCACATAGTCCCTGGAGATAAAAAGCAGGATATTAGGGAGCAAGCTTCGTACGGTAGGAGTGAATGAAGGAAGGGAAACAAATAAATAAATATAAAAAAATGATTTGTTGCCAGTTGAAAAGCTGTGACAAGAATCAGGTTTCTGTGATACTTCTTCATCTTGTACTGTAGACTTTAGCAATGGTTTAACCTCAAAGCACCTGGAATGTAGTATTTAATCTTGCGTTAAATTATTACTATTTCAAAAAATGCATATATAATTATATATTGATTCAAATACAATACCATTATAAAAACAGATGCATATTAATAGGATTCTATTGCATTACATTTTATTTTGATTTGAATAATTTTGATTATGTTCTTTTATCATTGGCGTTTAATATTTATAGTACATTTTAAATAACATGATTTCATTAAGTTGACAGAGGAGCAATCTGACAGTTTCAGTTACCACCTCCTAATATCCTTTACTTCATTGGATCTGCCCATTCCAGATGTAGAGACATTTGATTAACTGGCAGCGTACATAAGAAAATAATGGAAGAAAGGGGATGGTGCCTGAAGTCGGCAAACCGCCAGTGTCTTTACTTATTTAAAGTGACTTAATATTAAATCAAACCCAATCAATATTAAAATAACAAGACTACAAATAATTAAACAATCAAAAGTATTTAAAGAACCTCTATAATGCAGTAACAAGATGAGCTAGTCGTTTAAATTATGCAATGATCCTTAATAAAATTCATATTTAATGATTTAGGATATCAATATTCAATATACAATTCATTTTCAGAGATAAAGTATTAGACTTTCCGCTAATGATCTTTAACCTGATAAGTTAATCAAGGTTAGGGTGAGGTGCTTGAATGTGTTACATGTCTAAAAGGTTTTTATTAACAATCTGATTAAGTAACGCATAGTCTGCCCTTTAACAAAGGTTTGTTGCCAAAGGAAACCACTTTAGCACAGTAAACCTCCAGCTAATGAAGAGTATTATAGTGATATAACATTGTGCCTAAAAAGTTAGCAATGTCTGCTATATAAAGGTGCCTCCTTCTATACACCATATCATTGGTGGATGCCAGCAGCTCATTTTGGACTTTGAAAATAAGTTTAATATTTAATTTATGAATGATTAATGTCTATTTCAATATCTAGTTCCAGCTGTTAGGTGACTACAGTAGTAAATGTAAATAATAAAATGATATGTACCTTGAATATATTTTGTTTGACAAACTTGATGAGATTATTTTTATCAACACTGACTCACTGACTCCTACAGATCTAAATGTAAAATCTCATTAACAATCCTTGTAAGGATCAAATTCCAATATCAGGTTCAAAAGAATAGCCAGGGCCATTTTTACTAATCATTATCATACCATAATTGCTATTTATATACATATTTATATTGCAATTTATTTTGCAATAAATTGATCGAATGGTTTGGGGTATTTAAAAATATCAAAATAGGGCATTATAAAAATAAATGTATTATATGTGATCTAACATCATATCAAAGAATCAAATATGTCAAGTCATCATATACAGATCAAGTTGAATATCATAAATACTCCCATACCAATAATTATGCATATAATGAGTATGTGAATTTAGTATATTTATCACTAACAAATTAGAATTATATATTTATGTATTAATAACTGTAAGTTTTTGCAATAAGAGCCAAATCATATTTCAAATGTGTTCTTTATTGAACATCTACAAAGGATATCGCTGAGGAAAACTGAAAATAGTGAGAGTTCAATGAATTATGCAGCCTAAAATCCAATTTAGAGTATCTGTTGTAAACCTATACATAATAACTGTACTGGGAATTCTACCTTCTTAAATATATATTTGTCCTAAAACTCTGAAAGTTGAGAATTTTCTTTCTCTGTAAGATTGAAACTTCATCTGAGCATCCAACAAAGTCATTCCAAAGATGCCCAACAGGAGGCAATTGTGCTTCTTCTGATATAGATGCTGCGGCCTAATGTGTTTCATGGTCATTATACACCATGAACCAGTCATCATTTTCTTAATGAGCATTGGACAAAGCACACGTTGTCCCTGTTTCTGGTACTCACACTCCATATATCCTCATAAATCATTTTACAGCATTTGTCATGGAGGAGGAAGTGTTACTGTGAGCTCATTTGCCAGGAATTGTAATACAGTATTTCAGCAGCCATGTATTGATGTGTTATATCTCACTCACCTAGATGACTAATCCAGTATTACATCAGCAGGGGATGATCCTAGGAATGAAATATGGTAATAATACTATACAGTAATATAATACTATAAAATAATACTATGCGTTACCTGCTGTACTAAAGGAGAGGTCACAGAGCGAGCACTACAAATACCTCTAGAGCAGGGTACACAATAAATAATATCTGACAATAGATGTCTGCTGATTCAGTGACACTTTAAAAACTTACTTTTAGGGACATTGCAATTGTCAAGCATTCATATATTTTAAATAGTATAGATCAGTATAAACAACTTTTCCGTTTATTAGGATTTTTACTCTTTTAAATGTTCATTATGTGGTTGACAGACTGACATAAGTATGATCTGAATATGTGGTGCTGATGACAATGCAGAAGAATGGTATAACTCTGCAGGTATGTTGCTGTTGTTTAGTTGTTCAGTTGTTTCTTTTTGCAGGTTACTTGTGATATTTGGTCCATGCTGAACTAAAGAAGCTCAGAATAGCTATTAGTTACAACAGTCTGGGTGATATAAAAAATATTGTAAAAGAGGGAAAACTGCATGATTTGGTCTTCTTGCTCTATGTGATGATGAAGGACAGAGAGAGACACACAGGGCAGAGATAGAGAGACACACACACAGGAGAGAGAGAGAGAGAGATACAGGACAGATAGACAGGATAGAGAGAGACAGGACAGAGCACGGTCACACAGAGAGAGAGAGACACACAGGGCAGAGATAGAGAGACACACACACAGGAGAGAGAGAGATACAGGACAGATAGACAGGATAGAGAGAGACAGGACAGAGCACGGTCACACAGAGAGAGAGAGCACAGAGAGAGAGAGACACGCACAGGGCAGAGATAGAGAGACACACACACAGGAGAGAGAGAGAGAGAGATACAGGACAGATAGACAGGATAGAGAGAGACAGGACAGAGCACGGTCACACAGAGAGAGAGAGCATAGAGAGAGAGACACACACAGGGCAGAGATAGAGAGACACACACACAGGAGAGAGAGAGAGATACAGGACAGATAGACAGGATAGAGAGAGACAGGACAGAGCACGGTCACACAGAGAGAGAGAGCACAGAGAGAGAGAGACACACACACAGGGCAGAGATAGAGAGACACACACACAGGAGAGAGAGAGAGAGAGATACAGGACAGATAGACAGGATAGAGAGAGACAGGACAGAGCACGGTCACACAGAGAGAGAGAGCACAGAGAGAGAGACACACACAGGGCAGAGATAGAGAGACACACACACAGGAGAGAGAGAGAGATACAGGACAGATAGACAGGATAGAGAGAGACAGGACAGAGCACGGTCACACAGAGAGAGAGAGCACAGAGAGAGAGAGAGACACACACAGGGCAGAGATAGAGAGACACACACACAGGAGAGAGAGAGAGAGATACAGGACAGATAGACAGGATAGAGAGAGACAGGACAGAGCACGGTCACACAGAGAGAGAGAGCACAGAGAGAGAGACACACACAGGGCAGAGATAGAGAGACACACACACAGGAGAGAGAGAGAGATACAGGACAGATAGACAGGATAGAGAGAGACAGGACAGAGCACGGTCACACAGAGAGAGAGAGCATAGAGAGAGAGATACACACAGGGCAGAGATAGAGAGACACACACACAGGAGAGAGAGAGAGATACAGGACAGATAGACAGGATAGAGAGAGACAGGACAGAGCACGGTCACACAGAGAGAGAGAGCACAGAGAGAGAGAGACACACACACAGGGCAGAGATAGAGAGACACACACACAGGAGAGAGAGAGAGAGATACAGGACAGATAGACAGGATAGAGAGAGACAGGACAGAGCACGGTCACACAGAGAGAGAGAGCACAGAGAGAGAGACACACACAGTGCAGAGATAGAGAGACACACACACAGGAGAGAGAGAGAGAGAGAGAGAGAGAGACACACACACACAGGAGAGAGAGAGAGACACACAGGGCAGAGATAGAGAGACACACACACACAGGAGAGAGAGAGAGAGATACAGGACAGATAGACAGGATAGAGAGAGACAGGACAGAGCATGGTCACACAGAGAGAGAGAGCATAGAGAGAGAGACACACACAGGGCAGAGATAGAGAGACACACACACAGGAGAGAGAGAGAGATACAGGACAGATAGACAGGATAGAGAGAGACAGGACAGAGCACGGTCACACAGAGAGAGAGAGCACAGAGAGAGAGAGACACACACACAGGGCAGAGATAGAGAGACACACACACAGGAGAGAGAGAGAGAGATACAGGACAGATAGACAGGATAGAGAGAGACAGGACAGAGCACGGTCACACAGAGAGAGAGAGCACAGAGAGAGAGAGAGACACACACAGGGCAGAGATAGAGAGACACACACACAGGAGAGAGAGAGAGAGATACAGGACAGATAGACAGGATAGAGAGAGACAGGACAGAGCACGGTCACACAGAGAGAGAGAGCACAGAGAGAGAGACACACAGGGCAGAGATAGAGAGACACACACACAGGAGAGAGAGAGAGATACAGGACAGATAGACAGGATAGAGAGAGACAGGACAGAGCACGGTCACACAGAGAGAGCATAGAGAGAGAGACACACACAGGGCAGAGATAGAGAGACACACACACAGGAGAGAGAGAGAGATACAGGACAGATAGACAGGATAGAGAGAGACAGGACAGAGCACGGTCACACAGAGAGAGAGAGCACAGAGAGAGAGAGACACACACACAGGGCAGAGATAGAGAGACACACACACAGGAGAGAGAGAGAGAGATACAGGACAGATAGACAGGATAGAGAGAGACAGGACAGAGCACGGTCACACAGAGAGAGAGAGCACAGAGAGAGAGACACACACAGGGCAGAGATAGAGAGACACACACACAGGAGAGAGAGAGAGAGAGAGAGAGACACACACACAGGAGAGAGAGAGAGACACACAGGGCAGAGATAGAGAGACACACACACAGGAGAGAGAGAGAGAGATACAGGACAGATAGACAGGATAGAGAGAGACAGGACAGAGCATGGTCACACAGAGAGAGAGAGCATAGAGAGAGAGACACACACAGGGCAGAGATAGAGAGACACACACACAGGAGAGAGAGAGAGATACAGGACAGATAGACAGGATAGAGAGAGACAGGACAGAGCACGGTCACACAGAGAGAGAGAGCACAGAGAGAGAGAGAGACACACACAGGGCAGAGATAGAGAGACACACACACAGGAGAGAGAGAGAGATACAGGACAGATAGACAGGATAGAGAGAGACAGGACAGAGCACGGTCACACAGAGAGAGAGAGCACAGAGAGAGAGAGACACACACACAGGGCAGAGATAGAGAGACACACACACAGGAGAGAGAGAGAGAGATACAGGACAGATAGACAGGATAGAGAGAGACAGGACAGAGCACGGTCACACAGAGAGAGAGAGCACAGAGAGAGAGAGAGACACACACAGGGCAGAGATAGAGAGACACACACACAGGAGAGAGAGAGAGAGATACAGGACAGATAGACAGGATAGAGAGAGACAGGACAGAGCACGGTCACACAGAGAGAGAGAGCACAGAGAGAGAGACACACAGGGCAGAGATAGAGAGACACACACACAGGAGAGAGAGAGAGATACAGGACAGATAGACAGGATAGAGAGAGACAGGACAGAGCACGGTCACACAGAGAGAGCATAGAGAGAGAGACACACACAGGGCAGAGATAGAGAGACACACACACAGGAGAGAGAGAGAGAGATACAGGACAGATAGACAGGATAGAGAGAGACAGGACAGAGCACGGTCACACAGAGAGAGAGAGCACAGAGAGAGAGAGACACACACACAGGGCAGAGATAGAGAGACACACACACAGGAGAGAGAGAGAGAGATACAGGACAGATAGACAGGATAGAGAGAGACAGGACAGAGCACGGTCACACAGAGAGAGAGAGCACAGAGAGAGAGACACACACAGGGCAGAGATAGAGAGACACACACACAGGAGAGAGAGAGAGAGACACACACACAGGAGAGAGAGAGAGACACACAGGGCAGAGATAGAGAGACACACACACAGGAGAGAGAGAGAGAGATACAGGACAGATAGACAGGATAGAGAGAGACAGGACAGAGCATGGTCACACAGAGAGAGAGAGCATAGAGAGAGAGACACACACAGGGCAGAGATAGAGAGACACACACACAGGAGAGAGAGAGAGATACAGGACAGATAGACAGGATAGAGAGAGACAGGACAGAGCACGGTCACACAGAGAGAGAGAGCACAGAGAGAGAGAGACACACACACAGGGCAGAGATAGAGAGACACACACACAGGAGAGAGAGAGAGAGATACAGGACAGATAGACAGGATAGAGAGAGACAGGACAGAGCACGGTCACACAGAGAGAGAGAGCACAGAGAGAGAGACACACACAGGGCAGAGATAGAGAGACACACACACAGGAGAGAGAGAGAGATACAGGACAGATAGACAGGATAGAGAGAGACAGGACAGAGCACGGTCACACAGAGAGAGAGAGAGCACAGAGAGAGAGAGAGACACACACAGGGCAGAGATAGAAAGACACACACACAGGAGAGAGAGAGAGAGATACAGGACAGATAGACAGGATAGAGAGAGACAGGACAGAGCACGGTCACACAGAGAGAGAGAGCACAGAGAGAGAGACACACACAGGGCAGAGATAGAGAGACACACACACAGGAGAGAGAGAGAGATACAGGACAGATAGACAGGATAGAGAGAGACAGGACAGAGCACGGTCACACAGAGAGAGAGAGCATAGAGAGAGAGACACACACAGGGCAGAGATAGAGAGACACACACACAGGAGAGAGAGAGAGATACAGGACAGATAGACAGGATAGAGAGAGACAGGACAGAGCACGGTCACAGAGAGAGAGAGAGCACAGAGAGAGAGAGACACACACACAGGGCAGAGATAGAGAGACACACACACAGGAGAGAGAGAGAGAGATACAGGACAGATAGACAGGATAGAGAGAGACAGGACAGAGCACGGTCACACAGAGAGAGAGAGCACAGAGAGAGAGACACACACAGGGCAGAGATAGAGAGACACACACACAGGAGAGAGAGAGAGATACAGGACAGATAGACAGGATAGAGAGAGACAGGACAGAGCACGGTCACACAGAGAGAGAGAGCACAGAGAGAGAGACACACACAGGGCAGAGATAGAGAGACACACACACAGGAGAGAGAGAGAGAGATACAGGACAGATAGACAGGATAGAGAGAGACAGGATAGAGCACGGTCACACAGAGAGAGAGAGCACAGAGAGAGACACACACACAGGGCAGAGATAGAGAGACACACACACAGGAGAGAGAGAGAGATACAGGACAGATAGACAGGATAGAGAGAGACAGGACAGAGCACGGTCACACAGAGAGAGAGAGCACAAAGAGAGAGAGAGACACACACAGGGCAGAGATAGAGAGACACACACACAGGAGAGAGAGAGAGAGATACAGGACAGATAGACAGGATAGAGAGAGACAGGACAGAGCACGGTCACACAGAGAGAGAGAGCACAGAGAGAGAGACACACACAGGGCAGAGATAGAGAGACACACACACAGGAGAGAGAGAGAGATACAGGACAGATAGACAGGATAGAGAGAGACAGGACAGAGCACGGTCACAGAGAGAGAGAGAGAGCACAGAGAGAGAGAGAGACACACACACACACAGGGCAGAGATAGAGAGACACACACACAGGAGAGAGAGAGAGAGAGAGATACAGGACAGATAGACAGGATAGAGAGAGACAGGACAGAACAAATGACACACAGGAGAGATATGGGAGAGAGAGAGACAGACACACACAGGACAGAGAGAGAGAGAAAGAGGTACAGGACAGATAGACAGGATAGAGAGAGACAGGACAGAACAAATGACACACAGGAGAGAGAGATATGGGAGAAAGAGAGACAGACACACACAGGACAGAGAGAGAGAAAGAGATACAGGAAAGAGCACGTTCACACAGAGAGAGAGAGAGAGAGCACAGAGAGAGAGAGAGACACACAGGGCAGAGATAGAGAGACACACACAGGAGAGAGAGATACAGGACAGATAGACAGGATAGAGAGAGACAGGACAGAACGAGTGACACACAGGAGAGAGAGATATGGGAGAGAGAGAGACAGACACACACAGGACAGAGAGAGAAAGAGATACAGGAAATGCTGTACAATGCTGTTTACAAGTGGATTTACCTTAAAAAGTAAAGGCTGATAAACTGCAGAGTGCACTAATTGTGCCCAGGTGAGAGGGGTGTGGCTTGACTGTTAAACTTGTATAAAAGGTTTGTGAGCTGGTTTGGGGCCTGTTTACAAGTGGATTTACCTTACAAGTAAAGGCTGATAAATTGCAGAGTGCACTAAGTGTGCCCAGGTGAGAGGGGTGTGGCTTGACTGTTAAACTAGGATAAAGGATTTGTGAGCTGGTTTGGGGCCTGTTTACAAGTGGATTTACCTTACAAGTAAAGGCTGATAAATTGCAGAGTGCACTAATTGTGCCCAGGTGAGAAGGCAGAAGTTAATAGAAACCGGAGAAGGGGAACTTGTGAGCTTGCGAACATTTTCAGTATCAAGTGCAATTCTAGTAAAAGCCTAGGAGTTTAAATAAAAGGAGGGCCTTCAAAGAAAAGGGAGGGCAGATTTATAGTGCAAAGGAGGAAAACTTTATATAAATATATTATATTATATTCTTTATTTTTCCCACTGAAATTTCGTAGACAATAATAATAATTATGAGTCAGTCCAGTGGCAACCTTATTCAGTGTACATCCTGTCAAATGTATGCACTACTGGAACAGATGATCCAGGGTCCATACCTCTGTGACAGGTGTGAGCATGTTGCCTCTTTGGAAGCTCAAATTGAAGATCTGGAGAGGAGAATTGCAGCACTTAGTGATATTGCTCCACTGGAAAGGGAGTTGGTGCTCACGGAGCACAGTTTAGCTGGGCCTAGTATGGAGGGAGGAGCTGGGGCTAGTGAGGATGGCCAGGGAGGTAGCTGGGTTACAGTTAGAAGGGGAATCAGAGGGTACAGGAGGAGGCAGGCCAGTTCTGAGTTGGCAAACAACAACAGATTTGCCAGATTGAGTGAAACTGTTGGCGATGTCCATTCAGGAATGGCAATGCCAGATAGAGCTGTTCCCTCTAACAGCCGGGCGAACAGCTCTACTGGAGAAGAGGGAGGGCAGAATAGGCAGAGCAACAGACATGTTTTGGTGGTAAGGGACTCTATTATTAGGAAGGTAGACAGGGTAATTTGTCACCCAGATCCCAGCAATCGAACAGTTTGCTGTCTCCCGGGTGCTCGGGTTCGGCATGTTGTGGATCGGGTGGATAAATTATTGGGAGGGGCTGGTAATGAACCGGCGGTCTTGGTACACATTGGTACCAATGACAAAGTTAGTGGAAGATGGAGCGTCCTAAAGAATGATTTTAGAGAATTAGGGAATAAGCTTAAAGCAAGGACCTCCAAGGTAGTATTTTCTGAGATACTACCAGTGCCACGTGCTAGCCCAGGGAGGCAGAAGGAGCTTAGGGAGGTTAATGCGTGGCTAAAAAAGTGGTGCAGTGCAGAGGGTTTTGGGTTTTTAGAGCACTGGGCTGACTTCTCACTTGGGTACAATCTCTATAGCAGGGATGGATTGCACCTTAATGATGAGGGCGCTTTTGTGCTAGGGAATAGGATGGTAGAACGGCTGGGGGAGTTTTTAAACTTGTAGGTGGGGGGAGGGACTATATAGAAGTATTGGAGTAAATAGGGTAGAGAGGGAAAGGGATGAATTATTTACCCATGGGGGAGGAGAAGGGGGGAGGGTTACAATAGAAAGTAGGGAGATATTAATAGGGGCCTCAAATACAGTGGCAGGCACTTCACATCAGCAGAGCCATAGCAACATAAAGTGTATGATTGCAAACGCAAGAAGTTTGCCTGGGAAAATGGATGAGCTAGAAATATTAGCAGTACAAGAAAAATGGGGCTTAATAGGCATTACGGAAACATGGTGGGATGAATCTCATGACTGGACTGTTAATCTGGATGGTTATAACCTATTTAGGAAAGATAGGGGAAATGGTAAAAGAGGAGGAGGGATCTGTCTTTATGTTAAGCCTGAATTTAAGCCTATAGTTAGAGAAGATATTTATGCTGGCACCAACGGCATCATTGAATCCTTGTGGGTTGAGCTAAATAGTGGAGGAGCTAATTCTAAATGCATATTGGTGGGAGTATGCTATAAACCCCCAAATATAGCTGAAAGTGAGGAAATACAATTATTGTTACAGATTGGAAATGCAGCTAAGCATGGGCAAGTTCTAATAATGGGAGACTTTAATTACCCTGATATAAACTGGATAAACGAGACCAGCAGCTCAGCTAAGGGGAGCAGGTTCTTGAGTACACTCAGGGATCATTATCTGGCCCAGGTAATACAAGAACCTACTAGAAATGGGACCATCTTGGATTTAGTCATCACAAGTAATATTGATATAATATCAAATGTAAAAATAGGGGAACCCTTGGGGAACAGTGATCACAACACAGTCTCATTTGAGATTGAATACAAAAAACAGAGTTGTAAGGGGCCAACAAAAACTCTAAATTTTAAAAGGGCTAACTTTAATGGGCTACGGGAAGCAATACTACATATAGACTGGGACAAAGAACTTACAGGGAAATATACTGAAAATAAATGGACAACATTCAAATCCTTACTAAATAAACATACTCATCAGCATGTACCATGTGGAAATAAAATAAATAGGAGTAAATCACATCCCATGTGGCTTAACAATGACTTAAAGATCATGATGAGGAAAAAGAAATATGCATTTAAATTATACAAGAAGGAGGGAACAGAGGCAGCTTTATGTGACTATAAGGAAATCAACAAGGCTTGCAAAAGGGCTATTAGACTGGCTAAAATAGAAAATGAGAAGTCAGTTGCAATGGAAAGTAAGACTAACCCTAAAATATTTTATAAATATATTAATGGGAAGAAGGCCAGGAAGGAATCGATAGGACCATTACAATGTGACACAGGCCATCTGATAATTAGTGACCAGGAAAAGGCAGATGAGCTAAATAGGTTCTTTTCGTCGGTTTACACAAGGGAGGTACCAGTGGTTGGGACACTGCAACATAATGGGGCGACACTACCTTCACTAAATAATTGGTTAACGCAGGAAGAAATACAAAAGAGGTTGGAGAAAATAAATGTTAATAAAGCCCCAGGTCCTGATGGAATACATCCAAGGGTACTGAGGGAGCTGGGTTCTGTAATAGCCAAACCATTATATCTAATCTTTAAAGACTCACTCACTACAGGGTCTCTACCAGATGACTGGAGAAAAGCAGAGGTGATACCTATATTTAAGAAGGGATATAGAGCAAATCTGGGGAATTATAGACCAGTGAGCCTCACTTCTGTAGTTGGGAAGCTTTTAGAAGGGTTAATAAGGGACAGAATACAAGAATATGTCTATTTGAACAGGATCATAGGTAGCAGTCAACATGGATTTATGAAGGAAAGGTCGTGTCAGACCAATCTAATTCGTTTTTATGAGGAGGTTAGTAGGAACTTGGATCAGGGCAACTCAGTGGATGTAGTCTTTTTAGATTTTTCAAAGGCATTTGATACAGTGCCACATGGAAGACTAGTGAGCAAACTAAGGGATACAGGAATTGCAGTAAATATCTGCTCATGGATCGAGAGCTGGCTAAAAGACAGGAAGCAAAGGGTTGTTGTAAATGGAACATACTCCGATTGGTCTAATGTGATAAGTGGGGTTCCTCAGGGCTCAGTATTGGGTCCTCTCCTTTTTAACATATTTATTAATGACATTGAAGTAGGACTCGAATGTAGTGTCTCCATTTTTGCTGATGACACTAAGTTGTGCAAGGTAATAAAATCAGATAATGATGTACTTTCCCTACAAAAGGATTTGCATAAATTAGAGAAATGGGCGGCTAAATGGCAGATGAGATTTAATACAAATAAATGTAAGGTTATGCATTTGGGAAGGAACAATAGCCAAGCAATCTATAATCTTAATGGAGCAAATCTAGGGGTATCAGATATTGAAAGGGATTTGGGAGTACTAGTGGACAACCACCTAGGTAACAGCGTTTAAAGCCAAGCAGCGGCTGCAAAGGCAAATAAAATATTAGCATGTATTAGGAAGGGTATAGAAGCCAGGGAAGCAAATATAATTCTGCCATTATACAAATCTCTAGTACGCCCTCATTTGGAATATGGAGTACAATTTTGGGCACCACCTCACAAAAAAGACATTTTAGAGCTGGAAAAAGTACAGAGAAGGGCTACAAAACTAATAAGGGGAATGGAGGGGCTAAGTTATGAAGAAAGACTAGCAAAATTAAACTTATTTTCGCTAGAAAAAAGGCGTCTAAGAGGAGATATGATTACGTTATTTAAATACATCCAGGGTCAATATAAGGCTTTGTCAAGTGAACTTTTTGTAGCAAGAGATTTTCAACTGACAAGAGGACATCCGTTGAGGTTAGAGGAAAAAAGATTTCACCTTAAACAAAGAAAACGGTTCTTCACAGTTAGGGTGGTTAAACTGTGGAATTCTCTACCAAAGGAGGTGGTGACAGCGAATTCGATAGACAACTTCAAAAAGGGGTTAGATATATTTCTGAATAAAGAGGGCATTCAAGGCTATCCTAGATAACTAGCAAGGAATATTGATCCAGGGAGAAATTTGATCGCCAGTTTCTGGGGTCAGGAAGGAATTTTGCTTTTTTTTCCCCTTATGAGACAATTGGCAAAGTTTCAATGGTTTTTTTTTTATGTTTGCCTTCCTCTGGATCAATTAACAATAATTAACAATTAACAATAATAATAAATAGTCCAAATTAAAAAGATCAATAGAGATCTAAAAAGGTTGAACTTGATGGACTAACTCTTTATTCATTCTCCAATACTATACTATTAATAATTATTTAATCAATAATTTAATTAATAACTAATCCGCATATTGCAGATCAGAGGAGATCTTTTTTCAACCTTAATTACTATGGGCCTCATTCTATTATCAGCCGCAGCCGCTGCGGGGCCGCAAGGACCGGCCGCAAGCTATTCTGCTATTCTATTCCCTTACGGCCGTAGGCTCCGGCAGGCTTGCGGCCGGTGCCTTGCTATCTCTTGCGGCCGATCGCGCCGGAGGAAAGCCTTTGATCTAAAACGGCCGCAAGAGATTTGCAATTCAATTGCTCCGGGAAACCTCTCTGCAAGGCTAAAAGCGAGCCGCAGTTACTTGCAGGAAAGAGGTCCCGCTAGCACCAATTAAGCACATAAAATAGCTCAAATAAAGCCATCCTGCACTTTGAGAAGACTATAAAGGGATTTTAGGTGTTAGAAAAAATAGCACATAATTATCCTGTACTCAAATCCGTAAAATATTTCATTTTTAATATCCGTAAAATATACATGTAAAAAGTCCAGAGTGCTTGGAGCACCTCAGACACGCCCACGCCGCAGCCGGCAAATAAACAGTTAATTTGAACTCGGGTTTGGGCAGATGTGCAAGCTTGAGAGTGGGTTCCTTTTATTCCTCATGTCCCCCAATATGATCCCTAGCATTTACAGAGCTGTACAGTGCAGGCTTGAATTTATTTTTGAGTTTTTATATTTCACAGTTTACGGCCGGTTCCAAGATATGCGGCCGGCCGTAAAAGGAGATCCTTGCGGGGCCGTATAATAGAATCGCGAGTTAACTGAACCCCCGCAAGGAATCGCAGCCTTACGGCCGATTTACGGCCGATAATAGAATGAGGCCCTATGTAACTATGTAACTATGTAACTATGAAAGAGCAGGGTCACACACAGAGAGAGAGAGAGAGCACACACAGAGAGAGAGAGAGACACACAGGGCAGAGATAGAGAGACACACACAGGAGAGAGAGATACAGGACAGATAGACAGGATAGAGAGAGACAGGACAGAACGAGTGACACACAGGAGAGAGAGATATGGGAGAGAGAGAGACAGACACACACAGGACAGAGAGAGAAAGAGATACAGGAAAGAGCACGGTCACACAGAGAGAGAGAGCACACAGAGAGAGAGAGAGAGACACACAGGGCAGAGATAGAGAGACACACACACAGGAGAGAGGGAGAGAGATACAGGACAGATAGACAGGATAGAGAGAGACAGGACAGAAAGAGTGACACACAGGAGAGAGAAATATGAGAGAGAGAGAGAGAGAGAGAGAGAGACAGACACACACAGGACAGAGAGAGAGAAAGAGATACAGGACAGAGCACTGTCACACAGAGAGAGAGAGCACGGAGAGAGAGAGAGACACACACACACAGGGCAGAGATGGAGAGACACACACACACACACACAGGAGAGAGAGAGAGAGATACAGAACAGATAGACAGGATAGAGAGAGACAGGACAGAACGAATGACACACAGGAGAGGTATGGGAGAGAGAGAGACAGACACACACAGGACAGAGAGAGAGAGAAAGAGATACAGGACAGATAGACAGGATAGAGAGAGACAGGACAGAACGAATGACACACAGGAGAGAGAGATATGGGAGAAAGAGAGACAGACACACACAGGACAGAGAGAGAGAAAGAGATACAGGAAAGAGCACGGTCACACAGAGAGAGAGAGAGAGAGAGCACAGAGAGAGAGAGATACACACAGGGCAGAGATAGAGAGACACACACAGGAGAGAGAGATACAGGACAGAACGAGTGACACACAGGAGAGAGAGATATGGGAGAGAGAGAGACAGACACACACAGGACAGAGAGAGAAAGAGATACAGGAAAGAGCACGGTCACACAGAGAGAGAGAGCACACAGAGAGAGAGAGAGACACACAGGGCAGAGATAGAGAGACACACACACACACAGGAGAGAGAGAGAGATACAGGACAGATAGACAGGATAGAGAGAGACAGGACAGAAAGAGTGACACACAGGAGAGAGAAATATAAGAGAGAGACACACACACAGGACAGAGAGAGAGATACAGGACAGATAGACAGGATAGAGAGAGACAGGACAGAAAGAGTGACACATAGGAGAGAGAAATATGAGAGAGAGAGAGAGAGAGAGACAGACACACACAGGACAGACAGAGAGAAAGAAAGAGATACAGGACAGAGCACTGTCACACAGAGAGAGAGAGCACACAGAGAGAGAGAGAGAGACACACAGGGAAGAGATAGAGAGACACACACACAGGAGAGAGAGAGAGAGATACAGGACAGATAGACAGGATAGAGAGAGACAGGACAGAGCACGGTCACACAGAGAGAGAGAGAGCACAGAGAGAGAGACACACACAGGGCAGAGATAGAGAGACACACACACAGGAGAGAGAGAGATACAGGACAGATAGACAGGATAGAGAGATACAGGACAGAGCACTGTCACACAGAGAGAGAGAGCACACAGAGAGAGAGAGAGACACACACACAGGGCAGAGATAGAGACACACACACACAGGAGAGAGAGAGAGAGATACAGGACAGATAGACAGGAGAGAGAGAGACAGGACAGAGCACGGTCACACAGAGAGAGAGAGCACAGAGAGAGAGACACACACAGGGCAGAGATAGAGAGACACACACACAGGAGAGAGAGAGATACAGGACAGATAGACAGGATAGAGAGATACAGGACAGAGCACTGTCACACAGAGAGAGAGAGCACACAGAGAGAGAGAGAGAGAGACACACACAGGGCAGAGATAGAGACACACACACACACAGGAGAGAGAGAGAGAGATACAGGACAGATAGACAGGATAGAGAGAGACAGGACAGAACGAATGACACACAGGAGAGAGAGATATGGGAGAGAGAGAGACAGACACACACTGGACAGAGAGAGAGAAAGAGATACAGGAAAGAGCACGGTCACACAGAGAGAGAGAGACACACACAGGGCAGAGATAGAGACACACACACAGGAGAGAGAGAGAGAGATACAGGACAGATAGACAGGAGAGAGAAAGACAGGACAGAACAAGTGACACACAGGAGAGAGAGATATGGGAGAGGGAGAGACAGACACACACAGGACAGAGAGAGAAAGAGATACAGGAAAGAGCACAGTCACACAGAGAGAGAGAGCACAGAGAGAGAGAGAGACACACACACAGGGCAGAGATAGAGACACACACACACAGGAGAGAGAGAGAGAGATAGAGGACAGATAGACAGGATAGAGAGAGACAGGACAGAAAGAGTGACACACAGGAGAGAGAAATATGAGAGAGAGAGACACACACAGGACAGAGAGAGTGACACACAGGAGAGAGAAATATGGGAGAGAGAGAGACACACACAGGATAGAGAGAGAGAGACACACAGGACAGAAAGAGAGAAAGAGTTACAGGACAGAGCGCATTCGCACAGAGAGAGCGGTCGCACAGAGAGAGAGAGCCCAGAGAGAGATGCGCAGAGAGAGAGGGGGAGCAGGGAGAGAGAGCGAGAGCACAGAGAGAGAGTGCAGAGAGAGAGTGCACAGAAAGAGAGAGAGCACAGAGAGGGAGAGCGCACAGAGAGAGATATCGCAGACAGAGCGAGCACAGAGCGAGAGCACAGAGAAAGAGAGAGAGAGCACAGAGAGGGAGAGCACACAGATATAGATTGCAGATAGAGAGAGTGCAGAGAGAGAGCACAGAGAGAGCACAGAAAGAGAGAGCGCAGGAAGAGAGAAAGAGCACAGAGACATTCAGCATACAGACAGATAGCACAGAGAGAGAAAGTCAGCACAGAGATAGACAGCACAGACAATTTAAGGTAACAGTGTATGATACCATCATTTATGTTGGGCAAGTTACTAGTAAATATTATATAGATCGATAGATAAATAGATAAATAGATAGATAGATAGATACATGGATGGATAGATAGATAGATAGATAGATAGATAACAAATTCACACAACAAAACCCTCCATAAATAGGAAGTGCAGGTCTTTGTTGTGCAGTTTGTGTTGCTTGTGATGAGCTGTGCACCCCTCACCCGTCAGAACATTTGAAGCGCAGTACAGTAGTCACTGAAAGTAATCCTCCTATGATGATGACAATAAAAAGGCTACATAGAGAAAAGGAGATGCTGAATAATTCATTACCACTCCAGATGGGTTTGCTGACATCGTTATAAAGCGAGAGAGAACAACTTTCAATCTGAAAAAAATCAGAGGGAAAAAACCCACAAGAAGCAGAAGAGGTTTCCTGTGTTCCCATGCTGGAAATCTCCAGAGTCACAGTGTATTTTTGAGCTGCTGTATGATACAGTTATTTATTGCTTTGGATTCCAAAACCACAAAACTCAAAATAAAGAAACTAATGTGCTAATTATTTAAACCCTTATATATTAATAGAGATGAGTTTATGCGGTGCTCAACATCACACTGTAAAGCAGGTATATGCTTATATCATTTAGTGGGCATTACATCGTAATATGTATATGCTTATATCATTTAGTGGGCATCACATTGTAAAGCAGGTATATGCTTATATCATTTAGTGGGCATTACATTGTAATATGTATATGCTTATATCATTTAGTGGGCATCACATTGTAAAGCAGGTATATGCTTATATCATTTAGTGGGCATTACATTGTAATATGTATATGCTTATATAATTTAGTGTATGGCTAGAGTCTCTCTCTGCCTCATTTCGCAGTTATCAGAACCAACCTCACATTGATGAGCCCCATATAAGGCAAAAATGTACCCTAATTCATGGCTATGTTCTTAAGCCTGCCTGAGAGAGGGGTCCATAATCCTAAATGGACCCCATTTAAGTGGGTCTAAAGCAAAAAGGTGGTACATTCTGTGCCTCATTTGGAGAAATACTGTATAAACATAAGGTCTGTGGAAAAAACAGGTCTCTTCGCCTGCATGAGACAAGCTACTTACTCATTTTTAGAATTCATTTACAGTATTTAATTCCTATATTTTTAAAGGTATGGGGAATATTTGGAACCATGTGACTTCAATTAACTCTTGATGCTGCATTAAGACTTTACTAACATAAGCAGCTAAATACAATAGGAAAAGTTTATATATATAAAAATAGTGCTACCTCGGTTCCCATCAGCTCCGGTTTTCGTAGTTTTTGATACTCAACGCATCTCACAGTGAGAAAAATAGCTTGGAACTCAATGCGTAGGACTGAGAAATTACTCGGAACTTGACTCACTCGGAAGTTGACACACTCACAACACACAGCATACTGCCTGTGCCTGGAAGTGCCAATCTGCAGCCTGTGTCTGTAAGAGCCCAAGTGCAGCCTGTCTGTGACTGTAAGTGCCAATGTGCATCCTGTGCCTGTAAGAGCCCAAGATAAGCCTGTCTGTTTCTTTAAGAGCCAATGTGCAGCCTGTCTGTACCTGAAAGTGCCAATGTGCATCATGTGCCTGGAAGTGCCAATCTGCAGCCTGTGCCTGGAAGAGTCTAAGTGCAGCCTGTCTGTGCCTGTAGATGCCAATGTGCATCTTGTTCCTGTAAGTTACCAATCTGCATCCTGTGCCTGTATGAGCCCAAGTGCAGCCTTTAAGCGCCCAAGTGCAGCTTGTGCCTTTAAGAGCTGATGTGCAGACTGTGCTTACAAGAACCAAAGTGTAGCCTGTGTCTATAAGTACCAAAGTTCCAAGCAATAAATTCCCTTGTCCTTCTCCTCCTCTACATCTTCACCATCCCATTGGGTCATAAAGTCTTCTAAGTACAGTTAAAGTGAAGGTTAAATTCACTGTTATTTGATGTAATTATTGTTTTTAATGTATACCTGTTTAGTTTTAAGTGTTGTACACAAAAACAAGACCATCAGTTCAAACTAAAATATGAAAAATCTGGGGTCCGAAACAGATTATTTCAGTTTACATTGATTCCTATGGGAAATGGTTGTTTGGAACTCAATCTGTATGGAACTCATCCTGCCACCCGAAATGGATTAAAGACGAAAACCAAGGTACCACTGCATATATATATATATATATATATATATATATATATATATTTATTCTTATCATATATATAGTTGTCGATCTTACGAATGTTGTGGGCGTTTGCTATGTTGGTCACAAAGCGAGGTGAGCAGTTGCCGCACGGGCTGATGCTTTGGGGCCCTGCGAGGCCAGTGGGACTTAGGCTGCAATGAGCGCCAAAGGCCGCTAGGACTTAGGACTGAAGCACGTAAAACGACCGAACCACGCAACTGCAATCACACACCCCGTAGGACTTAGGACAGAAGCACGTAAAACGCACGAACTACGCAACTGGAAAGACCACCAAAAAAAACACAATTATGCCTCAAATTCACTTACACAAAAACCTCACATTGTGAGGCAAACAGCATTACCAGGTTTACAATTTTATTCCCGTCATTTTTGACGGGCAATTTCCTAGTATATATTTATATATATACATGTATATACACATGTGTATAGAATATTTGCAGAATCTGAGCTCATCTGTATTTAGCGTTCAGCTAATTTTCATTCAATTCCACCTGCACTGACAGAAAAATAACTGTTAAAATGCACATTCTTGACCCCTATAACACGCATGCGCTTCTCTCTTTGTGATGTGTAAAGGCATGGATAGTGGTGGATACACAATGCCATATCCGGAATTACCGCACCTCATCACAGACTTAATTATAATACCAGAGTTTTAGTAAATCACATGTAGCACTGAGTAGAGATAATGCTGCTAAAATAAATTGTGACTTAACACGGGACATCTTGGTAAATTCCCCAAATATCTAAATACAGCATTTGGAACATCATGCATATTACATTTACCCCTGTCCAGAAATAGTTCTTACATTTATATTTACAGTAAAGATTGGAAAGTGTTTCTTGTGCAAAAAAATAATAAATTTAAATACAACTAACCAATTTGGCAAAAACAATATTCAAAGTGTAAAGTTCCACTTCTGTGATGATATCAATCCATCTAGTTTATTAATAATATTCAAGTGTTTTAATAGCCTGATAAGTACATCAGTTAAATAATAATAATAAAAAACACATACAGTGTTTGTAAATGTGCAAAATTTCACAAGAAAAGTGTATATCATATCCAAGTTAAAAATAACTATGAATTCTAACCCAACAATAAAAAATAATCTCACAACAAATTGTATTAAACAACCTCACCAAAATCTTCAAAATCCTGTTTATGCTAGATTTCTAAAAGCTTAAAAAAATAAAATATACATATAATCTATGAGGCTTTGTTTACACTGCTTATCAAGTCATTTTTAAGATGAAGGCAAATGAAACACATTGGGGGAATTTACAATATAAGAGGCTAAATATACTGAGAAAACTGCATCAACACAAGTAGCATAAATGAATCCCTGTTCATGTTAATATTTACTATTAATAGAAATTATGAATTAAATGTAATATAATGCAAAGGTTAGATCTAAGCCAGTATTGCTTCGCACCTCTTGAGCATGTGTCCAAACAAAAAAGGCATCACTACTGTATATACTGCAATACATATTCATCTGGATTGATTCCTATGGGAAATGGTTGTTTGGAACTCAATCTGTTTGGAACTCATCCTGCCATCCTAAACTCATCTGGAATAGTGGACATTCACGGCTATTAAACAAAGTTCTGTAACCACTTCCTTCTTCTCCTTCTTATTACAATTCTCATTCTTATAAATATGTAATCACTCAAGACTTTTGTACAGAAGTACACATCAGCATGACCAGTGGACTACACCTTGTAACTTTATTCACAGTGCAAAATTAGAACCAAGAAGTCAACAAGAACAGGTGCTGGGAGGTGGTCCAGTGCAATTTAAATGACTACTGAATTGCCATCATATCCTGGTATCACGGTTATGATGGTTATAATAGGTACCATATGAAGTAAAAAAGCTTGAGGCTTCGAATTTCAGTTGAAGATGCTGTTTAATTCTATAATGGAGACATATGTTTAAGTATCTTGGGAGTAAAGCATATGTGTTGGTGCTTAAGCCTTGAGTAGAGCATGTCTTCCTGTGATATGTGGTGTTTTCGCATCTTGATGATACAGTTAGAGGGGAACATTTCTGCAGTGCTCCTGGCATGAATTCATCTGACTGCAACATCTTTCTCTGTACGCTAAGCCATATAAAGATTTAATTATTGACAGCTCCTATGCCATCTTATGGCTTGGCTTCCATAATAATAGGCTAATATTTACAAGCTGTTTCCAATCACATTTAATAGTTGTCAAACTGCGAAACGTCGCCGCAGAATTCGTGAGGGACACAGTTCTGGCCGCAAATGCGGACCCTCGCGAAGCAGAGGTGGAGGCTCCAACGTCGGCTGCAATGAGCAGAAGGCTCAGGGTCCGCATTTGAAGAGGTGGAGGCTCTACGCCACCTCAATCCCGGGAAAAATAAACCCCAGAAAAGCGTGACTTTGCAAATAAAAAACACGCCGCGGGACTTAGAAAAAAAATATACGACCCACAGGACACGTACGACACTGCCAGGCACATACGACTGTTGCCAGGGACGTATGAGGTACTAAAATACACACTTAGGCAGCACAGAAAATGCTCGCGCCCCGCATAGCATATAGCCAAACGACGCCATTTTAAAACACTAACACTACGAATCTAAAATGGTGATTTACACAACTAAGGCAACGGTTGGACCTTGCGCACGCAGCATATTTCTAATGCACAGCTGGGACATTGATTACACTTTCTCCTCAGGGCAGCAACAGGCCAACTGTACATTGTATGCTGCAGGAAAATAAAAGTAGATACTTAGCTCTTCAGGCTATTCATTGCTGGATATACCAATTACAAATAAGTATATTAATTTATTAGGTAAATAATTAATTAATAATTATACTAACAAAATTGACATATATATCTGTCTTTGTCAAGATAGCTGAAGGCGTTCATAGGAACAAAAGTAAATGAGAGGATCGGATCGCTATGAGCGCCGAAGGTCCTCAGAGTAGAAAAAGCTTTATATTATGTGTCAAACAATATTGCCATGGCTTAAAATATTATTGCCCCCTAATTTTTCGGCCAATTGAATAGGGCTCTATATAAGCACAGAGCATATTTTTTTACAGAAGTTTTTAGTTAGTGAACTTCTATTCAAAAGCAAGGTCCTCACTAACTAAAATCTTCTGTAAAAAAAATGTGCTATGTCCTTATATAGAACCCTATACAATTGGCCAAATCGCAATTGAATGAGGCCCATAGACACTATGGGCCTCATTCAATTGCGATTTGGCCAATTGAATATGGCTCTATATAAGGACATAGCACATTTTTTACAGAAGTTTTTAGTTAGTGAACGTCTATCCAAAAGCAAGGTCTTCACTAACTAAAAACTTCTGTAAAAAAATATGCTCTGTGCTTATATAGAGCCCTATTCAATTGGCTGAATCGCAATTTAATAAGGCTGTTTTTTGGCAGAGCCATTCATATAGAACAATAGACATATATATTAATAATTTCTTATTTAGGATGCATGTTACCATAATATAATGCATATATGAAGTATTTGTATTGCTCATTCACATTATAGCTAAAATTGCTGCATTTATAGTTACATTTATTTCTCATTTATTTGTTTGTGTACAGCTGTATTGACCAATGAACTGAGCACAATTAGAAGTATCTAATATTATACAGACTTATAGCACACTGTTATATACTTCCACAGTTTAACTACTATAAAATTGAAGTGGAACTGTTGAGACAAATCATACCAATATTGTACTTTTTCTATAAAATTAGAACCATGCCTAAAAACATCTATGCCCTTTATTTTTATTTTATGTTTTTATTCAGCGATTTTTATTCCAGTATCCCAATAAAGATTATTATTATATTCCTCGCTTTGTTTTTGTTCCATTATCCTATAGGTAACCAATGCCTAAATGGTATTTATCATATCTACAATAAAATTACCAGTATAAATGCCCCCCACTTGGTTATATATCTTTTAATGGTAACAAATTGGCAAATCTTTTTGAGGTTTTACTCAAATTTTTCTAGATCTTTTTGCCAGGTAAATCCTATGATATACAGTGTTTTTTGTTCCCTGGATATATCTCTCATATGCACAACATTTTACATAATGCCTGAGGGCGTCATTCACATGCGATTCGGCCAATTAAAAAGGGCTCTATATAAGCACAGAGCATATTTTTTTTACAGAAGTTTTAGTTAGTGAAGACCTGGCTTTTGGATAGAAGTTCACTAACTAAAAACTTCTGTAAAAAAATATGCTCTGTGCTTATATAGAGCCCTATTCAATTGGCCAAATCTCATTTGAATGATGCCCTATGTACATTTCCTTCTTTTGAACAAAAAATAAATGTTATGACACAAAAATAATTTACTGAACAAGCTGTGCATAGATCTATGCCATGTACACAATGAAATGCCCATATGCCCACAACATCTACTATTAAATATTATTTTCTTCTTTCTGGAAAAAAAATAAATAAAAATAATCTGCGGTGAAGTCAAGGAGTATGTCTGCTCCCAGGTAAGTAACAAGCAGGTGTGCTACAGCTATTCTCCCTGGGCCTCATTCTATTATCGGCCGTAAAATGGCCGCAAAGCTGCGATTCCTTGCGGCCGTCTTACGGCCCCGTGTAGAGCTACTTCTACCTTGCTAGTCAAATGGACGGCGCCGCAAGGATATACCCCTTACGGCCGGCCGCATATCATGCAAACGGCCACAAAGTCAGAAAACTGTAAAAGCAAATATAAATTCAAGATGGCAAGATGCTCTTGCTTTGTTTCTATCGAATCCCCTCTATACCAACATGTGCAGGGTTGGGCCTGGTCAGTAATTGTATGGGAGACCCCCTTGGAATACCAGGAGCTGTATGCTGTGGCCCACTGGTGAGGGAACTGGTAATCCACTTCAGTATCTCTGTCATGAATACCAAGTGTTTGCGGCCCATGAGGTCACGGAGAGTCGGACATGACTGAGTGATGCAAGCACACACACATACCAACATGAAAAGGCTTTACATCTGCACATAGCTAATTTGAGTGTAAGTGTAAGTAAGTGTAGATAGGGAAATCACTGATAGGGCAAATTAATTTACAAACTAAACACCAAGGTCAAGCATTTATAATAGAGAAAAGAGAAGGTTGCAGTAAGGAGTAGCAGTAAAAAGTGAAAGGTCAGGCCAATTTGTGAATCTTTATCTTTCTATGATGTTAATGGACCACTATAGTTAAAAGCTTTGTATATTTGTGAAGGATGTAGAAAACTAACAACATCAGCACCCATGTAAGCCACTGGCATAAAAGCATTTTCAGAGTAAATCTTAATTTTAGCAGCCTCATCTAGTACATGGGAGCTGCCACCATAGTCATACTTGCTTTTAAAGGCATTAGGTGGCAGTTACAGATCGGGGTAAGTAAGTCTTGCAAGTATATTTGCAAGCTGCCTCTATATGGAGGGGAGGTCACTAATGCTGAAATTGTATCAAAATACATGAACAGGTCTACAAAACCCCCTGATATCTCCCCCCACCCTCCTTCCACTCTTGAATATATAATACAAATTAATAGAACACATCCATTCAGTATTCCAGCCAAGAAGAGGTATGGAGAATGCAAATGTGGCATCTTTAAGATACAAACAGTGTTTGCAAAAATAAAGATTTTATTTAATTTTTAAGTTCATGTCTTATAAAGCTGCTAATGTTGTTGATTTTTTGCAAACTTCTCAAACGTTTCTGACGTTTGCCCTATATGTTAAGCATAATAACAAAACACAATGTCAAATTTTGTTACAGTAATAGGCTAGAGATATAAGAAACAGAAGTAAAAAGAAAAAATAAATTACTAATTAAATCTGAACTGGAGTTAATAAAAGATGTTACAAAAACTAGATAAGGTAGTTAAAGTCATTACTGAACAATCAACATTTTTAGAAGATAAATAGCCCTTTCCCTTTTATCTAAATGTTTTGCCCAATAGATATAGGCAACCCCTTTCTCCCAAACAACATACATAAAGTAGATCAACATACCCAGCACATAGTCTTATCCCAAATAAGTGAACATTGCATCTGAATCCTCTTTGATCAAAATACAATACAATGTTTTTCTCCAGTTTAAGCCTACAGCACATTACAAGGCAAATCATGAGTGCTCAGAGCAGTAGGCTTTATATACAAAGTAATTTGGTTGAAGTTGGTGACATCTCTTAGTTTACCAACATAAAAGTTATTCTTAAAATGTCAAACTGTGCATAATAACACGCACCGCCGCCCGCTAAAGAGCAGTTTTTCATATATTATTATTTTGTCTGTGTTCTTATTCTCTGCTGCAAAAGATCATCAAAACATGTTAAATAAATATAATTTAGACTAACTACTAGTAATGCTCATAGACTAACACCTGTAGCAATTAAAGTAATTGATAAAAGAGGCAAACTTGCATACATCTCATTATCTTAAAGTGCTATGTATTTTAGAAAACTTTTATTTGTTACTAGTCGTTTACTCGTCATAAATGACGGTATAATATTACACGTGTCTCTCCCTCCCCTGTGTTTATTTCCCTCCTCTCTCTCCCCAGTGTCTCTTCCCCTCTCCCTCCCCTGTGTCTCTCCCCCATCCCGTGTGTCTCTTCCGCCTCTCCCTCCCCTGTATCTCTTTTCCCCCTCTCCCTTCCCAGAGTCTCTTTCCCCCTCTCCCTCCCCTGTCCCCCTCCCCTGTGTCTCTTTTCTCCCACCCCTGTGTCTCTTTCCCCCTCTGTCTCTTTCCTCCTTTGCCCTGTCTCTTTCCCCCCTCCTCCTTCCCCTGCGTCTCTTTCCCCCTTTTCCCCTCTGCCTCTTTCCCCCCTCCTCCTTCCCCTGTGTCTCTTTGCCCCCTTCCCCCTCTGTCTCTTTCTCCCCTCCTCCCTTTCCTGTGTCTCTTTCCTCCCTCCTCCCTCCCCTGTGTCTCTTTCCCCCTCTGTCTTCCCCCCTCCTCCCTTTCCTGTGTCTCTTTCTCCCCTCCCCTGTGTCTCTTTCTCCCTCTGTCTCTTTCCCCCTCCTTCCTCCCCTGTGTCTCTTTCCCCCTCTATCTCCCCCCCCTCCCTCCCCTGTGTCTCTTTCTCCCACTGTCTCTTCCCCCTCCCTCCCCTGTGTCTCTTGCCCCCCTTCTCCCTCCCCTGTATCTCTTCCCCTCCTCCCTCCCCTTTGTCTCTTTCCCCCTCCTCTCTCCCCTGTGTCTCTTTCCCCCTCCCCTGTGTCTCTTTCCCCCTCTGTCTTCCCCCTTCCTCCGTCCCCTGTGCCTCTTCCCCCTCCCCTGTGTCTCTTTCTCCCTCTGTCTCTTCCCACCCTCCCTCCCCTGTGTCTCTTCCCCCTCCTCCCTCCACTGTGTCTCTTTCCCCCCTCCCCTGTGTCTCTTTCTCCCTCCATCTTCCCCCCTCCTTCCTCCCCTGTGTCTCTTTCCCACTCTGTCTTCCCCCCTCTTCCCTCCCCTTTGTCTCTTTCCCCCCTCCCCTTTGTCTCTTTCTCCCTCTGTCATCTTACCCCCTCTGGCGCTTTGCGAATGCTTAGCTGGCATTGCGTATGCGCACTGCAGCATATACTGCATTCCATACATATACAGCCTTATTAAATTGCGATTCAGTAAATTTAAAAGGGCTCTATTTAAGCACACAGCATATTTTATTTACAGAAGTTTTTAGTTAGTGAAGACCTTGCTTTTGGATAGAAGTTCACTAACTAAAAACTTCTTTAAAAAAAATATGCTGTGTGCCTATATAGAGCCCTATTCAATTGGCCGAATCCCAATTTAATAAGGCTGATAGTTTCTAAAGTGCACATGCGCTCCCTCTGGAGCGTTACACACAATTTAGAAACTATGGCCCTCATTCAATTGCGATTTGGCCAATTGAATAGGGCTCTAAATAAGCACATAGCATATTTTTTTTAAAGAAGTTTGTAGTTAGTAAAAACCTTGCTTTTGGATAGATGTTTACTAACTAAAAACTTCTTTAAAAAAAATATGCTATGTGCTTATATAGAGCCTTATTCAATTGGCCAAATCGCAATTGAATGAGGCTCTTTGTGTTAAGTGATGGTGTTAGAGAAGATGTTTGAAATCATGTCATGAATAGAGTGCTACTTAGAATTTGCCATAGTGTTGAGTTGGTTGAGTATTGGCTTGTACCAGATGTGCAGTTGTGTATACAAATAATCTTACACTTAGAATCTCTCCATTTCTGTCTGGAGGGGAAACAGATTTCCCATAGTCCATGAAGATTTTACAGAGTGCTTTAAGGCAGAGCAACAGCAAAAAGACATTATCAAAGAACTAGAGTCACTGCTCACAGAAGACGAAAGACTAAAAACAATAATCCCTGAATCAGCTAGTATTGCCTACAAACAGGGCCATTCACAGGGGGGATTTTTTGGAGATCTGTCCTGAAATGAGGCCCAGTGTTAGCAAGTATATATATATATATATATATATATATATATATATATTATATATATATATATATATATATATATATATATATATATATATATATATATATATATAAATATATATATTAGCATGGTAAGGGTGAGCTTCATTTCAAAGTTTCTGGATTATAAAAGGGAAACAAATTAAGATATTTCACTACTATATGTGCAACTTCCTCTTTCTACATCTCAAATATAAGTTTATGCATGTTTTATATATATACTAGCGAATTACCCGTCAAAAAATGACGGCAATGAAATTGTAAGGTAGCTAATGGTGTTTTGTGTGTACTACTGAAATATATAATACATTAATAAATGAATATACTTTACCTATTTTAAAGCATTGTGTTGAAGAGCTGCAATGTGTTTTGATGTTGCTGCAGCATTAGTGTTGTGGAGCTGCTGTGTAAGCGTGCTGAATGTGTGCAGTGTAATAGTGTGCGTGCGCGAGACCAAACCGTTAGCGAAGTTGTTAAAATGGCGGGTAATGTGTGGTATGCGTCTTAGCGGAATATCCGTAGGTCATTTGTGGTATTTTGCGAGTTTCTTGTGGTGTTTTGCGTGTTTAGAGTGCTGTAGCCTCTTTTTCGTTTTGTTCGGTGGCCATTTTTTCTCTCGCTTAGCGAATTTTTGTGTGTCTAAACTCTTTTATTTTGAGTTAAATGAAGGTGTAAGTTGCATTTTTGAGGTCCTGGATGCTCCCTCTTGCTGTAGGTAAGCTTTTTATGTATGTGCTGTGTGTATTTATTGTGTTTTTAATTTTGTCATGTTCGCGAATTGCGTCCAATTTTTGCAAGGTCGTAATGTGTGGTAACGTGTCTCGTATCTTTTTTGCGTTGCGACGTAAAGTTTGCGAGGGTCGTAGTTGGTGTGTCATGTTGTTTGCGTTGCGACGTAAAGTTTGCGAGGGTCGCAGTTGCTGGCAAGGAGCGCCTTTGGCATTCCATGGCAGCAACTGAGGCCCTCGCCCGCGGCCCTCGCAACGCGAGGGCCGCAGTTTGCTATGCAAGCCCGCAAGCGTTAGCAACAACTCGTACGCTCACAACTATATACGTGATATATATATATATATATATATATATATATATATATATATATAGTATATCAGAAAGTGTCAAATATCTGGAAGACTAAACAGCAATTCATCAGTTTACATGGATTTGTTGTTGTTCTGTCCTTCAGTCATGTCCGACTCTCTGTGACCATAT